>SWDC01000156.1:13226077-13826077 GCA_004919715.1 Linderniella brevidens | reverse complement strand
TTCTAGTTAATCAACGTTTCTTATTTGCAACTGTCTTTTGGTTTGTGTTTCGTTACCTAGCTAACGTGGTTCATTGACTTTTTCAGGTACACTTATACGGTGAATGACCCAAAGCCATCCATCGTATTCACTTGTTGAAGGATCTCCAAATTTTGAGCGTACATTGCGACGAAGTCTGAGACAAGAAACTTCCGAAAGTCATTCGTCCGACGAATCAATTCAGCTAGTTGATTACTCTCAGGACACCGCAAGCACCTCTCACCCAGAGACGTCAGTCGGTAGTTCAGGAACACCAAAGGAGATGGCAGATCAAGAAGCTAATAACGAGGAGCAATCACTGCAAGATTTGCTCAAGAACGATACACTCGGTGGTACGGAGTCGGCAATTGTCATACCACCGATCGCAATCAACAATTTTGAGCTGAAGAACTCATGGCTTCAAATGATATTCCAGACGGCTCAATTTGAGGGCAACTCTGAAGATGATCCGTACAAACACATCAAAGCATTCTTGGCAATTACGGACATCATCAAAATCAATGGGGTGTCGAATGATGCAATCAAGCTTATGTTGTTTCCATTCTCTCTCAAAGATAAGGCAAAGGAGTGGTTGGAGCTATTACCACCGAAATCTATCACTACTTGGGACGAGCTGCGCGGGGCTTTTCTTGGCTACTTTTTCCCGCAATCGAAGGTTCTCAGGTTAAAGACTGAAATTTCACTCTTTCATCAGAAAGACACGGAGAATCTTTACGAAGTATGGGAGAGGTACAAAGCGTTGTTGAAGAAATGCCCGCAGCATGGAATGACGAAGGCAGCAATTATCAATAGATTCCACGAGGCACTCAACGATCAAACGGCTCATATGCTAGACGGTGCCGCAAACGGAGGACTTGTGAAGCTTAGTGCCACTGAAGCCTGGAATTTAATAGAAGAATATACGAGAAATAGCTTCATGCGAGGCAACACAAGAATGAGGGCGCCTGGGATGTTCGAAGTAAGCAACGATACAACGATGAATGCTAAGTTTGATGCTCTTCAACACCAAATGGCCACGACGCAAACTCAACTTCAGACAGTGTTAAATGCTCTTATACCAAAGGTTGCTCAACCGCAAGCCGTCAATGCAGTGATAACCCCGATGGCCGCAGCACCACCTCAACAAATTCCATACATACCTCACTGCGGTAATTGTGGTGCAGCTCACGAGACTTCGGAATGTCAAGCCATACCACCCTTAGAGCATGTTGACTACATGGGCAATTACAAAGGCCAGAGGAGTTTTCAACCTCGAGCACACCCTAACATGTCCTACGGTAATCAAGGCCAGCAGATGCAGAGGCAGTCCGGATTCCAGCAAGGGCCACCACCGGGATTTCAATCTGGAGGATCGAGCAACCATTATCAAAATACAGCTCAAGGGTCGGGACCTAATGACATGAAGGATATGAAGGGTATGATGGAGATTCTCCTCTCAAACTTCAACAAGACCACTCAAGCCCATGAGAGCCGATTAACGAAAATGGAAGAACATTTCCAAACCATCGATCTACGAGCTCCAAACACGGATGCTTGAGTACGGAAATTGGAGCAACAAGTCGGCCAAATAGCGAAACAATTGGCGGAACGACCTCAAGGTTCGCTCCCGAGCTATACTGAGACGAATCCAAGGGAACATTGCAAGGCCGTCACCTTAAGGAATGGGAAGGAATTGCTGAACGAGAGCAACCCACATAACAGGTTGATATCGAGGTCCACAAAGAGCAAGACGTTGAGAAAATCGAAGATGAGAAACTCGAAAAGGCTGAAGCTGAAAGAGGAACGGAGAAGGAGACCCCTCGACCACCGGTGAAGCCGTATCAACCGAAGATCCCATATCCGGCTAGGTTGAAAAAGGATCGAGACGAGGAGCAATTTGGAAAATTTATGGGTATGTGTAAACAAATGCATATAAACTTACCGTTTGTTGAAGCTATTACGCAGATGCCTCGTTTCACGAAGTTCCTCAAGGACTTTCTCACCAACCGAAGGAAGCTCGAAGACGTTTCTACTGTGTGCCTACGAGGAGAGTGTTCAGCCATTTTACAAAGTAAAATGCCGAAGAAGCTTAAGAATCCAGGGAGTTTTACTATTCGTTGTCTTATAGGAGATGTTGTTTTTGAACGTGCATTAGCCGATAGGAGCTAGTATAAATTTGATGCCTTATTATATGTTTAAGAGATTAGGTTTAGGCGAGCCAAAACCCACTAGGATGAGCCTCCAATTGGGTGATAAATCCTTAAAATACCCTCGCGGTGTTATCGAGGATGTCCTAGTGAAAGTGGACAAGTTCACAATTCCGGCCGATTTCGTCATTTTGGATATGGAGGAAGATGAAAATATTCCTCTTATCTTAGGTCGACCATTCTTGGCCACTGGTGAAACCATGATAGATGTTAGAAATGGTACTTTGACACGGTTGATGGCGAGAAAGTGACTTTCAACATGGCAGATTCGATGAAAAGTCCTAGCTCACTTGACGATAAATGTTTTTACTTGGATATCTTTGAACATGACTTTATCTTTTCTGTGCAAGGTTTGTCGCAGGTTTTTGGCAGGGGCGATACACAATCATCCATGATGGTGGCCACCGATGAGTGCGGAGAAGATTATGACGAGCTTGTGACAGAAGTCCACGAAAGTAAAGAGGAGGACAAAGAAAAGAGCTCGATCGAAGAGCCACCTGTCCTAGAGTTGAAACAATTGCCCGAACATCTCGAATATGCATTTCTAGAAGGCAAGTCGAAGCTACCAGTGATAATATCATCAAGTCTCGACGGCAGGCAAAAAGACCAGCTGTTGAAGGTGTTGCGAGAGCACAAAAAGGCCTTAGTATGGAAGATATCCGACATTCAGGGGATTAGCCCAAGCTTCTGCACACATAAGATTCTCATGGAGGATGACTTCAAACCTGTCGCCCAACGGCAAAGGAGGCTAAACCCCAACATGAAGGATGTCGTGAAGAAGGAGGTCATTAAGCTACTGGATGCCGGAGTGATCTACCCAATCTCAGATAGTGCATGGGTGAGTCCCGTCCAAGTGGTTCCAAAGAAAGGAGGCATGACGGTCGTTCCCAACGAAAAGAACGAGTTGATTCCGACGAGAACCGTAACTGGATCGCGTGTGTGCATCGACTATAGAAAATTGAACGATGCCACGAGAATGGATCATTTTCCTTTACCCTTTATTGATCAAATGCTTGAAAAGTTATCAGGACATGCATTTTACTGTTTTCTTGATGGCCTGTCAGGTTACTTGCAGATTCCAATAGCTCCGGAGGACCAAGAGAAGACGACATTCACCTGTCCGTTTGGTACATTTGCTTATCGACGGATGCCATTTGGTCTTTGTAATGCCCCAGCCACGTTTCAGCGATGCATGATGGCGATTTTCGACGAATTGGTGGGCGAAATCATGGAAGTGTTCATGGATGATTTCTCAGTTTTTGGTACCTCTTTCGATGCTTGTCTAATTAATCTTAAATGTGTGTTAGCACGCTGTGAAGAGACTAATCTAGCCTGAATTGGGAAAAATGTCATTTCGTGGTTCGAGAGGGTATAGTATTAGGACACAAGATTTCTTCTAAAGGAATCGAAGTGGATCGGGCTAAGGTAGAGACGATAGAAAAGCTACATGTTCCCTCGAACGTGAAATATGTTAGGAGTTTCCTAGGTCATGCAGGATTTTATCGAAGATTCATTAAAGACTTTTCGAAAATTGCACGACTTATGTCTAAACTGCTAGAAAAAGATGCTCCATTTGACTTTAATGACGAATGCGTTAATGCTTTCAATTTGCTTAAGGAAAAGTTGATCTCTGCACCTATTATGGTTGCTCCCGATTGGGGGTTACCCTTTGAACTTATGTGCGATGCTAGTGACTACGCAGTTGGAGCTGTACTGGGACAGCGAAAGGATAAACACTTTCGGCCGATCTACTATGCGAGTAAGACATTGGACAGCCCAATGCAACTACACTACCACCGAAAAGGAGCTTCTCGCTGTCGTATTCGCCTTCGACAAATTCAGGTCATATCTTATTTTGACTAAAGTTGCTGTTTTTACTGACCATTCTGCATTGAAGTACTTGTTAGCGAAGCCAGACGCCAAGTCGCGGCTTATTCGATGGATCTTGCTCCTTCAAGAATTTGATATCGAGATCCGCGACAAGAAGGGTGCCGAGAACGTGGTAGCAGATCACCTCTCTCGACTAGAGGAATCTGAGCTACTGAACCCCGAGAACAAAACGATCAACGACACGTTCCCAGAGGAACATCTATACGCCATAAAAGTGGTAAATGAAGAAGTCTCGTGGTTTGCAGATTTTGCTAATTATCTTGTTGCGAGGATCCTACCAAAAGAGTATACAAGGCAGCAAAAGAAGAAATTCTTTCCCGACTTAAAATACTACTTTTGGGAAGACCCTTTTCTTTTCAGGAGATGTGCAGACCAAGTCATTCGACGTTGTGTTTCTTTCCCGGAAACAATGAAGATTATCAAGTATTGCCACAGCGGACCTGCCGGAGGACACTATGCAGCCAATCGCACTGCACAAAAGGTGTTAGAATGTAGATTCTACTGACCGACGATCTTTAAGGATGCTCATAGGTACGTTGACACGTGTGATCAATGTCAACGAGCAGGTAATATCTCAAAACGCGATGAAATGCCCCAGAACTTTATTTTAGTATGCGAAGTATTTGATGTTTGGGGCATAGACTTTTTGGGCCCTTTTCCTAGTTCGTACAATAACAAGTATATTATTGTGGCTGTTGATTACGTGTCTAAGTGGGCCGAGGCCCAAGCCCTACCCACTAACGATGCGAGAGTCATTGTTAAATTCTTACGAGCGTTGTTCTCACGGTTCGGGACACCTAAATGCATCATTAGTGATAGGGGTACTCATTTTTGTAACACCCAATTTGAACGAACCTTAGAAAAGTATGGTGTTAAACATAGTGTCTCTACCCCCTATCATCCTCAAGCTAGTGGCCAAGTAGAGGTTGTAAATCGGGAGCTGAAACGCATCCTAGAGAAAACCATAGACGGGAACCGGCGAAAATGGGCGAGTAAATTGAACGATGCACTTTGGGCTTACAGAACGGCATACAAGACACCCATAGGTACTACACCGTATAAACTAGTTTACGGAAAGACGTGTCACCTTCCCGTCGAATTAGAACATAAAGCCTATTGGGCAATTAAGTCAGTAAATCTTGATTTGGAGCGAGCCGGTGAAAAACGTAAGCTCTAAGTCAATGAGCTTGATGAGTGGTGTTTATCGGCATACGATAACGCAAAAATGTATAAAGAGCGTTCAAAGGCTTATCATGATAAAAAGATTAAGCAACGGAGAGAATTTCGAGAAGGGGATCAAGTACTCCTCTTTAATTCTCGATTTAGGCTCTTTCCCGGAAAGTTGAGATCGCGTTGGTCTGGACCATTCATTATTACTCGTGTTTTCCCGTACGGTACCGTCGAGATTTATAATGATGAACAGGGAACTTTCAAGGTTAATGGCCAACGTTTGAAGCACTATTTCGGAGGCGAGAAAGCACCAAGTGATAACGAGGTCATGTACCTCGACTTCAATCTAGGGTAAAGCGTGAAAAGGTACGTCCGGCTTATGACGTTAAAGAAGCGCTTCTTGGGAGGCAACCCAGGTATTTGCATTCACGTTTACTTTACTTTATAACTTAAGATTAGTTGCATTTCACGTTTATTTATCACTATTAATAATAATAATAATAATAAAAGGGAAGTTGAATGATAGAGATGCGAAATGAGCGTGGTGACATAACGATTACATCGATGGACATCGTGTTACAACCCGATACATAAAAGCTTGGAAGCTAAACCTTCCTTGCTTTAGTAAGCACAATTACATAGTGATTATATGCAAGTACAATGCGTAACGACCCACGCCACATAAGCGGCGATTGCAACCCCGAACAAACCTAAAAGGATGAATAACTCAAGCTTGAGCCTTTCTAGACTTTCCATCCTGAAGGTTTCTTGAGGGATGTTCTCACGTTCTGCATCTTCTCCGAAATTATACATTGCAAAGCTTAAAAGATATAATCGGAGAAGATTTATGTTGTGGTGCAGTAAAGCCTACAACTACACATCCTATTTATAAGCATGAGCGCAACGAAATGATAAGGCATCATTAATTTCGCAATCCAATTTTTTCTTCAAAACGCCGTCTTTTGATTTGTGGAAAGCTGCGCCATTATGAAGAAAATCGGATTTGCCTATTTCGTTACAAAATCATATCCATAATCCCTATAAAAGATTTTGATGTCCATGCGTCATGTCACACCTAACAATAGTTCCGCTCAAGTTAATGTCAGTACCATATTTACGTGCCCAACTATTATAGACCTACGTTAAGGTTGGTTTAACGTTGTAACGACGATAAAGCACGGTACGATGAAACTTAAGCACAACCTCTATCTAATATAAAACGACCGTGTTTTACATGCCAACACGACTAGAAGGAGAATGACATGGCTGTGGACCCTTCAAAATTTAAAAAAAAAAAAATACCGCGAAATTTTCACACGGCCTGTGTGGTAAATATACACGGCCGTGCGAAGATATGGCTGAAGATTTTGAAGCCTCGGCGGATCTACACGGCCGTATCCACGGCCGTGCTGGTTACCAAATTAAGAAATTTTTTTTTTAATTAAACCTGTATAAAAAATAAAAAATAAATAAATAAATAAATAACATAATAAAAAAAATAAAAATAAAATAGTAACGCGCGATGGTAACACTGCTAATGTAGTGTTCTACACGGCCGTGTGTACCGCGACTTCAAGATTGAAACCATTAAAATGGGTCGAACGAGCTCATTTGACACACTCTATGCACACAACCGCGCCCTACCACAGTCAACACCCACGGAAATCATCGATTTCAAGTGTAGTAACTCCGAAAACATCTCCTAGAACGTAGACATACATCTCAACTACGCGAGAAACTCAAATCTAAGCGGGAAAGGTATGATTTGCTCATTAACCCTAAATTTTCAAATTTTAAGATTTCGTGAAATTCGCCTAAGTAATGTCTTGATTAATGATTGTTGGGTTAAAGCTACGTTGTAGACACATTGGGCAAACCAATTTCATCGATTTTGTTGGTTTAATTTCGCCCCTCTCTATATGCATTGAAGGTGTTCGATGAAATGTCAAACCCAAAATTTTTATGTTGATGCTCAATTCACGAATTTCTTATTTCATAAATGGTGTTAATTTTCGACTTGGACTGCCTAATTCCAGTTTAATGCTTGACATGCTCATATGATTTTAATTTTATATTTTCATTGGAATTTGACGTGCTCGTTCAATGCTTACGAAAGTTTGGTCGAGTCGAGATGGTTAATCTATTATGTTATTTCTCGAGACTCATTTTGAGTTTTGCAGGTACAATGTCTCGTAGAAATTCCTCTCGTGCTAGCTCATCTCGTAACCCGAACGCTAGTCCACCACCATGCAATCGGTGTCGAGCAAATACCGAACCAACCGAAAATTTGCTTGCGGCCATGACCAACTTCGCCGATGATCCCCGAGAACAACGTTACGAGAAGCTAAAGGGAATGACATTCATGCAGACCGATCGACTTCACCGAGAGATGCTCGAGCACCTCCACATCGTCCAACAAGTCGATAACTACCTTTCCAATAGTAGTTGGGACGCCCTCTTCAGCATCGATGAAGAGGCTTACGAAGAGCTCACTCTCGAGTTCCCCACCACCTTCTCCTTTAACGAACACGCCTATAGAAACGGAGTAAAATTCCGTGCATTCAATAGGGAGAGGGTGACGGATGTCGACTCTCTTTGTAAGGCCTTGGGATGTGAAGTTCCAAGAATCCAAAACGCCAATGACCCCCATCCAGATGATCACTACAAGCATGTCCTCGACAAGAAAGCCGAGAGGAACGCGCGTTGGCACGCGATGATTCGCCCGTGGGGACCAAACGAAGTTGCGTCCGAGTATAAAAGTACACAATCGAAGGCCTCCTCGTTGCAAGCACCGGGACTAAGGTACATTCATCGACTCTTTTCTACCTCTGTCACCCCACGAGGAGAGTCCAACGGCGTCGTCACCCTCCGGGATCTCTTCTACCTTTCCCGGATGTTCAACGGGAATAAAGTCCACCTTGGGATCGCCATGGCACTCGGCTTTAGGAAGCAGTCCGAGGCACACGAGAACGGGAAGATTGCCGTGGGACCGTTCATCACTAAGGTGGTGAAAGGTTTGGGGTATTGGCCGGCGAATGCTCCGGAAATGACGAAAGTTGGCGGGTGGAAGTCATTGAACGCCGCGATGTTGTGTAGGATGAGGATGATCTCGAAGCTACCGGGATGGGTCAAGGAGAACTACTTCTATCAATGGCACGAGAATTATCGCCACCACACCGACATCCCACAGCCCTTTGCCATCGAAGGTCCGATACCGGTGCCAATCGACCCCACATTCGAAGGACCTTCACACTCGGCCGGCCCTTCCTCATACGCCCCCGGAGGATCATCGGGCGTCGACCCCTACATGAGAGCTGCAGACTTCGACTACAGTTTCAATGCCTTCCGCGAAGATATAGCCCAGCAGCGAGCTCAGGATCGACAGTACTACGAGGAGACACGAGCTCAGGACCGACAATATTACGAGGCGGCTCGGAATGCGGATAGGGAAGAGATTGCAGCTGCTCATCGCCGCCACGAGAAGGAGCGACAAAAGCTCCAAAAGAGGCAAGACCGTCAGGAGAAGGCGATGAAGAAGGTGCAAGACGCCTTGAAGTTGCTCGCGGAGTCCCGTAAGCTCGTTGACCAAGGAGATGAATCATCGTCCAACGATGATGATTCCCACGAGTCATCGCCGGAGCCTGAATTCTAGTTTTATCTTTATGTTATTTCTTTTGCGAACTTTACATGCTTGCATGTACTTTTCTTTAATGCAAATTATCACTTGCTAGACCATTACGCTTTGGTAATATTTGTTTTGACGTCTTTTTTATTTCTTTTCACTTTACACGTCCAAACGATACCTACGTGACGCAATATGTTGAACCCAATCAAACCATCAAGTGTGGGGAGGAGGACTTGCTGCTCAAACTCAAACAACACACCATGGTCATGGATTCATCAATTCAGGGGAGTTCACCCATTTAAATAAATTTATCTTTCCATTTGTTCTTTTAATTAATACGCCGGGGGCGACGTATTTCTCAAGTGTGGGGAGGGGGAATTTATATACGTGAACAAAATTTTTTCTTTTAGTGTACATGAATCATTAAGAAATGCATGTTCTTTTAGTCTTTGACAAGATTATTAGCTTCTCGTCATATAGATAATCTGCATGTTAAGGAATTTTGTGAGTAATTAGGACAAGCACTTCTGCTTGATTTCTTTCGACACGAATGACTTTAGTGATATTATGAAAGATCCCTACTCATGACCCATTTTGTGAGATTTTTGAGCTAATTGAGCTTTTTGCTCACTTCTTTGGTTGTGCGAGTAGTGCATAGTTTATTTCTACTGTGAACTTTCTTGTGTGATTCGTGTTGATACTGCTTAAGGTGTTGTTGTGTGAAAATGAGGAAGACAATAGGAAGTAAGTCCATAGCCAAAGTTACTGACCACGACTGATCACCGTAGTAAGCCACTTTGAGCCTGAACCTTTTTATTTGCGAAAATCCGAAATTATAAACCACTGACTTAAGAGACAGCGAAAGTGAAAGTCGAGTGCCCAAGTGGAAAAACGCAGCCCGACCATCGAAAAAAAAAGAGAGTCTCCTTGACGATAATCTCTCGCTAAGAACTCCTCCCTCGATAATCTCTATCCCGCAAAGGGACTAAGAGAATAGGAGCTTAGTGGCACGAGAAAAGAGGAGTAAAAAAAATTATTATTATCATATGAAGAGAATTCGGATGGCAAGAGCTAGCCACGATGTATGCGGCACGCTATCGTACAACGGCACAAGCCCAACACTACCTCTATGACTTATTCGATAAAAAGTTGACTTCTCACTTGTGTCAGCTGAACCTAAACAAAACCCGGAGAAGACCTTCTGATTCACGACCTAGCACCGAGAGTAGTAGATTTACAATCCACTCGCAAGATTTGGGTAAGGACTAAACTTTTGCATGAATTGAGTGAATTCACCGATACATTAGCCCATACACCGAGTGATTTGAGTGAATTCCAGCGAGGTACGAGTCTTGAATAATGTTGCTAAGGGAATTCGTGTTGTTACAAGTTAAACATTAGTGTATTGTTTCGAATTTCTTGCACTATTCCATTTCATGTTTTCTATCTTAAATGAGGAGTTGCAAAGAAGCTGTCTCACATTTTTGTGTCATTTCTCAGGTCTAATTTGCTTGAGGACAAGCAAAAGCTTAAGTGTGGGGAGGTTTGATAAACGTATTTTTATACGTTTATCTTTATCATATTTAGGTCGTAACTTTGTTTATTTGAGTTATCTTGTACTTATATTAAAGATTATACCTATGTTTTGATATTGAAGGAGCATAAGATAACAATCGGGACTAATCGAGAGAATATGGGGCAAAAACGACCAAGTTTAACAGAAACACGGCTTCACTGTGTACCAACACGGCCGTGTTTACTCGAAGAAAAATGATTTTAAGCCTCGGCGAACCAACACGGCTCCGACCAACCAACAACACGGCCATGTTCATAAGCAAACACAGTCACGGCAAGAACAAACACGGCCGTGCTTAACCGAAGGAAAATGATATGAAGCCTCGGCAATTTCACACGGCCTGGAGCGATACGTTACACGGCCGTGTGTGGTTCATCAGTGAGAGAGGAAGCATCGGCATGTTAACACGGTTTGGTTCTTTGGTAAACACGGCCGTGTCTGTCGGTGTAGCATCGCGGACGCGGGCCTCAGGCTTCGTACACGGCCGTGTGTGTCGGTGGGACAAGCCGTGTTGATTATTACTTTCTATATAATCCGCACTTCTTAACCCAGATCTGGATCGAGATCGACATAACTCACTCTCAAAAGATAAAATACACCTAAGGGACGTCTCAAGACCCATAGGAATCAATCAAAACGATTCCTAGGTGCTAAAGTGAAGATTCGAAGCTCATTTTATCCAAGATCTAGCACAAAGGACGCTGGATATGCGTGGGCTCGTGAAATAGGGAAGATCTATGTATTCTATATGCTTTATATTGTATACGATTCGTAGATTTCTCTTAAGCATGAGTAGCTAAGCTTCTTATGTGCTCGGGATGAGATGAACGCTGGGTAGAGTTGTCGTTTGGGCGTAATAACACTCGTGAACAGTGACATTGTTTATTTATCGTTTACGACATTGTTCCCTCGATTCAATATGTCCATGTGTTGTTTTGAAGGTCACATTTGATATGTCTATGTATTGGTGTGACGCTTGGTAGACCGTTGAGGGCGAAAGCTAGAGAACGGTTAGTCCTTTCGTAAACGTTAGGAATCGACTATAGGGCGAAAGCAAATAGTCGACCCTCGCTATAGGTAAACTAATATAAATCCTCGCGACTGTTTAGGGCGACAGCAAATTCGGGAGTGAAAAGAAATCACTGCGATTTAGTCATTATCTGCGTGGATACGGTGGTTTACGGCCTAGTCGACGATAGCTAGCGGGATTCGAAATCCCGAGCACATTCTTCTCCACTTGAAAAGTTACTTTTAAATCTTCAGTCGTGTCTTAAGTTCTTTCATTGTGTTAGTTTGAGGTGTCGTGATCTAGTTCAAACATAAAAAAAAATCACAAACTACTTGCTTAGGCTAAATATCGAATTGATAGGTAATTACTAGTAATCAATGTTATTCCTCGTGTTCGATACTCGGATACTCGCTAAGCTATTCTACAAACGATAGGTACACTGCCTATCGCGCGTGGTGCTAGTTTAACGTTATTCGTTTTAATTATTACTTGATGTATATGCACGAATCTTTATACCATATTTAAGAGCATACGCCATCGCGATCAAGGTCCCTCCCAGACCTCTACAGTTCCAGCTTAAGAAACTCATTGCGATCGGCGGGACTGCTCCGCAGCCACCGCCGGTACATCTGATGTATCCATATCATCCACTGAAGAGAGCATGAGCTGTTTAGCTGCTGTACTGACTTCGGTGAATTCACTCTTTCTCTTCTTAAGAACTGAGGCCTTCAAACAAGTAGGAGATGATGGCTGCTTAGAGCGAGCAAGCACTTTTAAACGTTTTCAAGTATTACCAGCACCATTCCCTTCCCCCGGTTCTTTCTTCACAGGCAACAATGGTTGATGAGTATATGTGCTAAGATCGCTAACATGTTTTGGCGGATGGAGTATTAGGGTACTTTCAATGGGATTGATAAGTTTTTTTGGAGGGGCAACGTCGACGGGGATGGGGTCACATGCGGTTCCTACAGAGGGTTGAGGGTGAGGGTTTATCGACGGGTTTATGGTAATAGCTTTTGGGTCAATCACAAACCAATTAGATATTGAAAATAGCTGTAATTAATCACAAACCTTTAAAACTCATTTTTTTCCTTTTATGGAAGTGAAGCAAATAATTAATATTGGTATGCATTTAATGAATTACTTTACATATTAATTAGGGAGTGAAAATAGAAAAAAGCGAATGCTAGTAGAATTACCCAATAAATTATGTATTTAATTGTGGATCTTTGTATTACTCTCATCCTTATAACTCTATAATATCTATATATACACTATCTAGGATTAAGAAAAAATACCCGATTAAGTTGAGCGTCACAGGGATGTATGCATGCATTTTTTGGTGATATTTCGGAAATTCAATAGTGTAGAAGCGTGGAGCATATAACTGATTGATTCCTAACACATAATTGAGACCGATGAACTTTTTTCCGATGCGTAAAACTTTTTCTGGACTTTTGGTTTAATAGAAATATGTTGTGATAATCACAATAAAAATTTAAGAAGGTTAACGAGATAACATATTATGTTTATACTCATTATGACTATAACCTTCTTAGGCTGGGTGTCTTTTTGAGGTGGATTCTTCAAAATATCATGTTGGTCTTCTCATCTCTCATCACTGATTTGTTTAGCCTAGGTGATTAGTAATCATTGTAATGAATGATCATTTAGGTAATGAGAATGAGGCGATATTCCAAATTTTAGATAACCCTAAAAAACCTATATGATTCTCCATTACCACGATGTGGTGATATTTCTAACGTTATTGGAAAAATTATTCTTTATACATTAACACCCCTATATCCGCGAATCACTCTTTTCAATTACGTAACTAATTTATTTAAACTTTGTACTTTTAACTTGCCCTAAATTATTGTCTTGATTATACAACAAAATCGGCATATAAGTTGTAAATAAAAAAAACTTATATTTAATGCTTTTAACCCAAATGAATTTGGTATGCACAAGATTAAATGTGATATTTACATTACATCATCTTCACAATGATCAAACAAACATAATATTCTAATATACTTTGATACGCAGAATGGAATATCACCCCCAAACCAAAAATATTGATGGCATATCACCATAATCTACGTTCTAATGATGCGCATATCAAGATTATTTTGATGTTGAATTGCCTCAAACAAACATACTTTACACTATTATATTTGATTTATTTTATATATTGTAAATTATTATTCCTATTTCCTAGTCAGCTCTAGACATCCATAATTATTTTTATATTTAATGATATGTTCAAGCTGAATGTGCTGATGTGTTTCGTTCTTTGGTTAGTTATATATCACTGTCATAGAGTTTATATTAAGATGTTAGTCGCAATATTTACAAGTACATATATATATTTGGTTGAAAGCTTATCCACAATTTAATTACAATTTGTTGACGTGCACGCACTAAATTAACCCGACAATTATGATCGAACTTAAAAGGAAATATAAGGCGTGTGAGCAACTTAACAAACATATGTAGTTATATATATATATATACACATAATAATAATAATAATAAATTTCGTTATTTTCCTCGAACGATCAACGGAGTTTGAAAGGTGTAGTTAAATTTAGTGCACTTGCAGGTAGGGCCCCAAATGAATATGGGGCCCGAAAAGTTGATGCGGGCTTTCATTTCTATTTACAATTGTAATTCAATTATTTCAACTGAATAAAACTACATTTTTCTGATACACGGAAAGATGAAAACTCTCCTTTTACATCAAAGGAATAATACTGATCAAGAAAATAATCGAGCTTTGAGACGTATTATCCAACCTTTGCCCAAGTTCGGCTTTTTTAACAAAATAAATCGAAAAAAAATATTAATTTTCAAAGCGTTTTTTGCGCCTATTACTAAATAGAGTCATTTGCGGGTATTAGCCGCGACGTCGCGGCCATTAGGCGCGACGTCGCGGCCATTAGGCGCGACGTCGCACCCATTAGGCGCGATTGTCTATTTTTCGCGAAAAGGTGGGCCATCGTACGAGGCTGGTGTACTGGGCCAATAATTTTGGCCCAATATGGGACGTCGCGGGTAATAGGCGCGACGTCGCGCCTAATGGACGCGACATCGGGGAAATATAGATCTCAGATCTATTTCTCTCTCCCTCACTCCCTCTCTAAAACCTAACCCTAACCCTACTCCGTCGCCGCCGTCCGCTGCTCCGCCGCCGTGTTCATCCCGCGCAGCCCGACCGCCCGCCCGGCCGCTCTCCCGCCCGGCCGCCCTCTCTCTCTCTCTCTCTCTCGGTTTCTCTTCGCCACCGCCTCCGTCGCCTCCGTCCGCCGCTCAGCCCGCCGAGGTCACCACGCGCCGCTCGCCCGCCCGGCCGCCCTCCCTCCCTCTCTCTCTCCCTCTCTCGGTTTCTCTTCGCCACCGCCTCCGTCCGCCGCTCCGCCGCCGTGTTCATCCCGCGCAGCCCACCCGCCCGCCCGCCCTCTCTCTCTCTCTCTCTCTCCGCCGCGTCCACCACCCTCGCCGCCCCGCTCCGCTGCCGTGTCCACCGCCTCCGCCTCCGTCGCCTCCGTACGTTTTATTAGGTATTTTGTTTGATTATAGTTAAATTGAGTTGTTCGTTTGTTACGTTGTTTGGTTATAACATTAGACGGATTCGTATAGTCATTAGTCGGATCTGTATTGTTTGATTGGTTATAACATTTTTTTGTTCGATTTAGGATGGACACGAACGAATTCTACGGTCCGATCAATCGTTCGCTAATGATTTTTCAGGATAGTCATCGTTGTAACGATGTGCTATCCAACACGGATGGTGCTATTGACACCCCGTTGACGGTGAGGGGGTTAGAAAACATAGTATGGGTAAGATTTCACGACCGGTGCACTTACACGGTCGTGTTTTGGAGAAGTTAGATACTATGTCGCTGTATGGCGTCTATAGTTGTGGATCTCAGAAAATAGATCCACACTTGATTACCGCACTCGTAGAACGGTGGAAAAAGGAGACACACACGTTTCACCTACCGGTGGGGGAGGCGACTGTCACATTAGAGGACGTAGGGTTGCTGTGGGCACTCCCCGTGGACGGTATTTCCGTAAGCGGTGTGATCCCACGTAAGACGCAGGAGCAGTGGCTCGAATATTGCGAGGAGTTGACTGGGTACAGACCTCCCGAAGGAGCGTACCACGGGACCAAGTTGTCTCTCCGGAAGTTTGCGGCCTGGTTAGAAGAAAATCCAGTCGACGACATGACCGACGAGCTAATCGTCGATCAACATGCGCGTGCCTACGCATTGCTGCTGTTCGGGTCGGTGATGTTTCCCGACTCCAGTGGAAGTCACACGTCGATGACCTACCTTACGCTGCTCGAGGACATCGACGAAGTCCATCATTACAGCTGGGGCAGCGCCGTGTTAGCATTCCTCTACAGAGAGCTCATCATGTCAGTCGAGAAAGATGAACATAGGTGGAGCTTTGCGGTTGCTGCAGGTACGAAAGATAGTTTAATGAAACAACTTGTAAAGCGTAAACGATACTTATGTATATAAATAATTAAAATATAGGTTTGGGCATGGATGCGTATATTACAAGTCCAGCCCATTATCGTCCACCCTCGAGTGGTAATGCAGCCTAGTGTAGTCGATGGCATTCAGTTACCCATTCCACCGCATGTGGCGAGGTAATTGCTCTCCTAATTATTCGAACTTTCAATTAAAAAATTTTCAGCCTAATGAATATTTATTCATTTAGATGGAATGCATTGTTTGACCATACGACCTCCGCAAATTCAAATTTGCGTGCGATACGGGAGTCCATCGATAGTATGTCGATGGAGCAATTTGTATAGACCCCGTACAACTATCACGCACCGGAGATTTTGGCGCTACCCCCGGAATGTCGTCCTCTCGGTCGTCGTGCCCGCTGATATGTTACAACATCGTCGAGTGGCACTATCCAGATCGCGTGATGCGACAGTTCGGATTGATTCAGTCGGTGCCACAACCACCGGGATATCTTACTGTAGATCTCCACCGTTTTAGCACTCGGAATGTCCCCGGAAAAGATTGGAGATCGCAGCACGAACTACACGAGGCGTATTGGAGTCAAAGGCACTCGAGGGTTGTCAATGGACTGGAGATAGGATCCGGACCGCAGTGCACCAGTGACTATTACGACTGGTACCGGTCCGTGACCCGTCGATATATTTCTCCGTCGTCTATTCACATGTCGCGAGGCTTTCAGATGGGAGATGGAGCATTCATCGACGTGATGGTTAGTTTATATATTAATTTTATTTATTATATTTAATTTCGATTTATTTGCGGCAAAATAATATTTGAATATGCTAAATAACAGGCACAACATCTCGATGACGTGGAGTCAAGACTACGTCGTCGTGAAGTGGACGGAGGATTAGACGTTGTACATCGTATACAGCGTCTAATCATCGATAGGCGTCAGCGACGTGATACCCAGTTCACCGACGTTCCTCCTACGCAAGATCGTGGGGCATCATCCTCGCATCATGTCACTCAAGGTGCTGGGCCGTCGTCATCGCGTATTCCGACGGATTCATACGGCGATGGTGGATATGGGACGTCGATGCCATCGGGGTACACTACGCCGATGCAGTACACTTACGAGGACGACGACGACACGCCACCTTACCGTTCATCTTCCCATCAGACTCCAGTTCCACGTCAGCAACATCGTCGTCCATCCGAGCATGAGGCCCCAGTTGACCGTCGTCATCTGCGTAGAGAGCAGCGTCCTCGAAGATGCGGTACCGGAGGGCCTTATATGCCATAGTTTTTATTGTATTTATTCAGACGATGTTTTTTTGTTATATGTTATTACGATTTACGTTTTCATTTTCGCGATGTTATTATCTTATTATGCGTATCTTTATGGTGGATATTTATAAAATACGAGTTATATAATTAGTAGAGCCGTCAAAAAGGCCCGAAGCCTAAGTGGGCCGCGGGAAATGGCGGGGCGGGGCGGGCTAGCCCGCGGGCTACCCGTCTATTTTTAAAAAAATAAATATAATATATTTTTAGTAATAAATTTAATATATATGTATTAAATTATGTAAATGTACTAAAAGTATTAAATTTAATATAATATATGTACTCAAAGTACTTAAAAATTAAAATAGATCAACGTTAATATATTTTTAAAAAATAAATATAATATATTTTTATTAATAAATATAATATATATGTATTAAATTATGTAAATGTACTAAAAATATTAAATTTAATATAATATATGTACTAAAAGTACTTAAAAATTAAAATAGATCAACGTTAATATATTTTTAAAAAATAAATATAATATATTTTTATTAATAAATTTAATATATATGTATTAAATTATGTAAATGTACTAAAAGTATTAAATTTAATATAATATATGTACTAAAAGTACTTAAAAATTAAAATAGATCAACGTTAATATATTTTTAAAAAATAAATATAATATATTTAATTTAAATTTAAATCAACGCTACCTGCAACTTCAACAACTTTTATCAACGCTACCTGCAACTTCAGCAACTTTTATCATCCGCGTGCAGCTTTAATCAACGCTACCTGCAACTTCAGCAACTTTTATCATCCGCGTGTAGCTTTAATCAAGGCTACCTTCAACTTCAGCAACTTTTATCATCCGCGTGCAGCTTTAATCAAAGCTATCTGTAATCTATCTTTAATCTAACTGTACACAACAATATTGACATTCAAAAAATATGATCCACAACATCTATAAAATCCCACAAATTAAGAAAATAACATACAACATTTGAGATACGATGCACCCGTTTGGTAGAGACCCGCGTCTTAATCGCTTCAATGGAAAAAAGATGAATGAGGTTCATCCGATATTCGTAAATTTAAAGGTCCTTGGTGATTACTTTTACGACGAACTGTGGACGTACGATATTGAAAGATGGTTCGTTGGAACATTTTCGGCAAAAGCATCTATGGGTGATATCACGAATGAGACATTGTCCGAATGTCTTCAATTCCTTGCGCAAATATACAACCAATGTTACGGAATTCATTTCACCGTACCTTTTCTAACGGAGAAACTTGGTCATTTGAAGCGTCGCTACCTTTTATGGACAAAACTACGCGCCGAAATGGGAGATTGGGGAGAATATGACAGAGGATGGATTCATGCAGATACCGAGCAATGGCTTAAGTGGTTTAAGGTGGTTATTTTACTCAACGTTTTATTCGGATGCAATAAAATTTTTTAATTATGCAATTTTTCATATTCTTGCAGGAGGATCCTCTTTCAACAATTTACTTCTATGAGCCCGAGCCACATGAATATTATCTGTATAGAATTTTCGGTAGCTATATCAACCCAGACATTGTTCCAGACATTGACGTGCTTGCAATTCCTAACAACGAATGTCCAATAGTTCATACTCAGGCGGAAGAATCATCCAAAAGACAGTCGGTGAAACATGTCAGCTCGAGTTCGAGAGTCAAAGACGATACGGGTGACGACGACTTCGTCGACCCGCCACCGAAAGGAAACCGATACAATATGTCGAGTAGGATCGGCAACGCTGGCAAAAACCAAGGCGATGATGACTTCGTCAACCCACCTCCGAAAGGAAAGCAAAAAGGTATGTATAGAAAGACGCACAACAAAGGCAAACATCATGCAATGTCGAGTTCCAGAGTTGAAGAAGATAATAGTGACGATGACTTCGTTGACCCACCCCCGAAGGGTTGGAGAAAAAATTTTCCAAAGTGATTGTTTGTAACTTCAGTAACCTTTGTCATGCGTGTTTGCAACTAATATGAGGTAAATTCGGACGCTGAAAAATTGTAATAATTTACTTAAAGATTTAGTACAACATATGAATACTAAAACTATTTAAAGATTAGAATAAATCAACGTTGACCACTGCCTCCGCCTCTTCGACCTTGTCTCCGCCTTGAACCACCACGATCCATTTCGTTCTGTATACGAGTTGTACGGATTCTCCCCGGACCTCTTCGGGTACGCATGGCGTCGTTATGTATAAGAGAGAATTCAGCAGGCTCCCAATAACATTCGTCATGTAGACGATGAAAAAACCCCTCGTATGTTTTACGGTACGCTTGTTTGTTATAGAAAGGAGCAATATGATGCATGCTACGAACTCCCCACATACGGCAAGCTGCTTGGGCATGAGAACATGGGATGAAATACGTGTCCCATTTTCCGCACGTGCACGTCTTTCCTAAGATGTTTACCACGTGCTTCCTTTGATTCACGGCCGAAGTATAAACTTCAGCTGTTTGCAAACGTGGGTCAAAATTAAATACGACGTGACTCCAAGAACGACTTGTCCAGTCGTTGAACTTATTCCACGCATACGGAGACCAATCGCTTTCGGTGTTAGCCATCGCTGCAGAGCACTCCGTAAATCGATTGCGAAAGTATTCAACGCATCGATGAAAGCTAAAATCCACTATTGCTTTCGGAGGCAAACACATCGCCCCTTTGAAAACTCCGTTAAGGGCCTCGGAGATATTAGTGGTCATCACCCCGCATCGGAATCCACCATCGTAAGCAAACGTCCACTGCTCTTTGTCAATCTTATCTAACCACTTCGAGGCCGGTTCATTGAGAACTTTAATGTGTTCCATAATGCGATTCAACTTCTCCAACGTGTGGGCCATTCCAGCTCTATGGCATAACTGTTTTAGGTCATTGTTCTTGAATTCAGTGTTGAGGTTTGATACGACATGGCGTAGACAAAACCGGTGTACACCATTCGGCGGCCTAAACGCTGCTAATTCGCTTACCACAGCCAATATTCCTATAACAAATTACGATCAATCGATTAAAGGGTGTCAAATTAATACAAGAATATATGTAGGAAAATCAAAGTACCTGAATGACGATCAGAAATGAGGCATACACCTTGTTCACCCAACACGTGGATGTTAAGTAAGTTCAGGAACCAACGCCAAGAGTGTCTGCTTTCCGTTGAAACAATGGCAAAAGCAAGTGGGAGAATATTTTGATCTGCATCGAGCCCAGATGCAATTAACATTTTATGCTCGTATTTGGAGTATAAGTGTGTACCGTCAACGCAAACAACTCTACGACAATGCCTAAACCCATCAATACAAAGTTTGAAAGCCCAGAAAACATACCCCAATTTCTTCACACCGGGGGCTTCAGTTGGAAGATTCAACCACTTGACGACCGTGTCGGGGTTGTAACGTTTCAAAGCTTTCAAGAAGATAGGAAGTTGTTGGACTGAAGTTTCCCAGGTACCGTAAACATTTTCTTTTGCCCTTTTGAGGCCATGCCATGCTTGAATGTATGAGATGTCGTACCCGATATTGTCCTTCACCAGCTGCTTTACGTTCTTTGGTAGAAATTGAGGGTCTGTCTTCACTATTCCAATCAACATTCTCGCAATTGTGTTTCGCGAAATGTTGCGGTGTGTTTTCACCAACTCGTTCATGTAGCATGTGTGTGGCCCCTCATATATCGTAATCTTCCAATAACATTTTTTCGTTTTGAAGCATGCTCGTAACCTCCAGTGACAGTCATGGCTATGGTTGCATTTCACGCCCCATACGGTTTTGTTACTTTTTGAGACGTGAAACTCACGTCTAGCCACCCTGTAAGAATAATCGCCAACAGCATCTTGTAAGTGAGCTATGGTACTAAATGTCATACCGACTGTGAACCTGGGATTGTCCCTACTGTAAAAATCACCGCCGCCCTAGTTGGCTTCTGGAGGCACCATTTGATATGTTGAATAAAAAGGCACGGGTTGGTAAGGCGCACGAGCATCATCTGCCGGCAATGGAATGTCATTCTCGGGACCATCATTGTTTCCATCATCGTCGTTATCATCTGCGGGATCCGGAAAATCGTCCAGTGCACCACCAACGTCATCAGCTTTAGAGTCGCTAGCGTCACTATTTTGCAAGTCTTCGGGCACAGGCTCAGGTTGTGACACATTCGACATATTAGGAACATCACGACTGCTCGAAGGAATGTCTATATGAGGAGGGTGGAGTGAAAAGTCACTCATTCCTTGAGTAACTGCCGTGAGATCAGGGAACGAGTGGCTGAAGGTGATGTTGGTGAACACGTCGAGTGCCTCTTGAACGTTCTCGCTGGCCTCGACAAACACTTCAATTAAATTAAGTTCCGCATCAGCATCCAAGAAGTACGATAGTTCCGCGTCGTTTGAAATTTGAAAGAGCCGCTGATAGAGTCGAGAATGCTGATAGTATTCATTCTTAACATGAACGGTTAAGGAGGATAAATTGTTGTCGAGGCGAATAACCTCATATAGCATGCTCAGAAATTGAGCAAAGCTAGTGTCGCGACGAATTCGTCTAAGAGAAATGGGTGGGATGCTGTAACAGATGGAGTTTGATTCAGTAATGATTTCCCACCGTAGTAGATAGAGACTTGAATTTTACGAGATGTCATAATTTGAGGAGAAATTTAAATACTTCAAGTTGTTTTTTTATATATCATACGAAATTATAGTACTTTATATAGGGAAAATCGTCGCATTTAATGGACGCGACGTCGCCTCTATTAGACGCGACGATTCTTCTGCAAAACTCGTGAACGTTACGTCCACATCAGTTCTGCAAAAAGAAAAAGAAAATTACAGACAACGCGTGATCGATTTGTCACATCATCGCGCCCAATGGACCCGTCGTCGCGTCTATTAAACGCGACGACGGGCCCAAATACGTTATTGACCCGTTTAAGGGCCCATTTAAACGTTTAAATGGGCCATAACGATCGTCGCATGTAATGGGTGCGACGTCGCGGGTAATACCCGCAAATGGCTCTATTTAGTAATAGGTGCAAAAAACGCCCTATTTTGAAAATTAATATTTTTTTCGATTTATTTTGTTAAAAAAGCCCCCAAGTTCTATACACTTATTATTTTTGGCTAAATTAACACCGTTCGAAACTTAATTGAACTTAGAAAATATTGTTCCTATTTTAATTGATTTCATTTTTCCAATGAAAGCTTCATATTTTTACTAGTCTTTTCATGTTTGGTATATGTCCTAATTTAAATAATTGATAAAGCTACGTTGGCATCCTATTTTCTATGTAATCAAGTGGTAAATGTAAGAAAAAGATAGATTATATATAGAGAGAGAATTGCTACGGTGACCATCTATCATGAGCACCTATCGTGAGAATCATAGTAAAATCCGTCTCTGTTGTGCTTCTCCACCCGTTTCGGCGCCACCATCACCTCCGTCGTCCCTCTCGACTCTTTCCTCACCACCGTCGCGCCTCCTGACCCGTTGATTAATAAAAAATTCACCATCTCGGCTCTATACAAGAAAATCAGAAATAATGATAAATTTTTGAGAAATCAACGCGTCGGAGGCGCCGCGGGCAAGGAGTCGAGAGGAAGCGGAGGTGATGGTGGCACCGAAGCGGGTGGAGAAAAACAGTAGAGACGGAATTTATTATGATTTTCACGGTAGGGGCTCACGGGTAGGTGGGTATCATAGCAATTCTCATATATGTATATTATATCAACAAAATTAATTTTTTTAGAAAGCCGTTATGTAAAAAAATTTTGTTCAATAAGTTGGAAAAATTGATTATCACTTTGATGTCAAATGTGGACTTTTTGGCATAGAGATAGATAGCTTTTCATGATTTGTCACCTTTTTTATCTTAAAGAAAGATGGTATTTTTATATTCCCAATCGAATGGCTTTACTTTACCATATGATGAAAAGTTGAAAACGTTTACTTTTTCCTCCTCCTGCAAAAAGGAAAAGGGCTATTTCTTTCCATTCCTCTATTTAAATTTCTGTTCGTTATAAGAATTTAGGCCTTATTGTATTGTTGATAAAGTTATAATTTGGTATTATCTCGAGCAAAATTAATGCTTTTGATAAATCCTATTTTTACTGAAATTGCACGATAGGATAGTCCATGACTTTTAGGTATCTTACTACTTTAGTTATTTTTATTTATTTCTTTCTCTTGATATGGCCCCAACCCAAGAAGGAATCATTATATCATCTCCAACCCGCAACAAAAATATACACTTCAACTTACACAAAAATACAGTTGCTACAGTGCTTTACTCCAATCCACTAACTCTATTTTTTTACACTAAATTTTTACTTCAATCCGTTTACTCTATTTCTACACTAAAATTAATATTCCATACATATTCATACTTATTGTTATTATAATTTATTTATAAGAACAAAAACATCACGTAACTTCAAATTATGCCTAAAAAATTATTTCTTATTTATATTTTAGAAAAGTAAATAATAATTATTTTTATATATAAAACGTAGCAATGATATAACTGACATGTTAATTTAAAAGAAAGTACACTCTTTCTATTAAAAATAAAATATTTATTTTATATGAAATTCATTAAAATAATGAAGCATATAGAATATTAAAAGAGGTTCATAGAATTTTGGTTTTATTATTTTAATGATATAAATATTTTAAACATAATTAAAATAAGTTTACATTTAAAAAACAAAACAAACTAAAAATTATAACTCTATTTTAACGTCAGAAATAGAGTTACTATAAAAATAGAGTATTACTGTCTGCCAATACTATAATAGCATTAAAATAGAGTTTCCATTGGAGAAAATATATACTCTAATTAGTGTAAAAATAGAGTACCCATTGGGGATACTCTCAGTAATTTGTAGCAAAAGCTCGTACTATGATGACTCGATGACGAGGCAGTGGTAGACAATAATAATCAAAATGTAATTAGAGCTTTAACCAATATAATTATTTTTGGATTTTTTTAACTGTTTAGGCATAATATAAACTAGGTCAAATTTATCAATATTAATAAATATGATAAATTGCACCAATTAAAAACGGCGCCGCATGCATTAGAAGTAATGTAGCGTCCAACAATCACGAAGCGTCGTGGCCTAAATAAAATTGGGTGGGATCATCTATCTCATTATATGTACCCACCCAGATGTTAAACATTGATTGATCATTCAGCAAGAGAGACATACATTTGTGAATAGCTAGGGTGTTCTTGATGCTGCTGAGCTCCACCTATAGTCATATTCTGTCGCTAATACGATGTACTATCTCTTTGTACATGAAGGCTATAAAGGCACTACCCCACCTGTAGGTGTGCACCTCATCCATGTTCTCGATCAACGAACGGTAAGTCATCGATGTAGTACTTCCACGAATCGGGAAACATCACTGCTCCAATGAGTAATAGTGCATATGCACGTGCAAGTTGTTCTACCTCAATTTCTTCGCTGCCTTGTCAATTGAATTGGCTTCTACCCATTCAGCAAATCTCCTCATCAATACCTTCGTCACGGTGTATGTTCCTTGTAAAGGCCTGCAACTACTCAATGCCTCGGGTAATCGACCCACTAGTCCAACGTCTTCAAGTGGATCAGACATGATACCAGTAACGGAATGCCATCGACGGAGGTAGCCCATAGAATACCGATGTCCTAGAAAGTAACACTCGTCTCTACTTGTAAGTGAAACGTGAGAGTCACATTTCTCCACCTCTCCACTAGTTCCACAATTGTAGACGTCGTAGAAAGACATCATCTCAAACTTATTCGAAACATGAACGAAGCGCATCGGTCTTGATGGCCTACCCACAACACCTTCGAAATCCCTCGAATTCAACGAATTATCTACAACGACATCCTTATTAGATAGGACATCGTTGCAACGATGATTATCTTGAAATACAACATTCTATTGTTCGGACCAAAAAAATCGTCCATCCATCCTAAATCTAACGACAATCACTGTAACCAAAAATCATAAAATAACTAACTGTAGTTACGAAGCATCAGAAATGTACCCATAACAACATGAGCCTATGATCAGGCAGAAAAACGAGATCCGAGCGGCAATGGGATTTGGGCAGCACAGGAGAACCAAACAATTATGTTCTAGACGTGTCGGGGCAGTCATGGGTGGAGCACCGACGGGAACAGACCGAGCACGGTCGGATCAAGAGCTGTCATGGGTGAGAACAGTCGGGAAGGGGCGGAGCAGAGCCGAGAACAGGTGTGAAAGGGATGAGAACGTGCTGAGCACATTGAAACGACTAAGTAGAGGGAACATAAAAACAAGAGACGAAAAATATAAAGAAAGCATCGGGATATGTTGAAGAATGCGTCGTGACAAGGGTCGGGGGCGGATGCACCGCTACCAATGGTGGCGAAATGTATAACTGGACCAAAACTTTATGCTCAATTCAGCTAAAAAATATAACCCGACTCATTATCATTATACGGTGTTGCAGTTAAAAACTGCCACGCCGCTTCTATTAGATGGATCGTCGTTTTTTAAAAAAATGCGAAGAGTTCAAGCTTGTTGATACTTGTCAAATTAGTGTTTTAAATGCGTATTGCACAATTCCTAGCGTTTTAGTTTCGATATTGCGTAACTCAAATAGCGTAACATGTTGCGTGAGTATTACGAGCAAGCCATTTATAATGCCACTTAATATGTAACAACACAATTAGAATTGTAATTTTTTACAAGCAAACAACCCATTGGAGAAAGGAAATAATAATAATAATAATAATAATAATAGATTTTAGCCATGGACGAATATTAAATATTTCTTCAATTACAAAAATCTTGTATCAAAAGTGAAATATTGGCGAATATTAATGTTTTCTAGTTACAAAAATCAATATTAATTTTAAAAATAACAATAGCTAATTTGCAATGTAAGTTATATAATTGACAAAACCACCCTTTATCTATATATATGGGGCTTTCTAGTATGTCCCTAAAACGTTGAGGAACATTTGGGACATTGAATTGATTTAATCTTTTGTCAATAAATGAGGAATCAATATCTGTATATATAGTAGATAGACTTATAGGGATATATATTGATTCTATTTCCAATTGTCCTTTAATTATAATTACATGGTTCATCAACGTGTTACGACTCCAATAATTATGATGAATAAATTTACGTACACACCTAATTTTCACCAAATTATCAACGGCCCAAATAACGCGTATATTTTAAAAAAAGTGCAGAAAGCGTAAAAAAGTAATATAACATAATGTATCGTAAAATAGCGTAAAATAGCTATTTTTTTTTTTTGAAACAATGCATCCGCGCTTTTAAAAACACTTGTCAAAATAAACCTATTTTATTAATAAGAAAAAAAGCGAAAGCCTATTAATGCCCGCGGTCAGATAGATGAGGTCATCCGGTCAGAAATTATTACCACCTTCGAGTGCGTGATATTTTACTTCCCGAAGCCCCACGTCGTCTTCTTATTTTTTTTTATCTTTTTAAAGTTTTCTATTAGCATTGTTTAATGCCTAGGCGTGGGCACTTAAAACAGAAAACGACAACATAGTAATCAGGACAAAACAAGTTCCAAATTAATTAATAAAAGGATATTGATAGATGGGCTGTATATATTTATTTACATAAAACGAAGGTGAATCTACGTTTTATTTTCTCTTTGTAAAAAATATTAACTCAGTCCCTTATCCCTTATCAGATAAATTTAAAACTTAAGTACCTAATAAATAAAAGTTTTTACACATAGGGATCCATTTAACTGATATTACTGTTTTACACTCCTTTACGTACATTTTTTTATGAATATTTTACATACCATATCACGCGTTCGTATGGTAATTAAATGCGTTTCTTTATGCTACCTAAATTTTTTATATGATCAACCTTTTTTTCACTATATTATGTATCAAAATACGTTTTTCTATGGTACATAAATTTCTTACATGATGTACCTTCAGCGAAACGGGTACCTATGTTTTAAAATTTTATTCTACTAGTGACATACATATAAAAAAACACTGACAAAGGACTGAATTGACATTTTTTATACAAAGAGGTATTTAAGTGTAAGCTTCCCTAAAATGAATACTAATTTCATTTTTCTTTTAAACAATATCTACATCTACATGTTATGAACTTTTTGGCAATTTTGCTTTAAGAAATGATAACTCCGTCAAATATATATATATATATATATATATATATATATATATAATTTTATTTTTCCATTAGTTTTTTGTCACGTTAGATCGCCCACACCGATGTGTCCGCCTTGGGCGTTAGAGCTACCCGCTCGAGGAATTTTAATGGGGTCGCCCATCTTGGTACTGCTCTCCCCCAGCACGTATAACCACGATTAATAGGAACTTTCATCTACTCGGTCGATTTTAAAACGCATCAAGGGAAGAGATCTCCACAGGCATGCTTCCCTTTTCATTCTGTGTGGTATATTACAATCCACCCCTCCTCGAAGGGTCCAACGGAGTCGCTGGCACATTGATCCGAGCACTGGCTCTGATACCATCCTTAGCAGTCCAAATTGCACTGAACTGATATTGTTGGAAATTGGGCTATGGGCCCAACAGAGTTTTGGACCCAATAAATAAAAGTTTATTAATTTAAATAAAATCGAGAAGCCATCGTTCGTCGAAACCCAAAATTGATGAAATATTCATATTCTACGTTTCAAGGGGAATCTATCGAATATTAATTGGCTCAAAACCGATGTCGGGTGAATGAGAAATTAATTTTTCGAACTTGACCCAATAAAGAGATGAAATATATTTAATATATATATATATATATATAAAGGGACTTGTTGTTGTCCCACATTGGAAAGTTCATCCTTTTTTCACTCGTTTATAAGGAATCTGTCTACAAAGGCTATTCAAAACGGCTTGCCAAAGTGGTTGGTGGATTATGGGCTTATGGGCTTGTGTGGGGGGTTTTGGACCAAATTATAGCCCAAGTGCGACCGCATCGCCGAGCTCAAGCCCGCGCCCGCAGTCGGGCCGAGGCCGAGGCCGAGGGCGACACCGACCCGAGCAGTTCCAAGTGCACTATGAGCGCTTTGAGGCATACT
The DNA here is from genome assembly GCA_004919715.1 of Linderniella brevidens. Classification (NCBI taxonomy): domain Eukaryota; kingdom Viridiplantae; phylum Streptophyta; class Magnoliopsida; order Lamiales; family Linderniaceae; genus Linderniella; species Linderniella brevidens. Next base: position 13,797,679 of record SWDC01000156.1, on the reverse strand, counting down.
TTGCACTTAGCACGACACATAGGAGCTTTGAGGAGCCCTTACTTTTATGCTTCGGTGAGGCGGCAGCGGTGATGCCACCGGTGACGTGGCAAGTGAAGTTGACGTATCAGACAACACTTGGACGAGTGAACAGACGTGGTGCTGACGCAGCGTTGCGTGGACGATGGTGACGTGGCTCAGACAGGTTGGGATTCGCGGGTCGCGTTAGTTGGTGAAACAGGTCGCCTGGAGCGGTTCGGTCCGAACCTGTGGGTCGAAAGGGTGCCTTTAGCAAACTGGCCCAAGAGATGTGCTTATTCGCAAAATGACCCCTGGTCAAACGGTCAACGACTGTTAAAATAGCCCAGAAGTTGCGACTATTCGCAGTTTGACCCCAACGACCTTTGGAAAGTTATAAATATGCCCCTGCAGAATTGGAAAAATCATTCGAATTCACCCCAAGTATTCTAGAGTTAGATCATTCTAGTCCAAAGTCAAATAAAGCAAAAAAGACTCGAGTCTTTGAGTAGATTTGTCGATAATTCTGATTTGTTGTGCTACAAAACTGAATTCCGGAATCGTTGTATCTTCGGGACGAATTGCGATAACCCGATGCACTGAAATACGGGGCAATAACGTCTTACGGACAACGTACGTAGTAGTGCATTGACTTCAAATACTAACGAGTTTCTGCAAGCCACCGACCAGACGAAATACACCGGAACCAACAATCGTAAGACGTTATTCTGTTTGATCGATGACAAACATTCCAGTTGCACTACCGCTGGCCGCTACAACCGGCAACAGCCATGCTGAGAGACCGACGAAGTTTAACGGGACCAAGTTCAAGCGTTGGCAGCAGAAAATGTTGTTCTATATGACGACCCTGAACATGGTCCGCTTCCTGAAGGAGCTCCCATCGAAGGTGACGGAACCCGCACCTAACGAGGCGGATGATGAGGCTCCCGAAGTGAACGAGCAATACGAGCACGAGAAGGCTGTGTTGGACGCATGGAAGCATAACAACTTCATGTGTCGTAACTACATCCTGAATGCTCTCGACGACTCCCTATACAATGTCTATGCAGTGGCTACAACTGCGAAAGAGTTATGGGACTAGTTGGATAAGAAGTACAAGACCGGTGATGCCGGACTGAAGAAATTCATAGTCGGCCGGTTATTGGACTATAAGATGACAGACTCCAAATCGGTTTTGGATCAAGTCTGAGACATGCAGTTGATCATCCACGATATACACGCGGAGAATATGCAGATCATCGAAACCTTCCAGGTAGCTGCTATTATCGAGAAGCTACCGCCTCTGTGGAAGGATTTCAAGAACTACCTCAAGCACAAGCGAAAAGAAATGGGGCTTGAGGACCTGATTGTGAGGCTTCAGATCGAGGAAGATAAGAGGGAATGCATCGCAGAGAACGTCGCAGATTATGAGGCTTCAGATCAAGCGGGCGAATACGTCGCAGAACCAGCATAAGCCAAACTCTAACAAGATAAGAGGAAACTACTACAACTGTGACAAGCCCGAAACATGACTAAAGACTGCCGACAGAAAAGAGGGTAAAAAAGAACAGGCTCACCTGTCCGAGGCAAAGCTGGCCTCAAATCTGTCGGAGATAGATCTCGTCGCGGTCGTGTAAGAAGCCAATGTCGTAGAGAACCCCAGGTCATCGTAATCGATACTTGAGCAACGCTTCATATCTGCTCCGACAAAGACATGTTCTCCGAGTACATCCCGATTTCTGGAAGAGCGTTATATATGGGGAACACGACGACTTCACCAATTGTCGGATTGGGAAGGGTGGTCCTCAAAATGACCTCGGACAAAAAGCTGACACTGGTGGATGTGCTGCATGTCCCAGACATGCGCAGGAATCTAGTCTCGGGCTTCCTGCTAAGCAAAGCCAGATTTAGACAAATGTTTGAGGCCGATAAATATGTACTGACCAAGAATGGTCATTTCGTAGGCAAGAGCTACTATAAAAAAGGGCTTTTTAAATTAAGTGTAATGCCTGTAAAATGCAAGATTAAGCTCGCTAATATAAAACAAGTTTTTCGTACTTGGTTGTTCTAGTTTGTGGCATGACCGATTAAGACATGTTGGTTTAAACAAACTTGAAAAGAATATAAGTTTAAACATGTTTCCGCAAATGAAAATAGACTCACTAAAGTGTGAGGTTTGCGTTGAGGCAAAGATGGTCAAAGCACAATTCTCCTCCGTGGAGAGAAGTAGTTCACCTCTAGAACTGATCCATACCGATATATGTGATCTAAAATTCGTGCAGACTAGAGGTGTGAAAAAGTATTTTATTACTTTTATTGACGACTGCACAAGATTTTGTTACGTATATCTTCTAAGTGGCAAAGACGAAGGTCTTGAGGCCTTTAAGAGATATAAGAGTGAAGTTGAAAATCAACTCGACTCAAAAATAAAAATAATTCGAAGTGACAGAAGAGTAGAATACGTGGCGCCGTCCAAGTACATGGCATAATTCATCAGAATACTGCGCCGTATTCACCTCAATCAAACGGCGTTGCAGAACACAAAAATATATCTCTAAAGGAGATGATGAATGCGATGTTGATCAGTTCGGAGCTACCCCAGAACTTGTGGGGGGAAACAATTCTACCCCAGAACTTGTGGGGGGAAACAATTCTCACGGCAAACCGCATTCTAAACATGTTGCCACAGAAAAAGAGGGACCAAACTCCATACGAGTTATGGAAAGGTAGGAAGCCGACCTACAATTACCTTATAGCGTGAGGGTGTCTAGCAAAGGTTGAAGTACCTAAACTGAAGCAGATTAAGATATGACCCAAGACTGTTGATTGCATTTTCATCGGATATGCTAATAACAGCAGTGCATACAGATTTCTGGTGTACAAATCAGAAATCCCTGACATGAACGCATGGATGATAATCGAGTCGAGGAACGTCGTATTCTTTGAAAATATCTTTCCAAATAAGGAAAGAAAGGAGATAAGTTCTGTGAAAAGAACTCACGATGCCGTTGAAAGTTTACCTCAAGAAGTTGAGGAGTTGAGACAGAGTAAAAGAAAGAAAGTGGCCAAATCATTTGGACCCGACTTTCTTACGTAGATGATGGACGACGAACCCTCGGAAATTGCAAGAACCATTGTCCAGTCCAGAAGCACCATTCTGGAAAGAAGCTATCACTAGCAAAATTGAGTTCATCATGCAGAATCATTCCTGGGAACTGGTAGATCTCCCGAAGGGGTGCAAACCTCTCGGATGTAAGTGGATCCTGAGAAGGAAACTTAAGACCGATGTGTCGATCGAGAAATATAAAGCTCGTCGCTAAAGGGTTCAATCATAATGAATGTTATGACTTCTTTGATACCTATTCGCCCGTAACAAGGATAACGTCCATTCGAGTTCTCGTTGCTATTGCAACGTTGTATAATATCGAGATACATAAAATAGACGTGAAGACAACATTCATGAACGAGGAATTAGAAGAAAAAATTTATAAGAAACAGCCCGAAGGGTTTGTAGCATCCGTGCAAGAGATAAAGTATGTCGTCTCGTGAAATCACTTTACGGGCTTAAACAAGCACCGAAACAGTGACACGAGAAATTCGATATGACGATGCTATGGAATGGGTTCAAAATAAATGAGTGTGATAAATGTGTTTACATGAAAGGCACACCCGGCGAATTTGTGATCGTATGTCTTTACGTGGACGACATGTTGATCATGGGAAACAATCACAAAATAATCGCGAATACGAAGAATATGCTGAAAAATTATTTCAGCATGAAGGATATGGGTTTGACTGATGTCATATTAGGGATAAATGTCTCTAAGACACCCGAATGAATTGTTCTGACACAATCTCACTACGTTGAGAACGTGTTAAAGGAATGTGAAGCATTCGATGATCCTCCGGCTAAGACACTGTATGTAGACGCTAATCTACATTTGGTCAAAAATAAAGGAGAGCATATATCGCAACTCGAATATGCTCAGGTGATCGACCTGATATAGCATATTCAGTGAGTAAACTTAGCAGGTTTACTAGTAATACGGGTAATAGTCATTGGATAGCACTAAAGAGAGTGCTAAGATATCTGAAGTACACCATTAATTATGGCATACTCTATTCGAGATATCCCGCAGTTCTCGAAGGATACTGCGACGCAAATTGGATATCCGACAGTAAAGACTCCAAGTCAACGAGTAGTTACATATTTACCATTGGTGGAGGAGCAGTTTCTTGGAAATCCTCAAAGAAAATGTGCATAGCTCGATCAACGATGGAATCAGAGTTCATTGCACTAGATAAAGCCGACAAAGAAGCTGAATGGCTTCGGAATTTTCTGAAGGATATTCCTTGTTGGAACAAACCTGTGCCAGCAATAATGATACACTGCGATAGCATGGCGGCTATCGGCATGGCACATAGTTGTATGTATAACGGTAAGTCTCGGCACAAACATTTGAGACGTAACACGGTAAGACAACTAATCTCTAGTGGAATAATCTCAATTGACTATGTGAAGTCTAAAGAGAACATAACAAATCATTTGACGAAAGGCATCACTAGAGAACAATTAAACACTGCAGTAAGGGGAATGGGCTTGTGTGCGGGTTTTGGACCAAATTATAGCCCAAGTGCGCGGCGGTGCCCCGCACCGCCGAGCCCGAGCCCGGGCTGAGGCCGAGGCCGACACCGACCCGAGCCGTGCCAAGTGCGCAATGGACGCTTTGAGGTGCACTTTGCACTTAGCACTTAGCACGACACATCGGAGCGAGGTGCTTTGAGGAGCCCTTAATTTTATGCTTCAGTGACATGGCGGCAGTGATGTCACCGGTGCGTGACGATCTCGGTGACGTGGCAAGTGAAGCTGACGTGTCAGACGACACGTGGACGAGTAACAGACGTGGCGCTGATGCAGCGCTGCGTGGACGACAGTGACGTGGCTCAGACCGGTTGGGGTTCAGGGGTCGCGTTTGTTGGTGAAACGGGTCGCCTGGAGCGGTTCAGTTCGAACTGGTGGGTCGAAAGGGTACCTTTAGCGAACTGGCCCAAGCGATATGCCTATTCGCAAAATGACACCTGGTCAAACAGTCAACGGCTGTCAGAATAGCTCAGAAATTGCAACTATTCGCATTTTGACCCCAACGACCTTTGGAAAGCTATAAATAGGCCCCTGCAAAATCGGAAAAATCATTCGAATTCACTCAATCATTCTAGAGTTAAAAGCATTCCAGTCCAAAGTCAAATAAAGCAAGAAAGGCTCGAGTCTTTGAGTAAATTCGCCGATAATTCCGATTCGTTGTGCAACGAAACTGAATTTCGAAGTCGTTGTATCTTCGGGACGGATTGCGATAACCCGAGGCACTGAAATACAGGGCAATAACCTCTTACGGACAACGTACGTAGATGCATCGACTTCAAATACTAACGAGTTTCTGCAGCCAACGACCAGACGAAATACACCGAAACCAACAGATATTACCCGTTTTGAGCGTTAAATGTGCCTCATCGAGGATTTTTCAGGAGGTAATCCATGCGATAGTGCTCTTCCCAACACGATTAACTTCGGAGTTGCTACGAATATCCATCACACGCACGGTTATAAAAAGCGTCAATGGGAGAGGGCTACGCACCCAAAACGTGCTTCGTTCCTTCTCCTATCGGTGTGAGATACACAGTTGCATTGCGATCCATGAATGAAATGATTCAGCAGTCCATTAATTAATCTATATTTATTAGTCGTATGGTAGTCATAAGAAAAATGACTAGATAAAATCCCAAAACCACTGAGAAAACAATTATCAAATTCAATGATTTAAAAATAACACGTAGGGCCCCATCATGCTGGCGTTTCCTTTCTTATTTTATTATTTATTTATTTATCTATTTATTTATTTATTTTCTTTCTCTTCACCCCTTCAAAAGCCAATTCTCTTTAAAAACCCACCCAAAGCAGCTGCTTTTTTCTCATACATCCAATCCAATCACCACTCTTACCTTCAAAAACCCTTCCCCAAAAAATAAAACCTGTCATTCGTACAATAAAACGCTGAAAAAGGTGTCTTGATTTACAATCTCTTTTCTGATCATCCCATAGGAAAAAGAAAAGAAATGCTTGCAAGAATCTCCCATTAGCGTTACCAAATGGAGGCTCATGAGATTTAGCAGGGTTTTCTTCATTACCCAAAAGATCCTTATTGTAATTCAGCCTATTATCTTTCTGGGTTATCGAGATTGCAAAAATAAAAAATAAAAAAATCGTTCCTTTAATTCCTTTCAGGCTCAAAAAGCTGAGATTCTGTTTGCGAGTGGATTAGGTAGTAATCGAAGATCTGAAATAAACAATTTTCTAATGTCCGTCGATCATCGCAGTCCACTGATTAAGCCCACCACCGCAACGACGATGATCTCAGGTTTCTTGGGCTCTCCGAGACTCTTCTTCAACGCCTTCTTCTCGAAGAACAACAGCAGCAAAATCTCCGATCATTCACCGGAAACTGCTTGTAACGGCCACAACCTCATGAGCCCAACTTCGATCCTCGACGCCGGAGACTCAGAGCACCACCAGCAGCAGGCGATTGGGCTTGCGATCATAGATTCATTCGTCCACGACCCGATTTCGCCGGCGGTTCTTTTCGGGTCGAAGCTCAGAGTTCAGATACCCAACAGCCCGATTTCTCCGGCGGAGTCGCCGCCTAAATCTCCGGCGGATTTCGGGATCAAGACTAGGAGTGTTCCTCCTCAGGCGCCGCCGGTGACGCCGTCCAAGGATCTCGGCCGGCAGCTGTCTTTGAAGGAGATGGAGATGTCGGAGGATTATACTTGCGTGATCACCCACGGCCCTAATCCTAAAACCACTCACATATACGACGATTGCGTCGTGGAGAGGAGTGAGGAAATGGAGATGATTCGTGATCCTCCGCCGCCGACGAATTTCATGAGTTTTTGCCACACTTGTAAGCAGGTTCTTGGTCACAACAGAGACATCTTCATCTACAGGTTAGCGTTAGAGACATCGGTTATCAATTTCTTCGTGTTGTTAATGACACTTTAAATATATTATAATCACATCGCATAATGATGATATTTTTTTTTTCAGGGGTGAGAAAGCTTTCTGTAGCGAAGAGTGCCGCTGCCAAGAAATGGTTAAAAGTCCAGAATTCGAGTGGTGCTTGTTAGAACCCTCAAAATAACATTAATAATTAAATAATATATGTATATGTTCTTCATGCTTTGCTTTATGGCTTCAGTGGAATTTGGCATCTTTTTTTAAGGGATTTTTCCATAAAGAGTTCAAGATTTTCCCTGGTCCCGAGTGTGATCAGTGGGGAAAACATGACCTGACCAAGATAGTAATCTTATTTTATTCTTATATTTTTATATATCTTTTTTGCTTCTTCCCTTCTCATTTCACCCTATTTTGTTTTTTCTGACATGCTTTTGGGGTCTGCTATGTATATAAATTACATTGTACGATTAGCCCATCGAAGGTTTTTCTGAGTGAGCCTATGATTTTCAGTTGATGTTTGTAATGATCTATGGATATGAATATATTTACATACATATTCACGCTATACATATATAGACAGGAAACGAATTCAAATACATTAATATTAGATCTATAGAACATAATTCAAAGCTCCATAACTTGAAGATAGATAATCAAAACACAGTTCAACGAACGTTCTAAACAAAGACGTAATAACAGACACAAACACACATGTATGCTCGAAAGCATCAGAACCGAAATTAGGAAAAGACGGACAGAGATCAGCATTTAGGATCACAAGTCGGACGCAGCCTTGTGAAATCTTTTTCTTAGGCTTTCTACCTGTGCAAAAGCTGAGTATGAAAACGAAGAACAAAACATACAGAAAAAAATTAATACATTAGTATCTGATTTTGGTTTAGAGTACGAAATGAATGTTAAAAATACACGAAACCGTTACCTTTGGAAATCTTGGTTGGATCGACGCACTCCAATATTACGAGCAAAACCCAAGTGGTGAAAATCGATCGATGAACAACAAGCAGGAGAATCTTCTAAGAAGAATCCACATAAACCAGCTTTTGATGAAGGGACATATTCAAAAGCCAACAGTAACCAGATTGATGTGAATCAAAAGATAAGGAGCCAAGATTAGAAAGAACGCCTATTTCTAATTCCTTCGCCGTAATTCTTTCAAAAAAAACAGAATATACGGTCGATGAAGCATAAGTCAGAAGCTATCTTCTTCTAATAAGAAAAAAAAAGGAAATTGAAAATAAGGGTGATGTTAAAAGCTGTGTCAACGGATCATGAAGAAAGGACTGAAAATAGGTGAAAACAAAGCACAAACTACTGATCCTAGGCAAGTTAGGTTTCTACTGTATATACAGGGCTGTACAAAGCACGTTGTATTCAACCAATGGCGACCAAGAATGGAGAACTTCAGTGGTTGAAGAGCTATGTTGCAACTCCCAACAAAGACGAATATATCAAATTGAGCCCTCAAATTCTGCAAACTGTTCACAGCCTTCAGCCACCAACCACAAGCACTAACTCCCAATTTATGCCTCCTCATAATCCCCTTACAAAGTAACCAAACTATATACAGTAACGCTGACCAAGCTGAATTATCTACACCCGATATTTTGGAGATAATCTACCCAGCCGATTCCAACAGCTCTTGCACAGGTACACCATGAAAAACTTCAGAAAGCTGAGACAAACTTTACTAAACGGACCGATCTCATTTATTGCACACTCTTACGTAAAATCTACAAGCTAAAAAAACCCACAAAAGCACGCTAACTTCCCCCCAAGAAGGGCCCCACAAAAAGGCTCCCTCCCATTACACCGTCAATCGTTATTAATCTCAAGATTGAGGATGCGACGAAGGGTCATCGTCGCAGAATCAGCACCGTCAAATAAACCACGTGAAGAAAAGGTCTTAGTCACAGCATCACCACGGTTTGACAAAGAGCTTTTCTCCCTTGCAGGAGAAGTGGGAGCTGATTTTGACACGGGCTCGAGATCAATTTCGGGAGACGAACCCTTTAACTCGAGTGAAACGGTCCTTTTTGGCCTCACTGAGAAGAACTTAGGAATAGGCAAAGAGCTCGGTGGAGGAGAATTCGAGTAAGCGGGCCCAGCCCAAAGCTCGGAGAAGCAAAAATCACCCTCGTTCTCAAATCCAATCGGTATTGGGACGGAGCTGGTTTTTATAAACCTCTTTGTGCATTTACTGACATGGTCACTAGCGAGCGGTGTAGGTGATGGTGTTTTAGGAGAGAACGAAGCAGTTTTAGCAGCAACGGGCTTTGTTTTTGTCTTAGAGAATGATGGATGAATAGGGCTAGGTAACAATCCCGCACCAGATTCAAAAGCCCTGCAATTAATTCCCCGAAAATCATCCGAATCCAATGAGGCAAATTTGGTCAAAACATGTTTACGATTCCTCGCGTAGTTGTTGTTGTTCTTCTGATGAGAAGCAGCGGTTACAGTTTCCATTCCAAGCAATTTGAATCAAACTCAAAGCTATTTTCCCAATGTTTCTATTTCACTACAGTTTTAAATCTTCAACCACAGCGACAATCAACTAGGTCTACAGTGCATCTAAGCAAGCTAAACACCAACTATCACAAGGAAACCTTACGGATCTTGAAACGCCGCCATAACCACCAAAATCTCAGCAGATCAACGTCGGTTATGAAACAAATCCACACATCGAACATATACGTATACCTTGAGCTTAGTATATACAGATCAACTCCACTGCAACTGCTCAGTTAGCTCAGATCTACGCAAAAAACCAGAAAAGCGCACCAAAATCAACGAAATGAGCAAAATTTAACACACCGTACAAAAAAACAGTGTACGATTAAGCTCCAAGCAAAGTAAATCTAGCTGACCTACCTGATGAATTAAAGGTAATGGCTGCGAAGTGATGAAGGGCCGAGCTTTATTGTGTGTTTTCGGAGGGGTTGATATTTTTTCCCTTCTGGTTTCTCAGATATGCAGTGGTGCAAAATACATGTAAAATTATGATCATTTGTTAATTGCTTTTTGTAATTTCTATCCTGATCCATTTGTAAGTGTGTAAAGTAAAAAGCACTAAAGCAGAAAATAAATTATTTATTTATTTTATTAACTATTTTTTATCATTAAGTATTCTGAAAAAATCCCGCGGACTTGAAACGGGTCTCAGAACTGCATTTGAATGTTGAAGATAGGTACAGGAGTCGGTTGACGACTTGGAAATTGATTCTTGATACAGTTCCATAAATGTTTTTTTTTTCTCGACGATTTTATTGCATGCGCTTGTTACTAAAGCTGGAATGATATTCAATACTCCTATCCTATACATATAACAAAGGTCAATCAAGCGCTTTGACCGTCAATTTTCATTATTTCAAAGTTAATCATCAAAGTCAAAAAGTATTTTTAAACAATTCGATTAAGTGGTGCAGCTGTGTTTATCATATATATTGTATCCAATGGCACATACGATATAAAATATAACATAGAGAATTACATAGAGGGAATCATGTAATAATGATAAAAAATATAAAAATATCATATTTAGATATATTGATATTTTTATGAAGGCCACAATTTCGAATATGTCATACGTCCCCAATATCTTAAGTGCTCGTTTAATAGGTGGTATGGGTGGATATGAGATATTAACGAGGTTTGTTTGTCATTAAATTATCTGGTGTTTGTTGTCTGTGCATAGTCATACAAGACAAATATGACCATTAAATTATGTCGTGTTTGTTATCTGTGTATACACATACAATGCATGTATGGTCATTAAATTATCTCGCGTTTGTCATCTGTGTATAACCATACAAGACAAAGATGATCATTAAATTATCTCGTGTTTGTTATCTGTGTATAGTCATACAAGCAGATATGATTATACACGTCTATTATAAGGATTTTTCTTATAAACCTTGTATAGACATACCTATCATAGAAGTGAATGTGTATATCATAAATCCATACACGCATCAAGCATACATATCAACCACAATATATATCACTACTCAAATAATTAAGACACACATATCAAACAAGTTAAAATATTATATCAACAAAATCCTTGTATAACCATACACAAATAGCTTTATACCTATCCAATCGAAAAACATGGATATCAAATGCCCCTAAGAAACTTGTCACAAGGGACGAATTTACGGCAGCTCGGGGGTCAGTTGACCCCCCGGCCCATCGGTTTACCCAATATCTATGCATGTAGCACCTTGCCTGAAGGCTATTTGCAGTTGCAGAGCCCCCCGCATGAAGAAGATGATTAGGGCAGGGAGGGCAAAAAAGGGACGGGCTATTTAATTACTGGGCCTTTTATATTTTTTAAATTTTTTGTTGTGCTCAGTCGAGCTTATTTTGTTTGTTTGCTCTTATCATGTTTGGGCCAATTTGTTTAAAATTGTAGTGTTGGGCTGGGCCTTTTAGTAAAATGCTTAAAACTCCTCCATCACATCCGTGCAATTAAATTATTCCGAAATGCGTCATTTGCAGGCTCTGTATACTAGGGTGCACACTTTTTTTGTAAAATAAGAAAAACGATAAGATATGCACTCTTATTACAAAGAAGGATACATACAGAACTAATAATAATTCATTCTCTCTCCAACAAAATCTTATCAGCTCTATTCTTCTCACCCTTTCAACAAACCAAAAACTCCCAACTAAAAATCATTTCTCCCCTATCATTCTCACCATTTTTCAATGATACTTTTTTCTTGCATTGTTTACTTTGCTTTCATTCATTTTCGGAACTATCGTTTCGAAAAAAAAGGTTAAGTAATTCAATGGGCATGATAAATTTCATTTCGTTGCCCCCCTCCCCCTCGAACTTGGAATCATGATTCTCTCACTGGTTGTCACACATGAACATATTCTAGTGCGAGTTACCTGGTCAGCGTAGTTTGCATTTAATGGCGTTAAGTTTCAAAGTTTTACTTGGCTATAAAAGGTTATGGTTCTCAGAGTCAAAACAAAAATTATGAACGTGAAAAAAAATGGTGAAGAAACATAATGGTAAGGGTGATGGTGGGTGATGCAATTATCACAGTTAACGACGACGACAATGATGATGTTCTAAGCGTAGATAGATCTTATTACTGATGTTAGTTCACTGATACTTATAAAGTAATGGTAAGTATGAAATCAAATCAAATGAAAATTTAGAATTATATTACCATCAGATGGAGAGACTAAATCAGAATTTATATTTGGAATCGAACAATACTTCTCAAACAAAGATAATGTTTTGTGGAGTGTTGAAAAATACTTCGCAAACAAAAATAATAAAAAGTTGCACATATATCAAGCACGACCACGATTATCTCAAATAGAAAGTTTAAATGGAGGTTGTTACTACCTTAAAATGTCATATTAGGATGCATTCTAATAGGGCATAGTCATATAAGAATGCATTTAATAGGAAACAGACTCATATGAAATACTCACACATGTACGTGTAGTCACTCATACTGGCTTTATGAGTAATTATATTAAGTAAGTGATGAGAGACGGTGACATCGAGATACATGTCCTATAAGAATTAGAGATACGAAATTACCTAGTCCTCGGTCGAAGCGACGGATTGAATCACCTTAAATTCAACACGAGGTAATATACGGTATTTCATTTAGTTTAATTTTCGAAATTAGATTAAATCTATGTTATTTTCAAAATATAGCTTCATAAATGAAAAAATAAGAAGTGAACGTTAATGAGACATTTTTCGATTGTCATGACTAACGTAGACTAAATAATCATGAGACTAACTATACTTTGACTAAGATAGAGTCCCGAAATTTTTTAGCCGTCAATGAATAGGAGCTTTCGAGTGCTTCATTGTATAAAGTCGTGAAACGACCTCTCGCCCATGAAAAATAAACCAATTCTTGCTGGTCATTCTTAATTCTTTGGAGGACCGTGTTCTTGATATACCGTAGGATCGGCGTGAACCTCTGGTCTACGTACGTTGTTGTGTTAGGTGTAATTTCCTACAATCGGTGGATGGGCAAAAGCAGGCGACATCCACACGATGAGGGAAAAACGACTTGAATCTCTTTTACTTTTCCCTGTCATATGACTTGTATTTTTATACCACATGTATGTATCTTGCTAGCCGGCAATTGGGGACACGGAATCCCCGAAAAATTAAGAGTTATAGGAATCCCAAGAACATTAAAATTGTAAAATAATTACGATATATAGATATTATGATATCAATATGATCCACCTAAACTGCTATTAAGTATTAACTCCGGCCAAATTATTATAAAATAGTTCTGATTCTGGTATATATGTATGTTGTGATTGTCAACATAAACTGATATTATTATGTTAACAACTTTGGCTATGACCGGAGGCTCGATCTACCCCCTGACCTAGTGTTATTGAGATGGAAATCAAGAGTGATCGAGAGAGGAATTTGGATATTCGCGCGGAGATATTTTGATATGAAAAGGTGAACTACTCTATTTTTCTGATGTATTTCGTTTCTTATATACAGAGGATTATTAATGACGATCCTAACTAACTAATCTAACAATGATTTAACTAACTATAATTTACAAGAGAAATTAGAAAAAAGAGTAAAACAGATTAACTAGAGTAAACATATGAACTGCCGATATGAAGATTCAGCATCAAGGAGGCTTCTATTGGTATTCCTTCAAAGGTTGTCAATGGAGTGGGGATTCGCTTGAGTGGGACGGGACTGGGACTAAAACAGCCCTGCAAATAATGTCCCAGCAAGATATCTCAAGATATGCAAATCAACTTGCTAATGAGACTGATGTGGTGCATGAACCAATTGACTCAGTTGTTGAAAATAATATGTGATATCCGGGTGACTGAAATTAAGATATAATAACCTCTCAACTAATCTGCGATATGGTGAAGGATCTGAAAGAATTGGAGTAGCGTTTTGATATATCAAGCTGAAATAAAATCCTCCGGGTAATGGTGATGTAGCAGCCCTGCAATCCAACATATGCGTGTCTCGAAGAATATCAATTATATATTTTTGCCGGCACAGATGAATACCATAAGAAGATCGAGTAATCTCCATTCCCCAAGAATAACTTGGCATAACCAAGGTCTTTGATAGTAAAGGCTTTATCAAGAAAGACCTTTATTTGATCCACGATGGAGTCATCTGTCCCTGTAATAAGAACATCATCCACATATATGAGCAAGATAATTTGGTATTTTTCAGTGGCTAAAATAAATAGACAGTGGCCGTGTGCACACTGCAAGGAACTAAATTCCTTGAGCTTGGAAGTGAATTCCTCATTCCATTGCCGAGAGGCTTGTTTCAAGCCATATAAATATCTTTTTAGCTCACATACTTGTCCGTGTTGTGCTCTTGAATACCCTGGAGGAGGCTGCATATATCTTCGTCGAGATGGCCATGAAAACTCCAACCTTTCACTGCAGCTATGGCAAATATTATTTGGACTGTTACTACCTTAGCAACAGGTGAAAAAACCGCACAATAATCTCTACCTTCAACTTGAGTAAAGCCTTTTGCGACGAGCGCGCTTTGCATCTGTTTGCGGAGCCACATGCATTACATTTCACTCAAAATACCCACTTGCAGCCAATTAGTTTCTTTCCCTTTAGTAATGTTGTCAATTCCTAGGTGTCATTGCCTTCTAATGCTTGTAACTCAGCATCCATGGCATCTATCCATCTCTGATTCGTTCTGGCCTCATTATAAATGATAGGTTCCTGAAAAGTAGATTGGTTTGCTACAAAATCTCATGTGCAGATTGGTTGGGCTGTGATTGGTTAGAAAATATGAGAAGTGGTGAAATGTAGCTGCAGGTATTAGAGGTGATGAAGTCTTGCATCCATGCAGGTTTATGCTCGGTTCGAGTGCTTGTTCTGATGGTGGTAGGAAGAGAAACTGTGGTGTTATTCATAGAGGTAGCAGGAGCATCGAAGTTATCATATGAAGATTGATCATGTGTAGAATCAAGGGATGTTTCTGTGAGTGATATTTCGTTGGACTCTTTTTAGTAACTGGAAAGGATATTTCCACCCAAGGAGTTTTGAAGGCAACCTATTTATTATATGAACTGATGTCAAAGTTGCATCCCCCCTAGAATGATTTAAGCAAGGTGGATATGCTTATGCTTTCTTTCAACTACCCTAGTTTGTTGTGGGGTCTAGGGGCAAGGTTTTTGGTGAACAATACCCTTAGATAAAATAGTTTTTGACAATCTAAACTCAAGAACTCGGAGCCATTGTCTGTTCGAACGATCTTGACAATGCAAGGTATTGGGTGTGGACATAGGTAAGAAAGAATTTAAGGGTGGCAAGGACCTGACTTTTGTGTTTCAACAATTAGATCCATGCAAACTTGCTGAAATCATCAATATTTGTTAGGAAATCACGACATCCATTATGGGTAGGTATCTTATACGCCACCAAATATAAACATGTATCAAACCAAACACATATTTGCTTTGGATATGGCTGTTTGGGAAAGGATTGCGGTGTTGTTTTGCCAATGGACATATATGCATCTGTTAATGAAAATATCATTAGGAAGATCAACAACATAATTTGGAAAATGTTTCATAACAAGCAATGAGGGAGGACCAAGTCTAGAATGCCATATATTGCCAGTTCCAACAAATGACTTATTTAACACATTTTCTGCTGGTTTGTCTTGAGGTTGTTTTAGTGACAATATATATGAGGTGTACGTCTGCTGACACGGTAAGATAACTTGTGGACTGAAGGACAAGTAATCAATGATGTATAGGGTGTTAATAACTTTGCCCGCAACAATGACTTGCTACTCCGTAAGTCATGCAATAGATAAAATTAGAAAAAAACTCAAAACGAATTTTGTTGTCATGGGCAAGTTTTCTTACTGAAAGAAGTTTATGTTTAAAGCTAGGTATGTATAAGCAATTAGTGAGGGTTAGGCTTTCACACAACAAGATGCTCTCTGTGTGGGTGATTGGCTTCAAAGATCCATCAGGTAGATATACGGGTGTAAAGGTTTTGACATGTTTATGATCAGTCATTATAGCTAAGTTTCTGCACATGTAACTTGTAGCTCTTATATCTACAAACCATGATCTATCACCTATAATATTTGGCTTTATAGAATCGAGTCTAGAGAGGGTAGAGCTACCTGTGAAGTTCTCAAAGTGAGCAAAATTGACAGCATTATGGTGCCCTTCATCTGATGTTTGCTTCCCTTTGAGTAGCCTCGCCATCTCTTGTTTCATCATATTCATCATCAGAGATTTCATGGATTGCAAGCTCCCTTCTTAGAAATGGTTATTATCTTCCTGAGAATCACGGTTTTCAGAAACCGCATTTGCCTTGAAGCTAGCACAATCCTGTCCTTTTCTGTTGGCAAACCACTCTGGAAATCCATGAACTTTGAAGCAATCTTTCTTAAGATGTCTAACTTTCTTGCATTGGCTACAATGTAACTGTGTCTTGTCCGTGTTTCTCTTGATACAATTCTCCTTCTGACGACCTACTTTCTTGTGATAATTGCATGTTAGCACCCCCTTTTCAGCTCTTCCAGAATTCTAAATGTTGGCATCGTGATCAAAACTTTTCACCAACATAGCTGAATTTTCGTTCAAGGAATTCATGTTAGTTGTGATTTCCTGTGCTTCTCACCTTTAACCATCATAGCATAAATTTTATTCAATGCTGGAAATAATAGGGGCTCCTTTCAGCGTCAAACATATCGTTCAAACCCATCAAGAATAACATTGATCTATCTTCACCCTCTCTCTCTCTCTCTTCAATCTCGATTTTGATAAGTGTTTGTGCTGCAATTGGAGGCCTCAATTGGTCTAATTGATCTAGAGATTACATGTATTGTTGTAGTAATCTACGATTGATAAAGTCCCTTGCTTCAATGATGATATTTGCTGTTTAATCTCGAATACCAGAGACAAGTTCGAGACTCCATATCTTTCCTCGATTTCCATCCACATTGCTCGGCACCGTGAATAAACATAAAACTATTTACAATTTCTTTCGAAATTGAGCTTTTCAGCCAACCTGTGGTCATGTTGTTCACCTTCATCCAATTTCAATACATAGGCGAATCAGGAGCAGGCCTCGTGTATGTTACGTCGATGAACCACAACTACATCTTCGCTTCAAGTGCTTCTTCAATCATGGAAATTCTCCATATCAGGTAGTTACGAGATGTTAATGGCGTAGATACAATCATCATTCCCGGATTATCCGATCCATGGAGCTGATAATCTTCCTCCAATTCAGCAGCATCGAACTGGTACTGCTGGTTTCCAGATGCCGTCGGATTTTCAGATGGCGTCGGTGAACTCATCGTTCAAATTTGCAATTGAAGCTCAAGATTCTGATAACGATGTGACTGATAACGCAGTGAATTTAGGAATTCTCCTGCTCTTATACCATATTGAGATGGAAATCGAGAGTGATCGAGAGATGAATTTGAATATTCGCACATAGATATTTGATATAAAAAAGTGAAGTACTCTATTTTTCTGATGTATTTCGTTTCTTATAGACAAAGGATAATTAATGACGATCCTAACTAACTAATCTAACTATCGTTTAACTAACTACAATTTACAAGAGGAATTAGAAAATAGAGCAAATAGAGTGAACATATGAAATGTAATCCATCAAATGTCGATATGAAGATTCAGCATCAAGGGAGTCTTGTATTGTTATTCCTTCAAGGGTCGTGGAGTGAGGATCCGCTTGAGTGGGACGGCGACTGGGACTAAACTCTCCGTCCCGTTCTCCACGGGAAATCGATGTTGTAAATTGCAAACTATCCTATTTATATAGATACTATTTTAAATATCATTTAAATATTTTATTCAATTTATTTATTATATGATAAATAATGTTTTTAAAATAAAATCTCGTGGGTGCAGGAACCCTCATTTAAAATACGATTTACATATTGTATTGAAGTTATATTTAAAATAATATTTTAAAAATAAATCTCGTGGGTACGAGGATCCTTGTAGAGGCAGGGACAGAGACGAGGAAGGGGACAATTTTGTTGTCGTTTACTTGGCGACAATGTTTTAAAAAGTGTATTGCGCGATGCGTCGTCTTTTAGTTTGATATTGCGTAGTGTGCATAATGTAGCGTATTGCGTGACCTTTTCGAGCAAGCCATTTTAATGCCAAAAAATATAATATATAACCACAAGTGCAAACAACCAATTTGAAATAGCCTTCAACCATGAAAGTAGACATTAAATATAAGAAATGACATTTAGATGATAATTATCACAAACAACTCAAAACCATAAATATTCAAACCGCAGACTCAAAATCTAAAAATAATCGGTATCTCCAATCGTATTTAACTTCATCGGCTATCAAAGTGAGTGCATTTTCACTATAAAAAATCCTTGGGAGCAATCTAACCAGATTTTTGAATTGCCACATTATCATGAATGTCTGTAGGATCCTTGTTTCCACCATTTAAAAATTAGTAGTAGATTATTTTTACCGAATTAAAAAAAAAATTATATACTTTTTTCCCTCAACAAAAAAAAGTTGCGCTACATGAGCAATTTAGTGCACTATTTACGCTATTGCTCAAAATACTTGCGCTATTGAAGACAGAACGCTATATTGTCGCTTTTAATGCATTTTTCAAGTAAAATAAGTTATAGCGCACTATGAGTGCGCTATTTTACGCTATTCAAAATACTGCTTGGCTGGGCTATTTTACGCTATTCAAAATACTGCTTGGCTGGGACGGGGATTAAATTCCCGCTCATGCCTGCTCTGTTGACATCCCTACCATGGCCCCCTTTATCTTGTTCCCCTTGTAACTCTGTATATGCCCGATTAATAAGCTGTCAGCTACTTATAATTAGTATATGAATATTGTCAGAAGAATAAGCTTGATCATCATAGATGTAATCGAAGAGTTGGTCATGAATTGATGAGTCAGTCAATGGGAGAATTTGTATTAAAAACAGACCAAGATTATGGCTTGAGAAGTGGAACGTTGCAACAGGAACAAGTTAGTGCTGATGAAGGTAAAAACTGAAAGATGATAAAAGCGTGGATAAGGAAACGTGTCTTCACTAATCGAAAAAGATCACTTATGAAGTTGCAGTTGCTGATGGCGATTTCTACACCATGATTATAGCCATCAGAAGTGATCACTGATGAAGTACCAACTCAGGATCACATACATACAGATGATCAAATACAGGCCCCTGAAGATGTTTCTCAAATTCAGCAGCAAAATCAGGAGGCACATACAAGAGTTGGTAGGGAATCAAGAAAGTCTGCCTATCTAAAGGATTATCATTGCAATAATCTGTTAGAGAAGAAGGTATACACAATTTCAGAGGTTATTTCCTATCAAAGATTTTCAAGACATTTTCAAACACTGGTGAATAACATGGCTATGTTGGAAGCTAGAAATGAACAAGAACATACTAGAAGGGGATTCAATGCTCAGAAGAAGGATGTGAATAAGCCTGTGCACACTCATTGCAACAAGAAAGGGCATACGATTGACATATGCTATCAAATACATGGGTTTCCACCAGGTTATAGACAAAACACCAGGTTCAAGGGAGTAAGAATGAATCAGACCTCTGTAGAATCAAGCTATTATAAACCTCCACAGCAGAGTCATCAAGCAGTTGCTGGTTTCTCAACAGCAGATGCCATGGTGCAACTTCAGCTCACTCCTTTCCAGCTACAAAGTTTAAAGGCACTTATAAATCAGCCAATAACAACTATATCTACTGAAAGCACAGAATTAGCCCAACATAATGAAAGAAGTGCAGGTACATGCTTCTCTTTCAATCTGCCAGAACTTATTAATTCAAATTATTGGTTAGTTGACTCAGGTGCAACAAGGCATGTCTGTGGTAACCAAGAATTATTATATGATTTACATGAGATTGAGGGATCAAAAGTGATATTACCTGATAACATTGTCATAAAGGTAAATAGAACAGGTTCTTTTAGGCTAAATGGGTATATCATTCTGGAAAATATACTTTATCTGCCTCAATTTCACTTCAATTTAATATCTGTGAGTTATTTGGCTAATGGAAATGCTTGCAAGTTCTGTTTTGATTCTGATGGTTTCCAGATACAGGCCTATACTCAACAAGTGATTGACAAGGGTAGGCAATTAGTTGGGCTCTACATCATGCAAGCCTAAGCTTTCTGGGGTAAAAGCACCCCAAATGAGAGTCTAGAGCGAGAGAGATGTGAGAGCGAGAGGTAAAAAGCTTATCCACATTCGAGTGGATAAGGGTGAAAGCTGGTGTAGTTTTACTGGGGTAATTGAGAGGTGGTACAAAAATATTACCCGAGTGGGTAAGGGGTCTCGAGTTTGGGTTTAAACACGAGCGTTATTTTGTACGATATAATATTCTCAATATAGTAAAATTGGTGCACTCCGTGGAGTATTGGCCGAACCACGTAAAATCTCGTGTTCTCTCCCGGTGTTATTTCGGCTTGTATAATATTCCGATAAATTATCGCGGAGTCCAAATACAACGCCCACATGGCCCGAATTATTTTTATTGGCGCGTTTTTCCCAACAAATATGACATTTACACAACATCACCCACACATCACTGAGATTAAACAAACACAAATTTCGATATCACATTGATACGAAAAATGAAATATCTCACCTAAAAACAAATGCGGTGAAGACATATCATCTTAATCCTCATCGCGGTGATACCCACATCACGGTGATGTGTGTATAACTGTATGTTAGATTACCTCGAATAAACACCCCTTATTGTGTCACGCATTTTATTAAAACACACGTATTTATTATTTGAAGTTTTGCAGTTGTGACAAAACAACTATTACATACAAAATATATAAAATTATATAATATATTATATGAATAATATCGCTGTTTCTCTTCCATTCATAATAAATAACTTAAGCTTCGGCTTCCGGTTAGTTAAATTATCTCTATTTCCCAAAAATCTTTGTAACGAAAGATTTATACGCACGATGCCAGGGAATCTAAGTTTCTGCTTCGCCAAGATTAAATCTTCACCGTCCCCTGAACCCCCATCCCTCAACACCAACGGTCCATTCCTATTCAAGAACTTCAACTCCCTATACGACCCCACCACCAACGTGAACGAAACCTCAGATCCCGAGGAAATCAGCTCCGCCGCCACGTCGCCGCCGGACCTCACGGCCGCGTTCGCGTCAAATAGGTTCTTCTGCTCATCCCCAGGTCTGTCAAACTCAATCGTTGACTCCACCTCCTCGTTCGCTTCCACGTCCACCGCCACATCGGCGTCGTCTGAAATCCGACACGATGCTGCCGTCGACGCCGTGCCCACGTACTCTCAGGATCCGTACGTCGACTTCCGGCGGTCAATGCAGGAGATGGTGGCCGCCCGCGAGCCTCACGGCGACGTTAGGGAGAGTTGTGATTACCTGCACGAGCTTTTGATGTGTTACCTCTCTCTCAATCCCAAGAGCACCCACAAGTTTATCGTCGCAGCTTTTGCCGACGTCGTCGTTGGGCTCATGACGTCATCTTCCGCCGGGAATGATCGGCGCGCGGGAGATTTTTCGGCGGCTGATTTATGCATAAATTACCGAGTTAATTAATTAATTAATTAGTACGTATGTATTAATTTATGATCCCTCCCGGTCCCGAGTTTTGATATTAAATTAAACAACACTATAGGTAGAAATTTGTTGGAAATTCAATGTTTGATCCAAAAAATATGCTTATTATATACTTTGATAATTGAATGAGAAATACGAGTTTGGAAATGACCTCCCTATTATCATTCATTTCCTGTTTGTGCATGTGAGCTGTATCAATCCAATGTTTAATTGCACATGCATCTTTAGCGACAATTCACGATATGTGGGGATGCATGATATTTGGTCCTAAAATTATTATCATACAAATTATTAATTCAATATTTCGTTCATCGCTTGTATGGATTGTTTAGTGCTTGCTCATGTTTATTTTTTGTCTTGTCCTTTTGTTTCTACTTTTGCTATAGATTTAGACATGCCCAATCGCCGGTTTCAGTTAACCGGCGGTTGGGAACCGGCAGTTGCCGATTGGTCGAAATGACCAACCGGCCACAACCGGCTGGAGACGGATGCCGGTCGGCCGTCTCCGGTTGCCGGTTGACCAACCGACCGCCGGTCAAAGGGTGTCCGGCGGTTACCAACCGCCGGATTTTTTTATTTTTTTTATTTTTTTTAATTTATATTGTGTATTTCGATAGTTTTCGACTTTTCGGGACACAATTATGTTTTTTTCGGTATATAACAAGGGTTTCGATTTAAAAATTTTAATCATCATAATAAATTAATTTTATTACAAACATGAAGTTACATTTACAATTAAAATTTACAAAGTCGAAAATACAAAGTAAGAAAAAAAAATTTATTCGTTGTTTGTTGAATACTTGAATCGCAATCGCCATCTGAAAAAAAATGTACAATAGAAATTAGTTAGATAATAATCATAATATTTTTTTGAACAATCACCATTAAAATATGAAATTAGTATTAAGGACCTATCTTTTTCGGACTTTATCGTTGGCTTTGATGTCGTCACGCGAGCGATTTCTTGAAGACGTTGGCTGAAAAATAAGATTGTATGTGTAAGTAATTATTTAAAAATACAAAATAAAAAAATTAATACAATGAGATTAGTATTAAGGACTTATCTTTTTTCGTGCTTGAATATTTCGCCATTTTCGGAGATTCTCTACTCTCTCTTCTCGTAGTCGCCGCCATTACCGCCACCATTAGTCTCTGTGCCGGTGGTGTCGTCGAACACGTCGTCATCCGAGTCGGTATTCGGAAAATCTTGTGTTCGATGTTCGGCTCTCTTCCAATCATCGAGAAGGCATTGGTATTCGACGTTTTCTACCGTCAACCTCGAACGCCTTTCACTTAAAGTTAAGCCGCTCATGCTAAAAGCATGTTCAACCGCGACGGTTGAAATGGGACGGCAAAGATTTCCCGAGCAATCTTCGCCAACGTTGGATACGTTGGCGACATCTTCGACCACCATCTGAGGACGTTGAACTGATCCTCGTCCTCGGCGAACTCAGTGGTCGACAAGTAGTTATCTAACTCTATGAACGGGTCCGTCGACCTTTGGCGTTTGCTCGTGTTGAGGAGGTTGTAGTAGGAGGCTAAGCGATTACTACCGCTAGCACTACTACTACTAGTGGATTGACCCGAACTCGATCGAGTTGGGTCTTGGCCAATATCGGTCTTATACGCTCTAAAGACTGCCTTTAGAGCGTCATACCCTATATTCATAACTTGAATATTGTAGTTATCAGGGATAACACTAGAATCAGCCGCAATGGACTGGTAGTATAGTCCCAGAAAATTATCTATCCCCTCTACGCGTATTCTGGGGTCTAATATCTTCGCAATGATGAAGATATCGGGTAGTTCCCAAAAGTATTTCAGCCATTTAACCTTCATGGGTAAAACGGCCGGACCCGCAATCTCGTCATTGACAAAAGCGTTTAAAATGCATGCGACTTTAACGCAATGATCTAATGCTAAGATTGATGTCGGGTAATATGTTCCCGACATCTCCTTCGTGGCATCGTGAAATACTTGAAGTATTTCACATATGCCGTTGCATCCGTCCCACATCGTAAGATGTAATGCTACCCCGAATTCGGGGTTTTCGTCGTAGAAATCGCTCCAGGTGTGGCGATATTCGTACGACGTATCCAACATCTTGTAGCTGGAATTCCACCTGTTGGGTACATCTAAGGCAAACTTCTTGGGCGTCACTCCCAAACTTTTACAATGACGCTTCCACTTCTTCAGTACAGAAGAGTGGCACATCATGTAACTAATCGCCGTTCGTATCGGCGTAACGTGTGCCTTTAGATGCGTGAGTGCGTCCTGGACACATAGGTTAAGTATGTGGCAGAAGCACCGGACATGAAAGAATCAGCCGCCAAATGACGGTCGACAATACTTAATCAAATCTTCAATGCTCGCGTTATTAGCGCTAGCATTATCAAAGGATACCGAGAAAATCTTCTCGAGTATCCTATATTCCGATAAGATACTCCTAAGCTTAAGTGCGATGTTTTGAGCTGTGTCAAATTCCCTATACGCAATTAAGCGTTTCTGTACTTGCCAAGAGTCATCAATCCAATGACATGTAACGCCCATGTAATGATGATCTTGCCAGTAATCGCTCCATATATCGAAGGCAATGGACACTTTACACTCTAAGTTTCCTAATTGATCTATTAACTCGCGTTTGTACGCGAGTACGGTCTTCCTAATGTCTCGCGTAAGGGTGCTACGTGAAACTTTCTTCGCTTGGGGGTTATACGACTTTTTGATCCACTCTCGTAGATCGGATCGTCGGCAAACCGAAAAGGAAGATGTTTCGCGCAAACAAATTTTGCAAGTTGTTTGCGCTCACGTCTTCGTTGTACATGATCAAAGACGTCGGACTCGCACTTGGTCCTTGTCCGGTAGCGGACGAACCCGTACCCGTAGCCTCGTGCATTTGACTTTGACTAATTCCTATCTTAGTAGGATGTTTTGAGCGGATATGGCCGGTAAAATTACCATATCCGCCCCCTTCTTAAAAGGATACTCCTTACCACAATAATTACATATAACTCTAAAAAAATCTTTATTTTTGGTCAGTACCTTCTTGAAGTATACCGCGAAAATATCCGAGCGTAGGGCGGCGGCGACCCGTGCTTGGGTCTCGGTCGGCGGCGTCGGCGTCGGCATCAGAGTTTCTTCCGTTTGGTCCCGTGGCGTGTTGCTTTGCGTTCCATCCATGTCCGAGCCGAGGACGTCACTTAGGTCGAGCATAATTTCGGGGGAGTCGTCATATTGGTAGTAGTCACCTTGCGATGAACTACTAACAATCTGTTTCCCTCTCGATCTCGAACTCGATCCTCGACGACGGCTATCCATATCTAAAATAAAAGATTAGAATAAACGTTAGATAAAAAAAATGTGTAAACTTACGAAAAAAGAGGCGAGTGAAATTCGGAGCGCCGTGTAGTAGAGTCGGGCGGGGATTGATGAGTGTAGTAAAGCCGGGCGAGGATTGAGGGACTAGTATTTTAATTAGTTTATTTTTAATTCGTGGACTACAACTAGGCTGAGAAATATGCGTTTTGAGAGTGAATAATTGAGAGTAAGAGATAGAATTGAGTTGTTATTTTGTTGAAGAGGGGTGAGGGGGTATTTATAATTTTTTTGGGGAAGTAGCCGTTGCAACCGCCGGTTCCCGGTCAACCGTCGGTTGCAACGGCTAGTTTATTTATTTATTTTTTATTTTTTCCTAACGGCTATTTTTGTTTGATTTTTTTTATTTTCCATGTAACGGCTAGTACTTTAAAATTTTTTTTTTCGTATTATATATATATATATATAATAATATTATGCCGGAACCGCCGGTTTACAACCGGCGGTTTGCGGTTTGGGATTTTCCCAAAAATCCCAAACCGCCTGGAACTGGCCACCCGCAGTTGCCGGATATGGTTGGTGGCCGGTTTCGGTAACAAACCGGAACCAGCGGTTGGCCGGTCGGAACCGCCGGTTCCGGTTTGTTTTGGGCATGTCTATATAGATTGGATGGACACAACACGTTTTGCCTGAAATTATACTTACCACAAGATTTACAAATTGTAACTATGATAAAGTAAGTGGGCCTGGGCTTAAACATATGGGCCTGAATTGAACACATATGAGCCTAGGCCTCTACTTCGACAGGGATTAATTTGGCCCAATAATTATACGGATAGCCCAATAGTTGCTTGAAGGCCCAATGAGTCCAATAGGCTCACAATTCACAGCACAACGCCAACTTTCCCCCAAAATAAACCCCAGCAAAACCCTAGAAACATTCAAATCAATCGCCCAATTGTAAAATTCGAGAAACTAAATTATGGATGACGTTAACTTGGAAGAAAGTGGACGCAAGCTTGAAGCGGAGGTAGCTCCAGCGTTGATAGCGATTTACCCGTCTCATAAATCAGTAGCTGTTTCCATTGGGTTGGATCTGCGTGTTTTCAACCTGGAGTGAGTTTTTTTTTTTTTTCTTTTAATCGTCAGTGAATTTGTTTAAAGGTTGCATTTGAACTCAAAGTTACATGAAACTATGCTATCTTTTTCCAAGAGATGGCTGCGGAGTTGGGCTTGTCGATGAAAATGGAGGACACAAGGATTCCATACGAGCCATTCGATACAGTAGAAGTGGGCAGATTTTGGTATCAGCCGGAGATGATAAGCTTGTTAAAGTTTGGGATACGAATTCTTGCCGCTGCATTCATTCTGTGTAAGCACTTCTTCCATAACATGATGAAATACAACAATTATTATTCCTCCATCTCTTTGCGTTTTCTAAGAACTGCTTTTGGGATGACAACAGGGTTTCAGAGAAGAGAGTGACTTCAGTAGCAATAAGCCGTGATGAGATGTTTGTTTGTTTTGCTGACAAGTTCGGTGTTGTGTACGTTGCTGATATCAGAGATTGCAATAGCGAAAGTGGACCTATCGTCAACAAGAAGGGTGTTCCAATATTGTCCCACTACTGTAGCATTATTACAAGATTGGTATGGTGTTTTGTGTATTAGTTACTTCGGGGAATAGTGTAATGATCATTTGAGCTAGTTTGATATTCATTGTGTAGGAGATTTCGCCGGATGGAAAATACATCATTTCTGCCGATCGTGACTTCAAAATTCGTGTAAGAATTTCCGATTTCGTCTGTCTACATGATGTTGAGCTAACAAATCATAGCAGCTATTGGTTTACCGAGCAATTTCTGAAGAGTTGCTTATGCAGGTTACCGTATTTCCGAATAATCCGTTGGATGGAGCTCATGAGATACAAACTTTTTGCCTCGGTCACACTGAGTAAGTCCTTTTCGCAGTCACCTATTTGCTAAGACGTACACGAATAACTAATCTTTCGATATACACCAATAGGTTCATCTCCAGCCTAGCATTTGTCTGTTCTCCCGGTAGTGAGAAGGCGCTTTTGGTTTCCGGAAGTGGTGATTCAACTGTGAGTTGGAATATATAAATATATATATATATATATATAGATATATTATAACTTTTGGGTCATATTTTATGAGGTTCTAATTACCAAAGCAATATAAAGTTATCTACTTCGTAATCCCGACAATTAAACAAAACTATTTATGTGAAATTGAAAGGTACGATTATGGGATTGCACGTCTGGTTCTCTGCTTGACACCTGTGATGTTGGAGCTAAGGTATGTAGGTTGATAAATCTGTGACATCTATGACTTCATTGGTATTTTTTCTTTAAATTATGTCTTTTCTCTATCATGATAGAGAGCTCTATCTGTTCTTAAGGCAGGGCTTTTACATTGTAACGATCATCAAAATGAGGATATATTGCCTGCCGTGACCGATCTCTGTGCGGTAGATGATGGATCCCTTGTTGCTGTTGGCATACAGAGGTACTCAATGCTTGGGATTCATTTTAATACTTTTCTTCGAGACCCTTTTTAATTTTTTCACCTATAACTTTCAATTCTCGTAAATAAAGCTTGCCAGGAATTATGCTTCTGAATTGCAACTTGTCCACCTGTACTCTCTCTGTGGCCAAAGTGAGTACACCACGAAGCTTTTGAATTCGAAAGGAGATAAAAATAACGGGATGAAACGTAAAATGGTCCGCGATGTTACCCTGTGCACCAATTTAGTCCCCGATATTGTCGGAAGTAAACCAAGTTGGTCCTTCCGTCAAGGTGTCAGTCAATTTAGGTAGAAAATGACACATGTCAGCACGCTATGAAAATTAAATTAAATTGGCGCTTTCATCTCGTGCTGACGAGTGCCATTTTCCGTCTAAATTGACGGACACCTTGACGGAAAGACCAATTTGGTTCATTTTCGACAACATCGTGGACTGAATTGGTCCATAGGGTAAACATCGGTGACCAGTTCAGGTATTCTCCCTAAAGTAACATTTCACGAGACGAAAAAAAGTGAATACGGTTCTCTTTCACCACGTCAGGTAGTTTTCATTCCCGGGGAGTCATTTATCCCCACAAGCATCGGTTCCTCTTCCTCTGTCCCATATCTATGGATGGTCATGGGAGCTTCAAACTTGCAAAATGACGAATCTGCCCTCCTGGTCCGCGTGAGGGCTCTCTCCGTGTCTGCCGGTAAAATTATGGAACCGGACGCGTCGGTCTTGGAAGATAGAGACATGCCCGGGGGAGTGGCTCTGCTTCGGGCACTTCAGGGAAAGGTGTCCATCGGAGAAGAAGCCTTCTCGAGGGCTGCAGAGGCGGTTCGGGCTTCCCTGCGGAATTTGTTGATCAAGAAGCAGTATTCTTCCGAGAGGAGGGAGTTTCGCAAGAGAGGTCGAAATGATAAAAAGGTTCAAGTAAATACTTGATCGTTACTTCTTTATCAGAAATCTTTTCTTTTGCTTCGATTGAGCCTGTAACTTGTTACCATTGCGAGTGTTGATTATTTTATTAGTCGCTTTTTTAGATCATGTGATGATTGTTCTTAAGAACGATCATGCACAAGTTGTTTTTGTTTTTGGATCCCATTATTCGGAATTTATGGTCATTAGACTTTGCTAGCAGTGCCAGTGTTCGATTTTAAAGTCAAATGTATAAGATATTTATGTGATAATGAGCAATGTAGACAAACATAATTGACGAGTAATATGGGAAAAGTAGATCTTGTAAGTAAGATATGTCATTTTGTGTTTTTCATTTGACGGTATTTTGTGTTTATACAAGGGTATTTGAAACTGGACCGGTCTGGTAAAAATTCGATCCGGTCTTGGTTTGGTTAAAAAAACCTAATGAATGAATCAACAGGTCGGGGAGGCGGAGGTGACAGTGGTTTGGGGAGGGGTGGGGGAGGTAATGGTGGCGCCGGAGATGGAGGAAAAACAGAATCTTGGTGGATAATATTGATGCCTTTAATAAGGTATTCTTATATCAAAATGATTCTAAAAAACATTCTTGGTGGATAAAAATCTGCTCAGATGTTTATAAGAATCAATGGTGGCTATTATATGGCGCATCTATTGAAATTCTAAAGGAACCCTTCTTTGGCCTTTACCAAGAATGGGTTAAAGTCTCTCCATTTCTAATAGAAGCGGAGCATAATAAACAATGTATAGAAGGAATGGCTTCTTTACATTTCTATATTGAATTTTCTATTCCATGGATTTGGAGATGGACTCATGAAGTTGGCATACCCAACAAAAGCTTCCTTGTCTCCAGAGGAACTTTTATATTAAATTTTGGAAGAAAATGATTAGAAAAACTCAAACTGGCGAATATGAAAGTCAGCAAACGATTGATAAAATCGAAGAAAAAATTTCGCTATATAAAGATGCGATTAATAATCGCCAACAAAGGGAAGCCCCTAGTCCTTTTGAAACCATCTCTAGAAGAATTAATCTTCAGAAGGGAAAAATGAAGCCCAACGAGATAATTGATGTTTATCTCGAAGAGATGAAAAAGGATATTGCAAAAAATTTTGGAATGGACATTTCGGACATCTCAATGGAGACTTCATCAAAAGATGAAGAAATTTGCCTTGCTGGTGAAGGACAAAGTCCGGAAAATCCGGATGATATCTTTATTGAAGATATCGATGACACTCATGATCGCATTGAACAAGAAATATCAATTATTAAAGACAAGGTCGCACAAATTGCCAAGTCTCGTGAAGACTCTGAAAGGCTTAAAGCTAAAGGATCACTCAAAGTGGACAAGGCTAATTAAAGTTGATCGTGACATCCACGGTGAAGAAATTAAAGTAGATCGTGACATCCACGGTGAAGAAATTAAAGTTGATCGTGACATCCACGATGAAGAATTTAAAGTTGATCGTGACATTCACGAAGACAAAGCTCACAGCTGTCAAGATTCCCTCAACAAGCGGGGCAGCTACGAAAGAAAATTCTTTCCCTCAATTATTGTACTTCTATTTATTACCTTCAAACCCAAATGTTTAAGGTGTGCTTTTTTTCATACTCTTTTGTATTCTCTCCTACGCTCTCCCTTACTCTCTCCCTCATCTCTCTTGTAATTCTCTCTCTAAGGAATAAAAGTTGAAGTTCGCTAAGCTACTCTTTACAAGTAAGTTTTTATTTTGTTTTATAAAATTTATATTTCTCATCGAGCCCCAATGATGGGCTAATTCCACCGTTAAACTACATCAAGATGCCTTAATACCTAAAAACAGTATTAGGAAGTCAAGGTGTAGTTTAACGTCTTTTCTTATGAATTTGATGAGAAGAAAAGATACTGTTAAAAACAGTATTAAAGAGGAGTATGATATTCCTCAAAATTTGGATAAATTAAATCGTTGGACAATTCCTAAGATAGATTACAAAGTAATCTATGAATTAGGAACCTTCGAAAAATTAGGTCTAAAACAGGTAGTCAAAACTACCGAAGAAACTATTTCTCTCAACAATGAAGAAATGGTTATTAGACTTCTAAGTAATAGAGACTTAGAAAAATATAGAATAAACCATAAGTTTATTCATATTGGGTTAGTTCAGGTCGCCTTTAAACCTTTAACCTTAGAAGGTTTACCTGAGAGCTTTATAGCAGCTCTTAGAGATGGTCGAAATCTCGACTGGAAACAATCCCTTATGGGAATAATTCAGTCTAGTCTCGCCCATGGCCCAGTATACTTTAATGTATACCCAAATCTCCAATTATCATTAACTGATGTCAATATATTTGATGCTCTAACATTAAATGTCAGAACTTACGGATATAATTACGCTCCAGGATCGGAAGTAATTTGTATCTGTTATAGGATTTATTATAAGCCTCTTTATACACTGAATCCCCAGTGTAAAATCGTTGATAAACCCATCAACGAAACTGTTCTTATAGAAACCAATTTCAGTAGATCTAATATCACAACTCGTAGATCTATTAAATGGGAAGAAATTCAATTCCCAGAAAATTGGGTTATTGAACGAGCAATGCCTCTTCAGCCCAAAATAAAGAATAATCCCACTCAAATAATACAAACAACAGATGGAACTGTTCAAATACAATTTGAGCAAAATAGAAGATCTGTTGATATTAAAACCCCAAGATCTAAAAATACTAGGTCAATCTCTTCACGATATCATATATCACCATGTGATTATATGGTACGATCTCCTTCTAGAGCCTCAACTTCTCAAATTAGAGAATCAGCCTCTAGTGATTACCTACCAAATACAGTAGAAGAATTGAGAATTAATTCAGATAATATTGTTCACGGTATTTTTAAAAATCAAGACGAGGAAATAACCGAGTCAGAAATGGATTTTCGTGTTTAATGGATTTTAAATCAAAAATCGACTTTAGCCCGGGTTCATCGGCAAGAAAGAAAATTCAACAAGAATTCTTTCAACCCAAATGGGAACCTTTTAGAAAATGGTTTTTTGAAAGCTTTAATAAAGAAGATAAAAATATTATCCAAGAAAAATTTTATAAAGACCTTGAAAAACGGAATGAAAAATTACCTTTTGTTCCTTGGTTTTTAACAAAATATTTTAAGAATATGATTTCTGTTCTTGAAAGAAATTATAAGCTTTCAACTGGGAAAAATCTTATTTCAGTCTTTCCTCCTCAAACTAGTTTCCAAATGGAAAAAGAAAATGAAATTAGATTTTTTAATGCTTTTCAAAAATTATTTGAAAGCGATACGCTTTCGATTACTATTAATCATATTAATAGTCTTTTAAAACAACAAAATTATACTAATATGTATGTTATTGTTTTAGGAGAACAAATTTCTTTATTAAAGAAAAATATCGAAGAAATTTTATCCTCGATAAAAGACATAAAAAACTTTTTATTGAAAGAAAAAAATAAGTTAGAAACGGTTGATATTGCGTCTCCCAGTATTCAACCTCCTCCTGAAATTACAGATTTTAAATTAAAATCTATTTCTCATATTGAGAAACTTCTTGAAGACAAATTTCAAAATCTTAAGCTTACTACTTTAAGCGAAGAATTTGAAGATCAATTAGAAAATTCTGATAATCTTCAAAATACATTTAATCAAGAAATTAATAAACTTAAGCATACGAAATATGCTGATAGGCCAACTCAAAGTAAATATTATTATCCTAGGCCTACTCCTCAAGATATCTTGTTCGAAGAACAAGAATTTATGCTCAATAATTCGTATAACGGTAGATGTATATACGAATGGAATTTAGATGGTTATACCGAAAGACAAATTTATAATATGATACATAGAATGCTTATGTATAGCACGATTTGCAAAGCTAATCAAAATAATGATAGAGCTGTTGCAAAAATGATCGTCGCTGGCTTTACTGGTCAGCTAAAAGGATGGTGGGATAATTACTTATCTCAACGTGAAAAGGACGATATTTACTTAACCATTAAAGAAGAAAATGGTCAACAAGTGGATAATGTTGTCTACACACTTTGTGTAAACATCATTGAACACTTTACAGGCCGATGGTCTGATAATTCTGAAAATATCAGAACTCTTCTTCAAAATCTTAGGTGTAAAACTCTTACATCTTTTAGATGGTACAAAGATACCTTCCTTAGCCGAGTTATGGAACTCCATGAGTCAAATAGTACTCACTGGAAATCTAAATTTATAGATGGTCTTCCTTCTCTCTTCGCAGAAAGAGTAAGGAATAATCTTAGAAAAGGAGAATCGAGTATCGATTATAATTCCTATACTTATGGTAAACTTATTGGAACTTGCATACAAGAAGGCTTAGCCTTATGCAACGAAATAAAATTAAATAAACAAGTCAAAAGAAATTCTTTAGACGAAAAGAAACAATTAGGAGAATTCTGTGGCCAATTTGGCATGGAAAACCCCTCTTGGAGCAAAACTCTAAAAGAGCACAAAACTAAAAAATATTCTTCTAAACAATATGAAAGAAGAAAAGTTAGAAAATCTGAACGAAGAGAACAAAATTTCTCTAAAAGAAATAATTTTCAATACAGAAATAAATTTCCCCCTATTATCTGCCGAAAGTGCGGAAAAATTGGTCATAAAGCGAGTACTTGCTGGACCAAAAAGAAAATAAATAATTTAGAAATTGATAGTGAGTTAAAAGAAACACTATAAAAAATTCTTCTTGAATCTGATAATGAATCAGATCACTCTTCTGACAATGAAAATAACATTATTGAAGATATTTCATCAGAATATGATGAATGTCGAAACTGTCAAATAGGACAACCTTGCTCAAAAAATTCAGATAAATCAGAATCTGAATCAGAAAATGATAATTTGTATCAAATTATCTCTCAATTTCAAGAGGTTAATGTCCTCGACAATAATCTCTTAGAAATACTTAAAGAAACTGATGATCCAGATTTAAAGAATCTAATCATCAAGAAAATTATTCAAAATGAAGAAACTTCTAAAGAAGTTATTCAAAAATCAAAACCCTATAAAATGACAGAAGTAATGAAATTACTTCGAAATAAAAATAAAATTAACGAATCTCCGGTTAATATCAAAGATTTAACTATTGAGATTTCAGTTCTTAAAACAGAAATTAAAGAATTAAAATTAAGTAATAATAATTTAGAAAGAAGACTTTCTAAACTCGAAAAGGGAAAAGAAATTCTTGATGAATCATCTTCCAAATCAATCCTTGATGAATCATCTTTTAAATCCCTTGAAGAATTTGCCAGTAAGACAGAAAATGATAATTTTCTTTCTACTCTGGAAGTCATCACTTCTCAAAAATGGTTAGTGAAAATTTCACTACTTATTGATAAAAATTATCAAAAGGATCTTATTGCTCTTATTGATAGTGGTGCAAATTTAAACTGTATCCAAGAAGGTATTATACCTACTCAATATTTTTATAAAACAACTCATTCTCTCAGCTCTGCCAGCGGAGAAAGGTTGCAAATTAATTATAAGATTCCAAAGGCCTATATTTGTAAAAATAAGGTCTGCATTCCCACATCATTTTTGCTTGTCAAGAATATTACAAACCAAGTAATTCTTGGCACACCATTTCTTAGGAAAATATTTCCTATCATTAATATTGATGAACGCGGATTTAAAGGAAGCTTCGAAAATAAAGAAGTATACTTTAAATTCATTACTGAACCAATTTCACGAATTCTTAGTGAAATTAAAAATTCTATTCTTATTAGAGCAAAGAAAATCAAATAAATTATTTGAAACAAGAAATCAGTATACTTACGATTGAGGATAAAATCCAAAATCCTAAGTTACAACAAAAAATTAAACTAACTCATAATGAATTTACATTGCAAATATGCAATGATCTTCCAAATGCATTCTGGAACAGAAAGAAACATATTGTTTCTTTACCCTACGAAGAAGGTTTTAGTGAGAAAAATATTCCCACTAAAGCTCGTCCTTGTCAAATGAATGCTGAATTATTAGAATTATGTAAGAAAGAAAGAAATTCTCTTTTACAGAAAGGTTTAATAAAACCTTCAAAATCTCCTTGGTCGTTTACCGCCTTTTATGTTAATAATGCAGCAGAAAAGGAAAGAGGAGCACCCAGGTTAGTAATTAATTACAAACCGTTGAATAAAGTTTTGAAATGGATCAGGTATCCTATTCCTAATAAAAAGGATTTGCTTGATCGATTGCATAATGCAATCCTATTTTCAAAATTTGATTTAAAATCTGGTTTTTGGCAAATCCAGGTTGAAGAAAAGGATCGGTATAAAACCGCCTTTGCTGTCCCAATCGGACAATTTGAATGGAACGTTATGCCTTTTGGTTTAAAAAACGCTCCTTCTGAATTTCAAAATATTATGAATGATATATTCATTCCTTATAGTAACTTTATTATCGTATATATTGATGATATTTTAGTATTTTCTAAAGATATCGAAACACATTTTAAACATCTTGATATTTTTAAGAAAATAATTATCCAAAACGGATTAGTCATATCTAGTCCAAAAATGATTTTATTCCAAACTAAAATTAGATTTTTGGGTCATACTATTGAAAAGGGTAGTATTACTCCAATTAATAGAAGTATTGAATTTGCGTCAAAATTTCCTGATCAAATTCTCGATAAAACACAATTACAAAGATTTTTAGGAAGTCTAAATTATATTTCCCCCTATTATAAAAATCTTGCAATTGATACATTTATTTTATATGATAGATTAAAAAAGACACCTTGTCAATGGACAAATTGTCATACTGAAGCCATTACGAAAATCAAAAGTAAAGTCATGCATCTTCCTTGTCTCATGCTTGCTAATCCTACTTGGCAAAAAATTATTGAGACAGATGCGTCTGATATTGGTTATGGAGGAATATTAAAACAAGTTTCTCCAGATGATAAATTTGAGCATCTTGTTAGATTCTATTCAGGAAAATGGAATAATGCTCAGAAAAATTATGCTACTATAGCCAGAGAAGTTCTCGCTATAGTTAAATGTGTTTTAAAATTCCAAGATGATCTTTACAATCAAAAGTTTTTAATAAAAACTGACTGTCAAGCAGCGAAATTCATGTTCCAAAAGGATTTCAAACATAATGTCTCAAAACAAATGTTTGCGAGATGGCAGGCTCATTTAGCCCCTTTCGATTTCGAAATAATTTATAAAAAGGGAAGCGATAATAGTCTTCCTGATTTTCTTACTCGTGAATTTCTTACATGAGTTTTTTGCAATATGCAGCAATGTCCCAATATGGGAGAGGTTTCGCCTCTAATAGAGGTGGACGAGGTGGTCGTGGACATATTATTGCCCAAATGGGTAACAAGAAACTGGTGAAAGAAAATCTTTCACAATTTTCGGCGTCTTCAAGTAATACTTGGAATAAAGACGATCCGACATACAAGGAGTTTCTTGAATACAAGAAACAAAAGGCGCAATCGCAAAATAAAGAAGGCACTTCTTATGCAAAAATTATTGCAGACGATGACGAAGACGTCGATTACGAGAAAAAGAACCATACAGAGGTAATACTTCTGTTAGATTTAAAGACCTAAAATGGTCTGATGAACCTTGGACAATAATGTCGAGGTATTTGGAGAAAGCATCATATGCTGCTCCTTTCTATAAATCTCGAGATAATTACGAGAATATTTTAAAGGCCACTGGAACGGCTGATTTTGAGCATTTTAATGCGGGTAATACCCAAACTGCTCAAAGAAAAGGTTATACCTTTAGCAAAATTATTATTAAGCAGATAATTACTGCTGAAAATTGGGCAATTCATCCCTTAAAGGATAGAGAATATCTCCATCCCGAATCAAAAATTTTGATTAAATTTAATTACTATGATTATATTGATGCCTTTAATAAGGTATTCTTATATCAAAATGATTCTAAAAAACATTCTTGGTGGATAAAAATCTGCTCAGATGTTTATAAGAAAGATATTCCAAATTGGTTTTATCAATGG
Organism: Linderniella brevidens; assembly: GCA_004919715.1. Lineage (NCBI taxonomy): Eukaryota > Viridiplantae > Streptophyta > Magnoliopsida > Lamiales > Linderniaceae > Linderniella > Linderniella brevidens. The sequence continues at coordinate 13,761,221 of SWDC01000156.1, read as the reverse complement.
TGGCTATTATATGGCGCATCTATTGAAATTCTAAAGGAACCCTTCTTTGGCCTTTACCAAGAATGGGTTAAAGTCTCTCCATTTCTAATAGAAGCGGAGCATAATAAACAATGTATAGAAGGAATGGCTTCTTTACATTTCTATAGAATTTTCTATTCCATGGATTTGGAGATGGACTCCTGAAGTTGGTCATACCCAACAAAAGCTTCCTTGTCTCCAGAGGAATCTTTATATTAAATTTTGGAAGAAAATGATTAGAAAAACTCAAACTGGCGAATATGAAAGTCAGCAAACGATTGATAAAATCGAAGAAAAAATTTCGCTATATAAAGATGCGATTAATAATCGCCAACAAAGGGAAGCCCCTAGTCCTTTTGAAACCATCTCTAGAAGAATTAATCTTCAGAAGGGAAAAATGAAGCCCAACGAGATAATTGATGTTTATCTCGAAGAGATGAAAAAGGATATTGCAAAAAATTTTGGAATGGACATTTCGGACATCTCAATGGAGACTTCATCAAAAGATGAAGAAATTTGCCTTGCTGGTGAAGGACAAAGTCCGGAAAATCCGGATGATATCTTTATTGAAGATATCGATGACACTCATGATCGCATTGAACAAGAAATATCAATTATTAAAGACAAGGTCGCACAAATTGCCAAGTCTCGTGAAGACTCTGAAAGGCTTAAAGCCAAAGGATCACTCAAAGTGGACAAGGCTAATTAAAGTTGATCGTGACATCCACGGTGAAGAAATTAAAGTTGATCGTGACATCCACGGTGAAGAAATTAAAGTTGATCGTGACATCCACGATGAAGAATTTGATGAGAAGCATTTGCCCGCTGCTGCCGCACTTATGCTTCGTTTGCTTGGGCCTTACGCCAATTAATTTCAGCCTAAATAAAAATTATTTTTAACTAATAAAAAATAGAAAACGTGATCAACATCAGTTATTTTCCATAAAAATAGAAATCGAAGGGAAAAAATAGGCTATTCATAAAAATGAGGATTGGAAAATATATTTTGTTTATGTTGTTAGATTATCAATTTAATGATTTGGGACTTTTATAATTTCAAAACTTATTATTGCATTAATTTCAATATATTTTATTATTTTTTTAAGATATCGGTTTTACTACGATTTTATTCCTGTTTTATCGGTTAAACCAACCTTTTAAACGATTAAAATTGTCCGTTTGAAAATCCGATTTCAAAACCATGGTTTATACGCAAGAGTACGCACAAATGATTTCACACGTTAAATCTTCAGGTTGAAGGGTTCATCACCACAATAAGTAATGATTATCTAGCAATTCTTGCGTTTGAGAATCATACGAAGTTGCTTTTTGTTAAAAATCAAACAATATGCTCTAACCCTTCACAGCAAATACTCACACTAAAAGATGAAAGAACAATTACATATAATATGCAGGTTCATAAACAAATTTACAGCTATAAACTCCCAGAGAAACTTATCTAATCCAAAGAATGAAAATCATAAAGATAATCTTGAATGATCAAAGACAATTGATCACCCGAGAGTATGAAGACGATTGAAAGATGAGTTTTTATGAAAAAATGAATTATCTGATACAACAGAGTGAATACGCTTAAACCTATTTTAAAACAGCAACGATTAAAAATTACGAAAGAGACCCATAACATAAATATATTTATAAAATGGTCCCTGAGCAAAACAATGTGTCTCTGCTCTTTGCGCCTCAAATCTTTCTTTTCTCCTCTGGTTTTCTTTCTTCTGCAGCTTCTTCGTCATGTAATTCCAATAGCCCCCCGCAAGCTGGACGGTATATATTTATGACAACCATCTTGGATAAGAGCTTTGTAAGAACATGAGCTGAAAGTGGCTTAGTAAACACGTCAGCGAGCTGATCTTCACTACGAATTGGAAGAAGCTTTATACGCCCAGAATTGAGATGATGCCTTATAAAATGGCAATCTATCTCGATGTGTTTACTACGTTAATGAAATTTCGGATTAGCGGCTAACTGGATTGCTGATTTATTGTCACAATAAATAAGCGAGATCCGATCAGAACCAAAACCAAGCTCGAGAAGTAGTTGTTTGAGCCACATAACTTCACTGGTGGTAGAACCTAATGCTCTGTATTCTGCTTCCGTGGAAGATCTTGCTACGGTATTCTGTTTCTTGGCTCTCCATGAAATCATTGATCTTCCAAGAAAAGTACAAAATCCAGTGACGGACTTCCTTGAATCTGGACAGGTTCCCCAGTCCGAATCCGAAAAAGCCTTGATCTGCAAATCAGAATTTGATGGCATTAATAAACCTTGACCAACTGTGAATTTGAGATACCTGAGTAGATGATGAGCTGCAGTCAAATGAGGTGCCCTTGGATCACTTATATACTAGCTCAGCTTATGAACGACAAATGTTATGTCTGTCCGCGTGAATGTTAAATATAACAATCTCGCTATTAGCCTTGGATATTGTGTTGGATCTGCTAAAGGTTCTCCTTCCGTAGCTGTGATCTTAATCCTTGGATCCATAGGTGTGGATAACGCCTTAGATTCCAAGTATCCTGTTTCCTCAAGTAATTTGAGTGTGTATTGCTTCTGAGATATATAGATGCCTTTTTCTTGTCTTGCCACCTCCAAGCCCAAGAAATATCTCAAGGTTCCTAAATCTTTTAGCTTGAAAATACCTCCCTATTGTTTTGCTACTTCTATTTGTGTTAAGGATGGTCCTGCAAAAATCATATCATCAACATATATGAGTATAATGCAAAGATTCATACCTGAGCCCTTTAGAAACAATGCGTGATCTCTTTGTCCTTGTTTGAAGCCAAACTTACGCAGGACCTCAGACAACTTCGAGTTCCATTGTCTCGAAGCTTGCTTTAAGCCGTATATTGATCGTTTCAGTTTACAAACTAGTTTCTGCGAGCTGTTTTGCTTCAGTTTACTATGATATCCTGGAGGTAAATCCATGTAAACCTCCTCAGCTAGATCACCATTCAAAAACAGATTATTTACGTCCATTTGGAAAAGGTGACAGCCTTGAGAAGCCGCAAGAGACAACACGACCTTTATGGTGCTAGATTTTGCTACCGGTGCAAATGTATCAATATAATCAACACCCTCTTGTTGGTTATATCCTTTTGCAACTAGACGAGCCTTAAGTCTTTCAACTCTCCCATCAGAATGAAGTTTTACTTTGTAAACCCAACGACATCCAATTGAATGTCTTCCTCTTGGCAAAGGAACTACCGACCAAGTGTCATTATCTTCCAATGCCTCTAACTCCTTGATTAACGTATTTTTATACGTTTATTTCTATCATATTTAGGTCGTAACTTGGTTTATTTGAGTTATCTTGTACTTATATTAAAGATAACAATCGGGACCAATCGAGAGAATATGGGGCAAAAATGACCAAGTACACCAGCAACACGGCTTCACTATGCATCAACACGGCCGTGTTTGATCACGCAAAAAAGGATATTAAGCCTCGGCGATCCAACACGGCTCCTACCAACCAACTACACGGCCATGTTCACAGACAACACGGCCACTTCAAGAAACCAACACGGCCGTGCTAACTTCATCAATATTCAAGGTAAGTTTCGACAATTTCGCACGGCCTTAAGCGACATTTTACACGGCCGTGTGTAGTTCATCAGTGAAAGAGGAAGCCTCGGCATTTTTACACGGTTTGTTGCGTTGGTATACACGACCGTGTTGTTATTCAACATCGCAAACACGGGGCCTCGGCCTTCGTACACGGCCGTGTCTCTGTCGGTGGATTAAGCCGTGTTGCATACTACTTTCTAATAAGCCGCACTTCTCAACCCAGATCTGGATCTAGATCGACATAACTCACTTCCAAAAGATAAAATAGACCTAAGGGGTGTCTCAAGACCGATAGGATTCAATCAAAACGATTCCTAGGTGCTAAAGTGAAGATCCGAAGCCATTTTATCCAAGATCTAGCACAAGGGACACTGGATCTGCGTGGGCTCGTAAAATAGGGAAGAATTATGTATTCTCTATGGATTATTTTGTGTACGATTCGTAGATCTCTCTTAAGCATGAGTAGCTAAGCTTCTTATGTGCTCGGAATGAGATGAACGCTAGGTAGAGTTGTCGTTTGGGCGTTATAACACTCGTGAACACGTGACATTGTATTTATCGTTTACGACATTGTTTCTTCGATTCAATATGTCTATGTGTTGTTTTGAAGGTCACATTTGATAAGTCTATGTATTGGTCTGACGCTTGGTAGACCGTTGAGGGCGAAAGCTAAAGAACGGTTAGTCCTTTCGTAAACGTTAGGAGTTGACTATAGGGCGAAAGCAAATTGTCGACCCTCGCTATAGGTAAACCAATATAAATCCTCGCGACCGTTTAGGGCGACAGCAAATTCGGGAGTGAAATGAAATTACTGCAATTTAGTCATTATCTGCGTGGATACGGTGGTTTACGGCCTAGTCGACGATACCTAGCGGGATTCGAAATCCCGAGCACATTCTTCTTCACTTGAAAAGTTACTTTTAAATCTTCAGTTGTGTCTTAAGTTCTTTCATCGTGTTAGTTTAAGTTGTCGTGAACTAGTTCAAACATAAAAAAAATCACAAACTACTTGTTAGGCTAAATATCGAATTGATAGGTAATTACTAGTAATCAATGTTATTCCTCGTGTTCGATACTCGGATACTCGCTAAGCTATTCTACAAACGATAGGTACACTGCCCATCGCGCGTGGTGCTAGTTTAACGTATTCGTTTTAATTATTACTTGACGTATATGCACGAATCTCTATACCATATTTAAGAGCACACACCATCGCGATCAAGTTTTTGGCGCCATTTCCGGGGATTAGATTGATATTAGGAAAACCCGAGTTCGGTAATTTAGCCATTTACTTATTTGTTATTTAATTCTAGTTAATCAATGTTTCTTATCTGGAACTGTTTTTTGGTTTGTGTTTCGTTACCTAGCTAACGTGGTTCGTTGACTTTTTCAGGTACACTTATACGGTGAATGACCCGAAGCCATCCATCGTATCCACTTGTTGAAGAATCTCCAAATTTTGAGCGTACATTGCGACGAAGGATGAGACAAGAAACTTCCGAAAGTCATTCGTCCGACGAATCAATTCAGCTAGTTGATTACTCTCAGGACACCGGAAGCACCTCTCACCAGAGACGTCAGTCGATAGTTCGGGAACACCGAAGGAGATGACATATAAAGAAGCTAATAACGAGGAGCAATCACTGCAAGATTTGCTCAAAAACGATACACTCGGTGGTACGAAGTCGGCAATTGTCATACCACCGATCAATCAACAACTTTGAGCTGAAGAACTCATTGCTTCAAATGATATTCCAGACGGCCCAATTGGAAGGCAATTCTGAAGATGATCCGTACAAACACATCAAAGCATTCTTGGCAATTACGGACATTATCAAAATCAATGAGGTGTCGAATAATGCAATCAAGCTTATGTTGTTTCCATTCTCTCTCAAAGATAAGGCAAAGGAGTGGTTGGAGCTATTACCACCGAAATCTATCACTACTTGGGAAGAGCGGGCCGGGGCTTTTCTTGTCTACTTTTTCCCGCAATCGAAGGTTCTCAGGTTAAAGACTGAAATTTCACTCTTTCATCAGAAGGACACGGAGAATCTTTACGAAGTATGGGAGAGGTACAAAGCGTTGTTGAAGAATGACCGCAGCATGGAATGATGAAGGCAACAATCATCAATAGATTCCATGAGGTACTCAACGATCAAACGGCTCATATGCTAGACGGTGCCGCAAACGGAGGACTTGTGAAGCTTAGTGCCACTGAAGCCTGAAATTTAATCGAAGAATATACGAGAAATAGCTTCATGCGAGGCAACACAAGAATGAGGGCATCTGGAATGTTCGAAGTGAGCAACGATACAACGATGAATGCTAAGTTTGATGCTCTTCAACAGCAAATGGCCACGACGCAAACTCAACTTCAGATGGTGTTAAATGCTCTTATACCAAAGGTTGCTCAACCGCAAGCCGTCAACGCTGTGATAACCCCGATGGCCGCAACACAACCTCAACAAATACCATACATACCTCACTGCGGTAATTGTGATGCAGCTCATGAGACTTCGGAATGTCAAACCATACCACCCTTAGAGCATGTTGACTACATGGGCAATTACCAAGGCCAGAGGAGTTTTCAACCTCGAGCACACCCTAACATGTCATACGACAATCAAGGCCAGCAGATGCAGAGGCAGTCCGGATTCCGGCAAGGGCCACCACCGGGATTTCAATCTGGAGGATCGAGCAATCATTATCAAAATACCACTCAAGGATCGGGATCTAATGACATGAAGGAGATGAAGAGTATGATGGAGATTCTCCTTTCGAACTTCAACAAGACCACTCAAGTCCATGAGAGCCGATTAACGAAGATGGAGGAACATTTCCAAACCATCGATTCACGAGCTCAAAACATGGATGCTTCAGTAGGGAAATTGGAACAACAAGTGGGCCAAATAGCGAAACAATTGGCGGAACGACCTCAAGGTTTGCTCCCGAGCTATACTGAGGCGAATCCAAGGGAACATTGCAAGACCGTCACCTTAAGGAGTGGGAAGGAATTGCAGGAGCGAGAACAGCCCGCGATCAAGCAACCAACAGAAAAGGTTGATATCGAGGTCCACAAAGAGCAAGACGTTGAGAAAATCGAAGGTGAGAAACTCGAAAAGGCTGAAGCTGAAAGTGGAACGGAGAAGGAGACTTGTCGACCACTGGTGAAGCCATATCAACCGAAGATCCCATATCCGGCTAGGTTGAAATCGAGACGAGGAGCAATTTGGAAAATTTATGGGTATGTGTAAACAAATGCATATAAACTTACCGTTTGTTGAAGCTATTACGCAGATGCCTCGTTTCACGAAGTTCCTCAAGGACTTGCTCACCAACCGAAGGAAGCTCGAAGACGTTTCTACCGTGTGCCTACGAGGAGAATGTTAAGCCATTTTACAAAGTAAAATGCCGAAGAAGCTTAAGGATCCAAGGAGTTTTACTATTCCTTGTCTTATAGGAGATGTTGTTGTTGAACGTGCATTAACCAACCTAGGAGCTAGTATAAATTTGATGTCTTATTCTATGTTTAAGAGATTAGGTGTAGACGAGCCAAAACCCACTAGGATGAGCCTCCAATTGGCTGATAGATCCTTAAAATACCCTCGCGGTGTTATCGATGATGTCCTTGTGAAAGTGGACAAGTTCATAATTCCCATCGATTTCGTCATTTTGGATATGGAGGAAGATGAAAATATTCCTCTTATCTTAGTCGGCCATTCTTGGCCACTGGTGAAACCATGATAGATGTTAGAAATGGTACCTTGACCTTGACGGTTGAGGCGAGAAAGTGACTTTCAACATGGCAGATTCGATGAAAAGTCCTAGCTCACTTGACGATAAGTGTTATTACTTGGATATCTTTGAACATGATTTTATCTTTTCTGTGCAAGGTCTGTCGCAGGTTTTTGGCGGGGGCAATACACAATCATCCATGATGGTGGCCACCAATGAGTGCGAAGAAGATTATGACGAGCTTGTGACGAAAGTCCACGAAAGTAAAGAGGAGGACAAAGAAAAGAGCTCGATCGAAGAACCACCTGTCCTAGAGTTGAAACAATTGCCCGAACATCTCGAATATGCATTTCTAGAAGGCAAGTCGAAGGTACCAGTGATAATATCTTCAAGTCTCGACGGCAGACAAAAAGACCAGCTGTTGAAGGTGCTGCGAGAGCACAAAAAGGCCTTAGCAAGGAAGATATCCGACATTCGGGGGATTAGCCCAAGCTTCTGCACACATAAGATTCTCATGGAGGATAACTTCAAACCTGTCGCCCAACGGCAAAGGAGGCTAAACCCCAACATGAAGGATGTCGTGAAAAAGGAGGTCAGTAAGCTACTGGATGCCGGAGTGATCTACCCGATCTCAGATAGTGCATGGGTGAGTCCCGTCCAAGTGGTTCCAAAGAAGGAAGGCATGACGGTCGTTCCCAACGAAAAGAATTGATTCCGACGAGAACCGTAACTGGATGGCGTGTGTGCATCGACTACAGAAAATTGAACGATGCCACGAGAAATGATCATTTTCCTCTACCCTTTATTGATCAAATGCTTGAAAAGTTATTTTTACTGTTTTCTTGATGGCCTGTCAGGTTACTTGCAGATTTCAATAGCTCTGGAGGACCAAGAGAAGACGCCATTCACCTGTCCGTTTGGTACGTTTGCTTATCGACGGATGCCATTAGGTCTTTGCAATGCCCCAATCATGGAGGTGTTCATGGATGACTTCTCAGTTTTTGGTACCTCTTTCGATGCTTGTCTAATTAATCTTAAATGTGTGTTAGCACGCTGTGAAGAGACTAATCTATCACTTAATTGGGAAAAATGCCATTTCATGGTTCGAGAGGGTATAGTCTTGGGACACAAGATTTCTTCTAAAGGAATCGAAGTGGATCGGGCTAAGGTAGAGACGATAGAAAAGCTACCTGTTCCCTCGAACGTGAAATCTGTTAGGAGTTTCCTACGTCATGCAGGATTTTATCGAAGATTCATTAAAGACTTTTCGAAAATTGCACGACCTATGTCTAAGCTGCTAGAAAAAGATGCTCCATTTGACTTTAATGATGAATGCGTTAATGCTTTCAATTTGCTTAAGGAAAAGTTGATCTCTGCACCTATTATGGTTGCTCCCGATTGGGGGTTACCCTTTAAACTTATGTGCGATGCTGGTGACTACGCAGTTGGTGTTGTACTGGGACAGCGGAAGGATAAACACTTTCGGCCGATCTACTATGCGAGTAAGACATTCGACTCAGCCCAATGCAACTATACCACCACCGAAAAGGAGCTTCTCGCTGTCGTATTTGCCTTCGACAAATTTAGGTCATATCTTATTTTGACTAAAGTTGTTTTTACTGACCATTCTGCATTGAAGTACTTGCTAGCGAAGCCAGACGCCAAACCGCGGCTTATTCGATGGATCTTGCTCCTTCAAGAATTTGATATCGAGATCCGCGACAAGAAAGGTGCCGAGAATGTGGTAGCAGACCACCTCTCTCGACTAGAGGAATCTTAGATACTGAACCCCGACAACAATACGATCCACGACACGTTCCCAGATGAACATCTATACACCATAAAAATGGTAAATGAAGAAGTCCCGTGGTTTGCAGATTTTGCTAATTATCTTGTTGCGAGGATCCTACCAAAAGAGTATACAAGTCAATAAAAGAAGAAATTCTTTTCCGACCTGAAATACTACTTTTGGGAAGACCCTTTTCTTTTCAGGAGATTTGCAGACCAAGTCATTCGACGTTGTGTTTCTTTCGCGGAAACAATGAAGATTATCGAGCATTGCCACAACGGACCTGCCGGAGGACACTATGCAGCCAATCGCACTGCACAAAAGGTGTTAGAATGTGGATTCTACTGGCAGACGATCTTTAAGGATGCTCATAGGTACGTTGACACGTGTGATCAATGTCAACGAGCAGGTAATATCTCAAAACGCGATGAAATGCCCCAGAACTTTATTTTAGTATGCGAAGTATTTGATGTTTGGGGCATAGACTTTTTGGGCCCTTTTCCTAGTTCGTACAATAACAAGTATATTATTGTGGCTGTTGATTACGTGTCTAAGTCGGCCGATGACCAAGTCCTACCCACTAACGATGCGAGAGTCGTTGTTAAATTCTTACGAGCGTTGTTCTCACGGTTCGTGACACCTAAATGCATCATTAGTGATATGGGTACTTATTTTTGTAACACCCAATTTGAACGAACCTTAGAAAAGTATGGTGTTAAACATAGTGTCTCTACCCCCTATCATCCTCAAGCTAGTGGCCAAGTAGAGGTTGTAAATCGAGAGCTGAAACGCATCCTAGAGAAAACCATAGATGGGAACCGACGGAAATGGGCGAGTAAATTGAACGATGCACTTTGGGCTTACAGAACGGCATACAAGACACCCATAGGTACTACACCGTATAAACTAGTTTACGGAAAGACATGTCACCTTCCCGTCGAATTAGAACATAAAGCCTATTGCGCAATTAAGTCAGTAAATCTTGATTTGGAGCGAGCCGGTGAAAAATGTAAGCTCCAAGTCAATGAGCTTGTTGAGTGGCGTTTGTCGGCATACGATAACGCAAGAATGTATAAAGAGCGTTCAAAGGCTTATCATGATAAAAAGATTAAGCAACGGAGAGAATTTCGAGAAGGGATCAAGTATTCCTCTTTAATTCTCGACTTAGGCTCTTTCCAGGAAAGTTGAGATCGCGTTGGTCTGGACCATTCATTATTACTCGTGTTTTCCCTTACGAAACTGTCGAGATTTATAATGATGAACATGGAACTTTTAAGGTTAATGGCCAACGTTTGAAGCACTATTTCAGAGGCGTGAAGGCACCAAGTGATAACGAGGTCATGTACCTCGACTTCAATCTAGGGTAAATCGTGAAAAGGTACGTCCGACTTACGACGTTAAAGAAGCGCTTCTTGAGAGGCAACCCATGTATTTGCATTCACGTTTACTTTACTTTATAACTTAAGATTAGTTGCATTTCGCGTTTATTTATCACAATCGAAAATAATAATAATAATAATAATAATAATAATAATAATAATAATAATAATAATAAAAGGGGAGTTGAATGATAGAGATGCGAAATGAGCGTGGTGACATAACGATTACATCGATGGACATCGTGTTACAACCCGATACATAAAAGCTTGGAAGCTAAACTTCCTTGCTTTAGTAAGCACGATTACATAGTGATTATATGCAAGCGCAATGCGTAACGTCCCACGCCACAAAATCGGCGATTGCAACCCCGAGCAAACCCAAAAGGATGAATAACTCAAGCTTCAGCCTTTCTAGACTTTCCATCCTGAAGGTTTCTTGAGGGATGTTCTCACGTTCCGCATCTTCTCCGAAATTATACATTGCGAAGCTTAAAAGATATAATCGGAGAAGATTTATGTTGTGGTGCAGTAAAGCCTACAACTACACATCTATTTATAGGCATGAGTGCAACGAAATGTAAGACATCATTAATTTCGCAATCCGATTTTTTCTTCAAAACGCCGTCTTTTGATTTGTGGAAAGCGGCGCCATTATGAACAAAATCGAATTTGCCTTTTTCGTTACGAAATCATATCCATAATCCGTATAAAAGATTTTGATGTCCGTGCGTTATGTCCCACCTAACAATAGTTCCGCTCAAGTTTATGTCAGTACCATATTTACGTGCCCAACTATATACCTATGTTAAGGTTGGCTTATCGTTGTAACGACGATAGAGCACGGTACGATGAAACTTAAGCACAACTTCTATCTAATATAAAACGGCCGTGTTTTACATGCCAAGTTTTTTTTTTGCGATAATTAGTTAGGCACAACACGGCTAGAGACAAAGAAACACGGCCGTGTAAGGATTGGGAGCCTCGGTTAAAAACAACACGGCTTAATAATTTCACAACATAGCCGTGTCCAGAAGCTCACACGGCTTAGTGTCCCGTGATACGGCCGTGGAATTGTTCACCCACGATGATCAAGCCTCGGCGAAGGAACACGGTATAAGGCGACTAACACGACCGTGTGCTTATCATAAAATTTTAAAAAAATAATAATAATAAAAAAAATACTATCAATTTAAATTTAAAAAAAAAAGAAAAAAAATATACCGCGCATTTTTACACGGCCTATGTAGTAACATACACGACCGTGTAAGAGTTGAGAGCCTCGGTAAAAACCAACACGGCCGCGGTTTCTCCTCACACGGCCGTGTGAGGATATACCTGACTATTTCAAAGCCAAGGCGGATCTACAGGGCGTTACAGACGGCCGTGTTGCGTTCCATATTTAAAAAAAAATTAAAACTATAAAATTTAAAAAAAAATATATATACCGCGCGTTTTTAACACGGCCTATGTAGTAACATACACGGCCGTGTCGTGTCGCGAATTCAACATATAAAATAAGGGGATCATTTCACACCCACAAGCACACAGCCGCACACACGACTAGCGCACACACAACCACGCGTCTGAATTCCTTCACCTGAGCTCCGGCAACACCCACAAGAGCGCGCACACACACTATCTAACCTCGTGCTCAACCTAAATCTAAAGGGAAAAGGTACGATTCTCGCGTAAACCCTAACTTTACAAAATTTGAGCTTTCTTAAATTTTGCCTGACTTGTGCGCTTATATATGATTTCTTGAGTTTACGCCATGTTGTAATCACCTTGGGCTAACGAATTTCGTCGATTTTGTGGTTTAATTTCGCCCATCTCTATATGCATTGAAGGTGTTCGATGAAATGTCAAACCCAAAATTTTTATGTTGATGCTCAATTTACGAATTTCTTATTTCAGAAATGGTGTTTATTTTCGACTTGGACTTGCCTATTTCCATTTTAATGCTTGATATGCTCATATGATTTTGATTTTATATATTCATTGGAATTTGACGTGCTCGTTCAATGCTTACGAAAGTTTGATCGAGTCGAGATGGTTAATCTATTATGTTATTTCTCGAGACTCATTTTGAGTTTCGCACGTACAATGTCTCGTAGAAATCCTCTCGTGCTAGCTCATCTCGTAACCCGAACGCTATTCCACCACCACGAAGTCGGCGACGAGCAAATACTGAACCAACCGAAGATTTGCTTGCGGCCATGACCAACTTCGCCGATGATCCCTAAGAGCAACGTTACGAGAAGCTAAAGGGAATGGAATTCATGCAGACCGATCGACTTCACCGAGAGACGCTCGAGCACCTCCTCATCGTCCAACAAGTCGATAACTACCTCTGCAATAGTAGTTGGGACGCCCTCTTCAGCATCGACGAAGAGGCTTACGAAGAGCTCAATCTCGAGTTCCTCACCACCTTCTCCTTTAACGAACACGCCTATAGAAACGGAGTCAAATTCTGTGCATTCAATAGGGAGAGGGTGACGGACGTCGACTCTCTTTGTGAGGCTTTGGGATGTGAAGTTCCAAGAATCCAGAACGCCAATGACCCCCATCCAAAAGATCACTACAAGCAGGTTCTCGACAAGAAAGCCGAGAGGAACGCGCGTTGACACGCGATGATACGCCCGTGGGGACCAAACAAAGTTGCGCCCGAGTATAAAAGTACCCAATCGAATGCCTCCTCGTTACAGGCACCGGGACTAAGGTACATTCATCGACTCTTTTCTACCTCTGTCATCCCACGAGGAGAGTCCAACAGCGTCGTCACCCTCCGGGATCTCTTCTACCTTTCCCGGATGTTCAACAGGCATAAGGTCCACCTTGGGATCGCCATGGCTCTCAGCTTTAGGAAGCAGTCCGAGGCACACGAGAACAGGAAGATTGTCGTGGGTCCGTTCATCACTAAGGTGGTGAAAGGTTTGGGGTATTGGCCGGCGAATGCTCCGAAAATGACGAAAGTTGGCGGGTGGAAGTCATTGAACGCCGCGATGTTGTGTAGGATGAGGATGATCTCGAAGCTACCGGGATGGGTCAAGGAGAACTACTTCTATCAATGGCACGAGAATTATCGCCACCACACCGACATCCCACATACATTTTCCATCGAAGGTCCAATACCAGCGCCAATCGACCACACATTCGGCGGACCTTCACACTCGGCCGGCCTTTCCTCATTTGCCCCCGGAGGATCATCGGGCGTCGACCCCTACATGAGAGCTGCAGACTTCGACTAATGTTTCAATGCCTTCCGCGAAGAAATAGCCCAACAGCGAGCTCAGGATCGACAGTACTACGAGGAGACACGAGCTCAGGACCGTCAATATTGCGAGGCTGCTCAAAATGTGGAGAAGAGAATGCAGCTGCTCATCGCTGCCACAAGGAGGAGCAACAAAAGTTCCAAAAGAGATAGGACCGTCAGGAGAAGGCGATGAAGAAGGTGCAAGACGCCTTGAAGTTGCTCGCGGAGTCCCGTAAGCTCGTTGACCAAGGAGATAAATCATCGTCGAACGACGATGATTCCCACGAGTCATCGCTGGAGCCCGAGTCCTAGTTTTATTTTATCTTTAAGTTGTTTCTTTTGTGAACTTTACATGCTTGAATGTACTTTTCTTTAATGCATACTATCACTTGCTAGACCTTTACGCTTTGGTAATATTTGTTTTGACGTCTTTTTATTTCTTTCGAATTTCCACGTCAGGAAAATGTCATGAGTGAACGTCCAAACGATATCTACGTGAAGCAATATGTTGAACCCAATGAAACCAGCATTATCTCCTTGACGATAATCTCTCGCTAAGAACTCCTCCCTTGATAATCTCTACCCGCAAAGGGACAAAGAGAAGAGGAGCTTAGTGGCACGAGAAAAGAGGAGTTTAATTACCAAAATAAAAAATAAAAAATAATTATCATATAAAGTGAATTCGGATGGCAAGAGCTAGCCACGATGTATGCGGCACGCTATCGTACAATGGCACAAGACCAACACTACCTCTATGACTTATTCGATAAAAGTTGACTTCTCACTTGTGTCAGCTGAACCTAAACAAAATCCAGAGAAGACCTTCTGATTCACGACCTAGCATCGAGAGTAGTAGATTTATAATCCACTCGCAAGATTTTGGTAAGGACTAAACTTTTGCATGAATTGAGTGAATTCACCGATAAATTAGCCCATACACCGAGTGATTTGAGTGAATTCTAGCGAGGTACGAGTCTTGAGTAATGTTGCTAAGGGAATTCGTGTTGATTACAAGTTAAGCATTAGTGTAGTGTTTCGAATTTCTTGCAGTATCCCATTTCATGTTTTCTATCTTAAATTAGGAGTTGCAAAGAAGTTGTCCCACATTTTTGTGTCATTCCTCAGTTCTAATTTGATTGAGCACAAGCAAAAGCTTAAGTGTGGGGAGGTTTGATAAACGTATTTTTATACGTTTATCTCTATCATATTTAGGTCGAAACTTTGTTTATTTGAGTTATCTTGTACTTATATTAAAGATTATATCTATGTTTTGATATTGAAGGAACATAAGATAACAATCGGGACCAATCGAGAGAATATGGGGCAAAAATGACCAAGTTCACCAGCAACACGGCTTCACTATGCACCAACACGGCCGTGCTTGATCACGCAAAAAAGGATATTAAGCCTCGGCGATCCAACACGGCTCCAACCAACCAACTACACGGCCATGTTCACAGACAACACGGCCACTTCAAGAAACCAACACGGCCGTGCTAACTTCATCAATATTCAAGGTAAGCTTCGGCAATTTCGCACGGCCTTAAGCGACATTTTACACGACCGTGTGTAGTTCATCAGTGAAAGAGGAAGCCTCGGCATTTTTACACGGTTTGTTGCGTTGGTATACACTGCCGTGTTGTTATTCAGCATCGCAAACACGGGGCCTCGACCTTCGTACACGGCCGTGTCTGTCGGTGGATTAACCCGTGTTGCATACTACTTTCTATATAAGCCGCACTTCTCAACCCAGATCTGGATCTAGATCGACATAACTCACTTCCAAAAGATAAAATACACCTAAGGGGCGTCTCAAGATTAAATAAATTTAATCGCAAAACTTTTTTTTGTGAACAAAAAAAAACTTGGTCAACCCGAGAAAGTTTAGTTTTTGAAAAGGTGTTATCGAGAATCTCTTATCGCAAAATAAAGTTTCTCGGTACACATATTATTCGATACCTACTCTATTTCTCGAAATTTTTATTAAAAGATCTCAAATCCACATAACGCGTCAACGATCAAATATCCAACCTCACTAAAACAAACGGATACCTACTCTATGGAACACAACCAAGACCTAATTGATGCTCTTCAAAGAGCACGGTATCTACGAATGAACTCATCCACTGACCATCTCAAGGTTAATCATTCTGACTCTAGTTTATTTGAAAAATTAGAGAAAACATTTATGGAGTTAGAAATAAAAATTAAGGAATTTACCACGTGTCTTAAAAATAGTGAAGCAGCGTGTCGTAATAAGTTACTCCTTTATGATGAATTAGTTGAGGAATGCGGAAAATCGTACTCTAAAATTAAAAATTTAGAGAACAATCTTGCTAAAAAGGGTCAAAAAGACCAAAGTTCCTCTAAAGCCTTAGCATCTAGTTGGGGAAATATTTTACATTCTAATAAACCTACCTCTTGTTGGGCAATTCCGGAAGTTATTCATAAAATAACCGAATTAAACGCAACTCTGGAATTAGAAAGAGTAGGTTTCCGAGCGGAAAAGAAAAAGCTTTTAGATGAGATATCAAATCTCAAAAATTCCCCTTATTTACATGACATTGAATTTCGTAATCCTGTTGAAGGCTTATGTTTTAACAATCCCTGTAACTTGAAAAAGGTGAATGTTAGACAATTTTACGATATCAAGTATATGGGATTAAGATTAACTTCTTTAATGGCATTTACTAATTCTTCCGAAATAAATGCTTTAGAAGAATCTAAACGACTAGCCAATGATAGGACTAACATTCCTTTATAACACTCGGGAACACGTGACATTGTTTATTTATCGTTTACGACATTGTTTCTTCGATTCAATTCTATGTGTTGTTTTGAAGGTCACATTTGATATGTCTATGTATTGGTGTGACGCTTGGTAGACCGTTGAGGGCGAAAGCTAAAGAACGGTTAGTCCTTTCGTAAACGTTAGGAGTCGACTATAGGGCGAAAGCAAATTGTCAACCCTTGCTATAGGTAAACCAATATAAATCATCGCGACCGTTTAGGGCGACAGCAAATTCGGGAGTGAAAAAAAATTTCTGCTATTTAGTCATTATCTGCGTGGATATGGTGGTTTACGGCCTAGTCTACGATACCTAGTGGGATTCGAAATCCCGAGCACATTCTTCTTCACTTGAAAAGTTACTTTTAAATATTCAGTCGTGTCTTAAGTTCTTTCATCGTGTTAGTTTAAGTTCTCGTGATCTAGTTCAAACATAAAAAAAAATTACAAACTACTTGTTAGGCTAAATAGCGAATGGATAGGTAGTTACCAGTAATCAATGTTATTCCTCGTGTTCGATACTCGGATACTCGCTAAGCTATTCTACAAAAGATAGGTACACTGCCCATCGCGCATGGTGCTAGTTTAACGTATTCGTTTTAATTATTACTTGACGTATATGCACGAATCTATATTCCATATTTAAGAGCACACACCATCGCGATCACTCCTCCTTCATGGCCTTTTTCCACCTCTCATATTTCACTGCCTGATCATAGTGTTGAGGCTCAAAAGTTGTTGAAACAACTATTTCAAATCTTTTGTAATGATCTGTCAATCTGTTAAAGCTCAAGAAATTTGAAATTGGATAACGAATTTTAGATGAACTAAAAGAGTGACAGTGATAATCTTTCCAGTATGATGGTGTCTTTGTTGTTCTAGAGGATCTCCTGACCTGCTGAGCATCATTACATAACTCATGTCATCTAAAACATCATATGCAATACCATACCAGAACTAGTGTCTGAATTTTCTGTCCGAGGCGAAAGACTTGATCTTGTATGTTCTGATTCCTGCATATTCTGGTCAAGATACTCATCAACAGATTTAGGCAAAACAAAATCAAGAAAATCATCATCTGAATGTTCTTTAGACATATCCTTGAAAGGAAAGACGTGCTCATAAAATTTAATATCCCTTGTCACAAAAACATTCCTAGTTTCTATGTCTAGTACCTTGTAGCTTTTTATTCCATTGGGATAACCTATAAAAATACAAGATTTAGCTCTAGGTTCAAACTTAGTTCTATTCGATGTTATAGTAGAAATATAACATAGACATCCAAATGACCTCAAAAAGGAATAATCCACTGATCTTTGATATAACAGTTCATAAGGCGATTTGAAGTTCAATACTCTAGAAGGCACCCTGAGGAATGATGCTGTAAGAACACACTCGTTCCAATAAATCAGGGGTATCTTAGCCTGAAAATATAGTGCCCTAGCTACATTCAACAAATGCCTGTGTTTTCTTTCAACAACCGCATTTTGTTGAGGAGTATGCACACATGAATATTGATGAAGCGTCCCGTTAGTTTTCAAGAATTCTGAAAATTTGAGTTCAGGTGCATTATCTGATCTAAGCACCTTTATTCTAGTCCTAAACTGATTCTCAATCATATTAAAAAAGAAAGGAAAAACAGTTAAAACATCAGATTTATTTTTCAACATAAAAAGTCCAAGTATATCGTGTATGATCAACTAATGTCAAGAAATATTTACGTGATGTATGGACTGTGACATGAAAAGGTCCCCCATATATCACACAATGCACAAGATCAAAAGCTAAGCATGCAATATTATTATGAGAATTAAAAGACAGTCGAGTCTGCTTTGCTAAAGGACAGATTTTACAGATATCATTTGAATCAGAAATATTTGAAAAATCCTGGCATTCCAGTCTTTGTTTAATTTTGTTAAAGACATTATGTGATGGATGGCCTAATCTCCTATGCCAAACATCTAGAGCAACCTTACATCGAATCAGATTATCAGAGTAACTAGTAGCAGAAACAAACTCAAGCTCAGCAGTATTTAGAACATATAATCCTTCACTTCTATTACCATTGCCAATCATCAACTTCTGAGCTGAATCCTGTATGACAAAGTGATCACTAAAGAAGGTTAGAACAACATTATTCATAGATGTTAGGCAACTCACTGAAATCAGATTAAACTTGAATTGTGGTATGTATAGTACTTCTGACAAGATGAGTTCCTGCCGTATCTTAACGGTTCCTGCTAAATGCACTTTAACTGAATCATCATTGGGCAATGTAACATATATGATCAATTGGGTATAATGATTGAAATGCTTCAAGACAACAACTTACATGTTTCGATGCACCTGAATTTACAAGCCATATCTTCTTCGACACTAGTGCTGGCAGATAGACACAAACCTTTCTTGCTGCCTGAAGATTGTTGAGTATCTAGCCTGTTGATCAACATCTTGAGTTGCTGAAGTTGTTGAGAACTCAATTGTTGGACAAAGTTTTCTGCCACAACTCTATAATCCTCAGATTCTATAAGACCATTTGCTTCATGTTGTTCTGCAATAACTTGGTTACCTCTGGTATTTTTAGGTCTCACATTTGATTTGAAGCCCAGTGGAAATCCATGCAATCTGTAGCAAGTTTCAATTGTATGTCCTGTCCTGTTGCAATGAGTATAAAGTGGCCTTCCTCCCTCTTTCATGGCATTGAAATTAGACCTCCTATGTGGCTGAAAAGCATTAGAGACGCCTGATGTTGTTGAACCTTTGGCCAAAAAGGACATATGTTGACCAACTTCTTCTTGATTATTGACAGAACTAGCATGAATCGATCTCTGCCTTTCTTCTTGTGTCACTAACGAAAATACTTTGTTTATAGTAGGAAGTGGCTCCATTAAGAGTATTTGACCTCTTATGTGCGCATATGACTCGTTATGCCCCATCAAGAAAGTGATTACATGGTCCCTTTCAAAGTATGACTTCAATTCCTTAACACCACCGCATTTACAGCTTCTACATGTACAAGAAGGCCTGAAATTCGTAAGTTCATCCCATAAGGTTTTTAATCTTGTATAATAGAGACCTGTGGACAACTGATTCTGTTGAAGCCCCAACAGTTCTTTCCTCAATTGATAGAACCTTGGACCATTGCTCTCTTGAAACCTTTCTTGAAGATCGATCCAAATATCTCGCGCAGACTCTAAATATAAAATACTTGCCGAAATCTCTTTGGATACCGTTGAGGATCCAAGAAGTCACCATATCATTATTACTCTTCCAAGCAATAACTATTTTTGTATCTTCTTCTGCCGGTTTCGTAATCGTGCCATCAATTTGACTGATAGAGCAATCGTCATTGCTCTATTCCATGATGCATAATCGTCTCCAGTGAGCAATTGATGAACGAGAATCAAGCCCGGATAGTCCGTGTGATGTAGATAAAACGGATGGAGCTAGTCATCTAATGAGAGGGCTGAAGATGCAGGAACTATCGGCTTTTCTGTTTGTTCCGCCATTGAAACAGATTTCGAGTTTCAGAGAAAATACAGATCAATCTTGACGAAATTGATCTTGATGTAGTAATATAGACGTATTTATTGCTCTAACACGCGGAGTTGACGATCAAGATCGGCTTCGAGCTTTGGTATGACGATGAAAGAAGGGCTCATTCAGAGCTGAGCGAGATTGGGATGAAGAAACTGGGCATTAGGCCTAAAGATCAAATTGAAGATCTTTTTCATGAAAAACGGCTGTGTATATTGTTAGAAATAATCCAGCGAGGGTTTCTCCTTTCAACCGCATCAGAAGATACTCGAAGATGGGCCCGAATGATTTATCCAATTGGGCCCAATAAATTTACAAAGGCCCACTGATTAATTCGGGCCAAGAATGAAGACTCGTATTTCTTTTAACACTTTTATATGTACTTAAATTAGTACATATAAATTTTGAACATATTAATCTATCAAAACAACCCAATAAATACAACATCACCAAGGAGAAAATACCATAAACATCCGCGTTGGAAACGAGCATCATCACCAAAACTTCCACACTACAGGCAACGCTTCGTTACCAAACAAACAAAAAAAAAGATTAAAATTGTTCATAAAATGCAATTATCGACTTATCTCTTCTTTGAAACACCAACTGTCTTTCCCCTGCGACCGGTGGTTTTGGTGTGCTCCCACGAACACGAAGGCCCCAGTAGTGGCGGAGCCCACGGTGATTCCTATAATAAATGTATGGGTAAGTACAAGAAATCATACATTTGGGAAATAAAAAAAACAAATGAGACAATCAATGGAACCTGATCTTCTTCAGTCTCTCGAGATCATCCCTGAGCTTCATGTCCAAAGCATTGGAAGTCACCTACGATTACTTTCCGTCCTTATAATCCTTCTTCCTGTTAAGGAACCAGTCGGGAATCTTGAACTGAAACGGATTTGCAACGATCGTCATCAAGCTGTCGATCTCCGCAGCAGAAAGCTCACCGGCTCTGTTACGAACGATCGATGACAATGGGAAAATTAACCCAGTTGATATACAATCCACATATCAATTAAGTAAGCTTGTTAAAACTTAACCCAAAACTCAAACTTGACGAAAAGTGTAAGATGTTGAACTAATCAGACTCTGGCTAGACAACGAGGCTTCTTCACCGGAAGTTTCAAGGAAATAACATCCGACCAAATGGGTTTGAAAGAATAGACTTCAAACATCTAAAGACTATTATACCTTACTAACTGGGGCACATGTAACCAGATGTGATTATGTTAAACGCGAAGTGTTTCCGGGGTATAGAATAGTGGTTGTTTAGTCAGTCATCAAAATAATAGGTTACAGGTTCAAATCCTTACTACAACAATTCTTTTTTTTACAAGGGTACTCAACTATGTAACGGGATGAGTACCCACTATGACAATGAGGCTAATTACTATAAGATATAACGTGTTTCGGATGGAATAAAAATTTTCAATAAGGGAATCTACTTTTGTGTTCTTTAATGCATTAGAACCAAATTTTGCGTCTACTCATTTTAAAGCTTAGCTACTATCCAGTTTGTTAGTGTTGACATTGTTGACACTGACAATGTTGAAATAGTACTTGAGTCAACATCGTTTGACTCGGACTTGGTCCATCCTTCCAAAAACCGTTTGCACTTTTATTGTGACTTTATTTACGTGTGTGCAGGAGTTATCTATGAGATGGAGTTGTTCAAATGAGAGTGGAATGAAGTGGATACTAAAAATAGGCAGCATGGATGAACGAGACAAACACTTACAAAAAATAGAGTATATGGAGATCATGGTTGAACAAGTCAAACCACTATCTCTGTAGTGGAGTTGTGGACATCATGGAAAACGTGAAGATGATTGGAGATGAAATCAAGATTATAAATAAAGGACTCCAATTCCGATTGATGGAGTGGCGAACGAGTAGAAAAAAACAACGAGAGAGCTCTTACCATATTATTTTCGCCAATCTGTTTTTGCCTAATGTGTTTTACCTTTACATAGATCGTAGATTTTCTGTGTGAAGATTAGAAGAATCGTTCGATTCTTTTCTAGGCTAGTTTTACTATCTTTGATAAGTTCGTTTTTTTTGTAATCCATTCTAGTAGTGGAATTTTCCCTGAAGGCGCGTAGCAAGTTGAATTACTTGCTACGTATTTTTACAAACTGTGTTTTCGTCATTTTTATTGCTAAGTTTAATCTTCCGCTGTGCAAAATTTTTCTGATCTCGAGCGCTGTTTCAACATTAAGGTCAACATTTTTGTTTTTCATTTAACTTAATTATTTCCATATCAGTTTACGGGACCACACCTTTCAAAGTGGTATCAGAGCGACCGCTTTATACACTAAGCGTATTGATCCTCTTTATATGGATGCCCTAAGCTCTAATTATTTTGGCAAAATCCCCGTATTAGACGAATCTAACTATGGCTACTGGAAAATCCGAATGCGAGAATGCATAAGTCAATTGACTCTCGTGCATGAGATTCAGTTGTCAATGGTTATACCCCTCTTTAAACGCCTCCTGATGCAGAATGGACTGCTCTTGAAAGAGCAACTGCTGATTTTAATGAAAAAGCCTTACATGCTATTTTTTTGTCGGTTGATATTTTTATGTTTAAAATCTTTCAAAGTTGTACCAATGCGAAACATGCATGAAACATGTTGCAAAGGTATTGTGAGGGTGATGCTAGTGTGAGAGACACTAAGTTGAGACTTTTAGATAGCCAATTAGAAAATCTACGAATGAGGGATGATGAAGATATTACTTCATATTTTGGAAAACTTTTAAATATTTCTAGCGAGTGTCGTAGCTTCATCTTCGCCAAATCGCCCGATCAACAAAAGAAATTTTGCTGATAAAGCGAAAGTTGACAAGCTTGACAGGGACTCTGTTCAATGTCACGCTTGCAAAGGCTGGGAAAATTATGCAAATGAATGTGCCAATACTCTTCATAGGTATGAAAAATAATATTGAGTAAGTCTTTCTGATGATGAAGATGTGCCAACTAAGGATTTGCATCAGGTCACCCAATGGACGAGCGTTCATAATCCAACATTCTCTGACAATGAAGATGAAGAACATCATACCTGATTGAATGCGGAAACATATGTGGATGCACTGGATTCAACATCTGAAAACTATGTTCTCTTTGATTATGATGAACGCAACAATTTTGATGAATCTTTTAATGTTAGATGATACATGTGAACTTTTAGAGATTGCCGAAGATTGTGAATCATTGGAAGAAACGTACAAACAACTGTATGTGGAATGGTCAAATCAAAGGAAAAAAAATTCAAAACTGAAGGAAACCGTTCAAGCCTTGACTGAGGAAAATCAGAATTAGATGTTTTTTATGATAAACCTAAGCATTCTGCACGTAAGTCCATGATTAGAAGTTGTAAATGTCATTTCTTTCTTAAACCTGGACATATCAAACATTTTTGCTAGAAGCTGAAAGATATGATTTTCAAAAGCATATGTTGACTGAAAAACCATCTAACATTCGATCCAACATTGAGAAATCAATGTTGAAAAGAATGTTTGGAAATATTTCATATAACCTTAGTTCAAATTCTTTCTATCATAAGAATAGAATTTTTTGGACTTCACAAGGTCAGAAGAAAGTTTGGGTAAAAAAGTCTTTGCTTTAATGTAATGTGGTTTACACAAGCTATAATGTTTAAAGGTCTTGGTACTTTGACAATGGTTGTTCACACCATATGACTGGTACCAAAGATTTTCTTATAAATTATACACTTTTAAGTAATGGAACAATTTTTTTTTATTCGTGGACCAAAAGACAGAATACTCAGACGTGGCAAACTAAATGTTGTCGGCTTTCCTGCCCTAAGGAATGTCCTTCATGTTAACGGACTTGTTGTTAGTTTAATTATCATAAGTCAATTATGTGACGGCGATATTGAGGTAAGGTTCAATAAAAAATGTTGCGAGGTGTTTAATGACAAGAAATTTTGTGTGATGGCAGGAAATAGATTTAGTTACAATTGTTACCAAGTTAAAGATAAGAACGAGAGGAAATGGGTTTGCCAACTCTCTAAGACCGAAGATGATATTCTTCTATGGCACAATAAATTAGAACAATTGATTCAGCATGAGACCATTAGAGGAATTCCCAACTTAAAGGATGTAAGAGTGTCTGTGAACAGTGTCTAAGAGGCAAACAGAAGCATGTCAGTCATAATGTTGATCAACATATTGTTCAACATTGTAGAATGGATGTAGAATTGTTCACTGTTTTCAGCTTATTCATATGGATATTATTGGTCATATGGAAGTAGATAGTATAGGTGGGAGAAAAATGCACGTGTTCTAGTTGATGATTTTTCAAGATTTTCATGGATATTTTTTCTTAGAGAAAAATATGAAATTTTTTATTTTTTCAAAACTTTTTGTGTATGGTTAAAAATAATTTTTGTGCCCCCATTTTTCGTATAAGTTTTGATCATGGCAGAGAGTTTGAAAATTAAGTTTTGAAGTGTTTTGTGATAAAAAGGGCATTATTCATGAGTTTTCATCTCCTAAGACATCTCAACAAAATGAGGTTGTCGAAAGGAAGAATAATCCAGGAAATGGCTCGTGTAATGCTCCAATCTAAGAATCTCTATAAAAGATTCTGGGCTGAATCATTGAACACAACTTGTCATATTTCAAATAGAGTTTACTTTCGACAAGGCAAAAAAAAAATCTCTTATGAGATTTTGAAGGGTACATAACCAACGGTCAAATATTTTCATGTTTTGGGTGTACTTACTATATGTTGAATGACTGTGAAATATTTGACAAAATTTGATTCAAAAAGTGACAAATGCATATTCTTGAGGTATTCTACTAACAATGAAGCTTATCGAGTTTACAATGTAAGATTTAAAATTATTCAGGAATCAGTGAATATAGTTTTTCATGATACCTCTGACCTTAGCAGAAATACTCCTCAAATTGATATTGCAGATATTGTTCCCAGGTTGGTCGAGCAGAGGATGTGGAAGCAAACAATATTGAGCCAACACCTGAACATGATACTGAAGATGAAACCTTGAATGTTCGAAGAGATTCTCCTGCAAGAATTCAAAAATCTCATCCATATGATCAAATCATTGGAAGATTAGATGAAGGCAAAACACAATGGATAAACCACGAAAAAACTACAGATCAATGGTAAAGAATGTATGCATGACTTCCGTATACAGCGAGGTAAGATTTAACTGTTTTTTCTCTGAAATTGAACCGAAAAATGTTCTTGAATCTCTCAAGGATAGTTTTTGGATCAATGCTATGCAAGAAGAGCTTTTACAGTTTGATAAAAAACCGGTTTGGACCTTGGTTCTACGACCTAGTGACTGTAATGTCATTGGTACAAAGTGGATTTTCAAAAATAAATCTGATGAATATGGTAATGTGATTAGGAATAAAGCTCGTTTACTTGCCGAAGGCTATACCCAAGTTAAGGGAACGGACTTTGATGAAACATTTGCTCCTGTAGTAAGGTTAGAATCAATAAGACTTCTTCTTGCTATTGCATGTTGGCTCAACATTACCTTACATCATATGGATGTAAAATGATGCGTTTTTAATTGACTTTATTGATAAAGAAATTTATGTTGAGCAACCAAAAGAATTTGAAGACCCTTATCATTCGGATTATGTGTTTAAACTACAAAAGCCCTTTATGGTCTTAAGCAGGCCCCTCGAGCTTGGTATGGAAGAGTTACATCGTTTATTTTTTACTTTGGTTTTGTTAGAGGATAAGCCGATAGAACTCTTTTTGTAAAAAGAGTTGGGACCGATGTGCTAATCTCACAAATTTATGTTGATGATATAGTCTTTGGATCAACATCTCGATCTATGTCGGATCAGTTTATTCAAGCTATAAATTCCACTTTTGAGATGAGTATGATCGGTGAACTAACATTTTTCTAGGTCTGCAGGTGAAACAAAGTAAAGACGACATTTTCATGTTCCAGTAGAAGTATGCACAAAATACGATTAAGAAATTTGGGTTAGATAATGCCAAGGTAATGAAAACTCCTATGAGATCTACGCAGAAGGTAAATAAAGATAATGTTGGAGAAAATGTTTATCCAACATTATACCGTTCCATTGAGCTTGTTATATCTTTCTGCTAGTAGACCAGACATTATGTATAGTGTTTGTATATGCGCGATATATCAGGCTGAGCCAAAGGTTCTCATTTAAATGCTGTCAAAAGAATTTTGAAGTATGTTAGAGGTACATATAGTCTCGGGTTATGGTTTTCAAAGGATACTAACACTAATTTAGTCGGTTTCAGTGATGCTGATTGGGCATGTGATGAAGATGATCGCAAGAGCATAAGTGGTAACTGTTTCTTTTTAGGTAACAATCTATGGTATAGTAAAAAGCAGAATTGTATTTTTCTTTCTACTGCCGAATATGAGTATGTGGCAGCGGGTAGCTGTTGTACACAACCCATATGACTTAAGAGTTATTAAGTGATTATGGGTTAGAAAGCGAAACTGTTCTGATGTACTGTGATAATCTGAGTGCCATAGATATTTCAAAAAATCATATTCATTATTCTAAAACTAAGCATATAGGTATTAGACATCATTTTTTTAGAGATACAGTAGAAAACGAATTAGTGAAAATAGAGCATATAAATACTAAGAATCAATTAGCGGATATTTTCACTAAAGCCTTAGACTTTGAAACGTTTTCAAGCCTTAACAAGTCCATATGTCAGTGTCAGTAAATGTTGGTCCAATATCTGGATCAACATTAGTATATGTCAAATATGATTGTTACTGTTTTGATATTTGGTCTAACTTTCTCTCAGTTAATTCCTGAAATGATTTGACTCACCTAAACCGTTTTCTGAAATGACCCATTCACTAGCACAAGTTTGCTCATAAACCTTTTTCAAGATACATGTTCAGGAGTAAAGCGAAGCTAACCTCCTTTGCATGCATGTGACGGACCAGAAAACTGAAATATTCCTTAGATACACGGCATTCGCGGTGACTGTTAGGGCATTTTTATTGTGTTCAAATATAAATGTTATTTTAGTTTTGTAGTATAATTAGTAGTTTGGGCTTAATAGTAATTAAGCAATAGATTAGAACTACTTAGTAAATATACCAAACTTATCTGGTATATAAGGAACCTTAATGTGATGTATTAGGGTTAAGAATTCATTTTAATATAAAACCGAGCTTTTACAACGTGAAGAACGCTCTCAAGCTTCCGCGCCAAATTCAAACGTGTTCTTCGTAAGTTTTACTTTTTCTATCGAATTCTTCACCGAATTTAATCGTGTTGGATATATTAGGACCTAACAATTGGAATCAGAGCCAAACGTGTTCGGATTTGAGATGAATCTCTGAACGATTTTTAAAAAAATAAAAAAAAATTCACGCACCGTTCATCATCGGATTCGTTTTGATTTTCAAATTTTGCATTGATTTGATGTTTTTAGGCTTCGATCGAGTGTTTTAAACATGTCTGGGCTGAATTTTGATCAATCGAACCACTAGATTTCGTGAATTTTGAAAATCGGTCGAAATTCCTCTTTGTGTGTTCTTCGTGAAATTCATCTGATTTCTCAAAAATTCAACATATTTTGCTGTTTTCTGCTTTGATTGAGTGTTTCTAATCGTAAATCTACATATAACGAGCAATAACCCAAGCTCGATTTACCTAATTTGGTGTTTTGAGTGAAATTTGAGAATTTTTTTGGTATCATATCGACTTACAGTGTCGTGAAAATTTTGAGTTGAAAAAAAATATATTTATCGCAAAACTTTTTTGAAAGAAAAAAAAATAAAAATTAATCGCAAAACTTTTTTTTTTTTTTCTTTTCGAACGAAAAAAAAAATTAAATAAATTTAATCGCAAAACTTTTTTTTTTTTGGAACAAAAAAAAAACTTGGTCAACCCGAGAAAGTTTAGTTTTTGAAAAGGTGTTATCGAGAATCTCTTATTGCAAAATAAAGTTTCTCGGTACACATTATTCGATACATACTCTATTTCTCGAAATTTTTATTAAAAGATCTCAAATCCACATAACGCGTCAACGATCAAATATCCAACCTCACTAAAACAAACGGATACCTACTCTATGGAACACAACCAAGACCTAATTGAAGCTCTTCAAAGAGCACGGTATCTACGAATGAACTCATCCACTGACCATCTCAAGGTTAATCATTCTGACTCTAGTTTATTTAAAAAATTAGAGAAAACAGTTATGGAGTTAGAAATAAAAATTAAGGAACTTACCACGTGTCTTAAAAATAGTGAAGCAGCGTGTCGTAATAAGTTACTCCTTTATGATGAATTAGTTGAGGAACGCGGAAAATTGTACTCTAAAATTAAAAATTTAGAGAACAATCTTGCTAAAAAGGGTCAAAAAGACCAAAGTTCCTCTAAAGCCTTAGCATCTAGTTGGGGAAATATTTTACATTCTAATAAACATACCTCTTGTTGGGTAATTCCGGAAGTTATTCATAAAATAACCGAATTAAACGCAACTCTGGAATTAGAAAGAGTAGGTTTCCGAGCGGAAAAGAAAAGCCTTTTAGATGAGATATCAAATCTCAAAAATTCCCCTTATTTACATGACATGGGATTTCGTAATCCTGTTGAAGGCTTAGGTTTTAACAATCCCTGTAACTTGAAAAGGGTGAATGTTAGACAATTTTACGATATCAAGTATATGGGATTAGGATTAACTTCTTTAATGGCATTTACTAATTCTTCTGAAATAAATGCTTTAGAAGAATCTAAACGACAAGCCAATGATAGGACTAATATTCCTTTTGACTACACCGACTTGAATAATAGTTACAAGACAAGAGTTCTCACCTTGTCTAATTATTATAATTCATTATATCCTATATAAAATATTTCTAAAGTCGATGAAGAAAATTTTGATCATTCTAAAAATTCCACTTTTCTTTTATATTCCTGCTATTATTAAGAAAATAGCTCATCCCTAGAAACAGACAGAAAGAATTTTGAAGCTGAAAAGAATGCGCTTTTATTGGAGATATTAAATCTCAAAAATTCCTCTCCTTTACCTGTTTTACACGATATTTCTAAAGAAAAATCTTCTCTTAAACAGGATAAAGCAACGCAAACGGACGTTTTTGTTCCTAAAACCGAAAAGACTTTTACTAATACTTCTACGTGAATTTTGACCGAAATTGAAATTCAATGTAAAAGCCAAGAACTTCAAATTGCCAAGGAACAAATACAACTTAGGAAGGAGAAAGGAAAATCTACATTGTTTTCAAAAGTTACGGAACAGAAATTTGAAGAACAAAAATTTTCCTCTCCTATTCGTATAAAGAAAGTTTTTAACAAAAATGCTCCAAGTTCTAGCAAACAAACTTCATCGTGTGCTTCAAATGATTTTAATAATTCTCCATTTAAGAAGCCTAGACTTGGTAATAATTTTCTAATTCTTCTCATAATTCAAGTGTGAATTGTGTTAATTCTCAACGTAGGATACACGACTTATATGCTAGCGATGCTTATAATTCTATATGCTCGTATTCCTACATGAAGTATGCAGTCCAAGTTCATTCTAAGAAGCATCTTATGCGACTGGCTTCGGAGAAAATATTTAAATCTTCTCCGAGACACACTTTCACCAAAGCTGAAATTTCTTTTCCATGTCAAATCACTCCTACATGGGTTCCTATGTCTACTATTAAGTTAGGAAATCCCACACAAATTTGGGTACCTAAACGCACATTAATGGATGATTTAGGACCGCAATTAAATTTGACTTCATCTATGCTTAACCCGTTTTTCGCTACTAAGGGAGGACCCACTTTACAATGGGTACCAAAGTCCCGATAATATTTTTTGCAGATTCCCTCATGTATGGCATTTGACGTAGTAGCTCCATATACATGATAAAGGGAAGAGGCGTGAGCTACTACAACTACACATCAACGAGATACATTTCAATTATGCGTATGTTGAACGAACTTTCATAATTTTTAAATTTGCATACGCATACGAGCTACATTGAAAAATACCTATTATTTTTCAACATGGTACATTTTAAATATGCATTCTCAAAACTATAAGTGATTTTAAATTCTAAATGCATATTACACACGGAAATGATAAATACCATTTTTTTAATATAACATTTTTAAATGAGCTTAATTTGAGGGGAGCTACTCTTGTATTTTAAAGAGAAGCGACTCTTATTTCTTTCAAGAGGGAGCAACAAATTTAATTTTTGAGGGGGAGTTAAAACTTTAAACGAATGCATTAAGGGAAAGAGATTCGTAATATTTTTTTAATCTTACTACGCAACTTTCTAGGAGGAGAAACTTTATTTCTAAAGCATTATTTGAGATGGAGAAATAAAAATATAGATATAGTTTTCTAGTATTGATTTTTTTTCGTACAACTTTCTCGTGAAATTTTTCTCATGGAACGTTATCATAAATTTTTTATCGAGAAATTTTCTCCACTATATCGAGATATTTTATCGCAAACCTCAGTCGAAATATTTTTCGATACACCTCATTCGAAAATATTGTTCGATACACTTCACTCGAAATTTTTTTTGGATACACCTTATTCGAAATATTTTTTCGATGCACCTCATTCGAATCAAGAAATTTTTTTTTGAGAAATCTTATCGCAAACCTCATCCGAAATTCTTTTTCGATGCACCTCATTTGAAAATATTTCTCGATACACCTTATCCGAAAATTTTCTTTTCTCGATAACTCCACTTTTCGACTCCGACCCGACAACCTCTCTCCCGCAAACCATATATATATAATATCATATACTAATATATATTACTAATAAATATACATATATACTTAAAAAAAAAAACTTCTCTCATCTTCATTAAGCTTCATGTATATTTCCTCCGACACCTTTCGACGGACTTCAAGGAAGAATCTCGAGCTTACAACGGACAAATATTTCCAAAAAGGCAAAGGTGACAATCTTTATGACGATCCAAATGCTAATTTTCAACGACCGGCTCCAGCTTGCTGATTCAAATAAAGCAGCACTCATCTCGTATCCCGGAAGCATGGATTTTTAGTTCCCATGGTTCAGTCTAAAGCGACTTGATCCTAACCCGGAACGCGTCCGAGCATTTGAGATGATCCGACCTACCACCTATCCTACATCATGCGAACAAGCAGCAAGATGACTTCGATGATGACTTGGAAATTTTTGAAGGTACATAAATCCCTTATCTCACAAAAATAATTCGGACCATATCCCCATAGGTACAGGTGCTAATTTTATTAGCTCCCGGGTAGAAGACGTTGCATTAGGTCCAACGGCGCATGCACATCCGAGCCTTACCCACTCATCATCTCGTAAGAGACCGATGTTTCATTTTCTCACGGGGAGCCACGTCTACTATCACCACTTCACTCGAAAGTGGGAGATATTGAACTAAGTGGTAATCCGCCCCGTACCACACTTTCATTGATCACATCATGTCTAGTGTGTCCTCACTTCCTATATTTTTATAATTTTCTACGACACATACACTTTTTATATACTTGGTCTTTGTGATCAAGTTAAAACTTTAGTAGACATGTCATTCCCAGACATGCTTCGATGATCGAAAGGAAGTCCTACCGTTGCAACATCAAACCAACAACGGTATTAGGCCATCTTCTACAAGCAACGCTCCTAGAACGATGTCAACGGGAAGCCTATGTGGCCCCGGTTTCATATCGGTTGAACGCTTTCGTGGCTCCGTCGGGTTATTACCAAACTTCATTTCCTACGAAGTCTACAAACATCATCTCCTTGTCACGACGATACAATCTTCTTGCCAACGATTATGCCCCATTTTCATACATCGGCATGATGATCTCCCCACTCGATCTTCATGAAGGGGAGTAGTACTACAGAAATGGGAGCAATACAACAACGAAAGAGCAAGATTGATCAGAAATACTAAATTCTTAAAGTATCGCCGAATCAAGCAAACACCACAAGTTTCAATGACCGAAGTTGCCGCTCGTGTATGTCTCTCCAAATTTCAAACTGAATTCCCCGATCCCAACACAAGGTTGAACTAAAATAGGGGGAGTTTCGTCGCTATCAAAGGGAGAGATAGAACACAAAAAAAAAAAAGAAATTCTGCGAAAATCCGGCAAGCGACTTCACACACCTTCCAACATTTGGAGACGAACTTCAAAAGAAAATTAGAAGAAAGATTCGGTGCTGAGAAGAGTATTACAAGATAATGTGAGCTTGAAAATCTCCAAAGAAGAAAGAGGTCACAAGACAAGATAAAGGAAGAGATTATACAAATAATCTCGTAAAGAGGAGATTGTTAGGACTCGAAGAATCTTTTCAAAACAAGACAAGATAACCTACGCTCAAGCGAAGATTGAACACAAAGGGGGAGATTGTTAGGACATTTTTATTGTGTTCAATATAAATTTTATCTTAGTTTTGTAGTATAATTAGTAGTTTGGGCTTAATTGTAATTAAGCAATAGATTAGGACTACTTAGTAAATATACCAAACTTATTTGGTATATAAGGAACCATAATGTGATGTATTAGGGTTAAGAATTCATTTTAATAGAAAACCGAGCTTTACAACGTGAAGAACGCTCTCAAGCTTCCGCGCCAAATTCAAACGTGTTCTTCGTAAGTTTTACTTTTTCTATCGAATTCTTCACCGAATTAATCGTGTTGGATATATTAGGATCTAACAGTGACGATGTATTCTTTGCGTACAAAAAGCTGACCTTGATGAAAGAGAAATCAGAGCAATGCACAATATTTCATGTCTATAAAGGTGAGAAAAGGCCAAAAAATGAAAGAAAATTGAGTCCTAGGGTGTTGAACAGAAAATGAAGGAAATTGTTTGAGAACCTTCTTAAGCTCGTTTAGTTGCCGAAGGCTATATTTTCACTGACACCGACATAGACCTATAGTCTTCTTAAGGTTTGAGAACCTTTCGAAGTCTAAGGCTTTAGTGAAAATATATGTTCTATTTCACTAACTCTTTTTCTACTAGATCTCGCAAAAAATGATGTCTAATATCTATATCCTTAGTTCTAGAATGCTGAATAGGATTTTTTGAAATATTTATGACACTCAGATTATCACAATAACCTAAGAAAAGTTTCGCTCTCTAACCCATAATCACTCAACATACTCTTCAGCCATATGAGTTGTGTACAACAGCTACCCGCAGCCACATATACTCAGATTCGGCAATAGGAAGAGAAACACAATTCTATTTTTTACTATACCTAGAGACAAGATTGTTACCTAAGAAGAAACCACAACTTGAGCTCTTGCAATCTCTTCATCACATGCCCAATCAGCATCACTGAAACTGACTAGATTAGTGTTAGTATCCTTTGAAAATCATAATCCGAGACTAAATGTACCACTAACATACTTCAAAATTCTTTTGACAACATTTAAATTAGAAACATTTGGCTCAGCTTGATATCTCGCACATACACACACACTATACATAATGCCTGGTTTACAAACAGAAAGATATAACAAGCTTTCAATCATGAAACAGTATAATGTTGGATCAACATTTTCTCCAACATTATCTTTATTTACCTTCTGTGTAGATCCCATTGGAGTTTTCATTACATTGGCATTATCTAACACATCACCCTCAACTCTTTATACAAAAAGAGTTATATCGGCTTCTCCTCTAACAAAACCAAAGTCTAAGAGAAACGAAGTAAGTCTTTCATACCAAGCTCGAGGGGCCTGCTTAACACTATAAATGGCTTTTTGTAGTTTAAACACATGATCCGAATGATAAGGGTCTTCAAATTCTTTTGGTTGCTCAACATAAATTTCTTTATCAATAATGTCATTTAAAAATGTACCTTTTTACATCCATACGATGTAAGGTAATGTTGAGCCAACATGCAATAGCAAGAAGAAGTCTTATTGATTCTAACCTTGCTACAGGAGCAAATGTTTCATCAAAGTCCGTTCCCTCAACTTGGGTACAGCCTTTGACAACTAAACGAGCTTTATTCCTAATCACATTACCATATTCATCAGATTTATTTTTGCAAATCCACTTTGTACCAATTTCATTACCGTCACTAGGTCGTGGAACCAAAGTCCAAACCTGTTTTTTATCAAACTGTAAAACCTCTTCTTGCATAGCATTAATCCAAAAACTATCCTTAAGAGATTCAAGAACATTTTTCGGTTCAATTTCAGAGAAAAAACAGTTAAATCTTACCTCGCTGTATACGGAAGTCATGCATATATTCTTTACCATTGATCTGTAGTATTTTCGTGGTTTATCCATTGTTTTTTGCCCTTCATCTAATCTTCCAATGATTTGATCAGATGGATGAGATTTTTGAATTCTTGCAGGAGAATCTCTTCGAACATTCAAGGTTTCATCTTCAGTATTATGTTCAGGTGTTGGCTCAATATTGTTTGCTTCCACATCCTCTGCTCGACCAACCGTAAGAACAACATCTGTAATATCAACTTGAGGGGTATTTCTACTAAGGTCAGAGGTATCATGAAAAACTATATTCACTGATTCCTGAATAGTTTTCAATCTTACATTGTAAACTCGATAAGCTTCACTGTTAGTAGAATACCCCAAGAAGATGCATTTGTCACTTTTTGAATCAAATTTTGTCAAATATTCACGGTCATTCAACATATAGTAAGTTCTCCCAAAACATGAAAATATTTGACAGTTGGTTTTGTACCCTTCAAAATCTCATAAGAGGTTTTTTTTTTCCTTGTCGAAAGTAAACTCTATTTGAAATATGACAAGTTGTGTTCAATGATTCAACCCATAATCTTTTATAGAGACTCTTAGATTGGAACATTACACGAGCCATTTCCTAGAGAGTATTATTCTTCCTTTCGACAACCTCATTTTGTTGAGGTGTCTTAGGAGATGAAAACTCATGAATAATGCCCTTTTATCACAAAACACTTTAAAAACTTAATTTTCAAACTCTCTGCCATGATCAAAACAAACGAAAAATGGGGGCACAATTTAATTTTGACCAAAGGTGAGGATATTGCACAACATAAACACAATGCACAACGGAACCAACGAATAATACCTTGGACCGTAGAATCGAGGGTACTGAGGATTTGACACTTCCTTTGTCACGGGACAAACAGAAAATCATAAAATTCACTAGGGAATTAATTACAAGGGGGGAAATGTGAGAGGATTGACTATTTGGGTCACACTTACGACACGCCTGAGATGAGGGAATTTTCCTGCAACCATTGCTGAAAGAAACTGTGAGACTCCTTCCTGTTTACGATATTTAAGGTCAAAAACGTTACAGTATAAGAAAAAAAGAGCTGACCTTTTACATATATATTACATACATATATATATATATTAGAAATATAAAAGAAATTGATGATGCTTACTTTTCTTAAATGAACACAGTCTCGTAATATGAGGCACTCAAAGAACTACCTGCTCCAATTTTATCAAGGTCCCTATTAGCAGCAGCATGGCAAAAACATGCATGAGAACATGATACAAACAAAATGGATACGCTTATCCTCTTATAAGATAGATAGATGTATTTATTCGTGCTTCCAATAATACCTAAGGAAATCTCCTGTGAATCCATAGGAGGTTGAAAAGTCAACATACTTCAACTTACGAAAAAACTGCACAGTCATTTCCAAGATAAAGAAAGTGTCCATAAAAATTCATAATTAAGTGCATAACATTATAGGAATAAACACTACTTATAACACAAGCATACCAAGAAAATAATACGAACTAGTCTGTCGGGTAGACTGCATCCTCTGAGTGTCAGTGAGGATAAAGACGGACAGCGAGTCGCCAGCTCAACGCAAGTTCGAAGTTTCAGCCAGTCATATTTAACTGATTATAGATGTGAAACATACAGTTTAAGTGAAACTTGGATTTGATTATTAAAAAAAAAAAAAAGAATAATCAATATAGTAAAAAGATGGTACCTGTCACTGATGATTCAAAAAATATGCACTCAATTAGCGGGCATTTACTCACAGACTCCAGAAGTTCCACGTGGCTGTCACAAGGAAAATACTCTCACACTTTAAGGGTGTGTTTGGTTTGTGGAAATTAGTAGGGAAAGGTAAATGAAATGGAAAAGGAAAACTAATTTTAATGTTTGGTTGATTGAAGAAATAGATAAGGAAAAGAAAAGAAAAGAAAATCCAGCTTAAGTTTACACTTAAAACTAAGGAAAACTAATTTCTTCACCAAATGGTGAGGAAAACGAAAGAAAAACTTATGAAAACCATTTTCTCTCCAATTTTATTTTCCACACTATTTTCCTTAAACCAAACACAGCCTAAAGGATACCAAAATATTATAACAGTAAGGAATTAGATCAAGCAGCATGCATATAGTTCGCACATATCATTTTCTTCAGGTTTTGCACGAACTGATAGGTTCCAAGTTAGCCCATGGGAAAAAGAAGACACTAGATGTTTCATCTCATGCAAGAAGCTAACTTCTCGAATGCAACAGGGTAAAATACGAAATAGCACGAGTCACGAACAATCAAGATATGGCAGATTTACTAAAATAGCACCAAAATAGTATGGCCCAAGGGATGTTAGAACTGAAGCAACGAGTTAGGTAACGATACTTACCGGCCAACAATTTCTAAATCAAGCAAACCAGGGCATGCTGAGAGTGCAGATCCGAGGGCAGCATTGTCTAGTTCATCGATATTGTACAAGTACAACCTTTTCAACAGAGCCCTTTAAACAAGGTAGCGATGACACATGAGAAAAAAAAATGAATTTGGTTTGAAAAAAGAATAGTTTAAGTGAAAAGCAGTAGCCTGAAGCACCACCATCTGCAACCAAAGGGGATAAGCAAGACCCAGTGAGTATGCATCTCTCATTCCGTCGTCTGGATATTTTATTACACTGCGAAAAGTCTGACCCAAGCTTGAGGGACCTGATCAGCATAGCAAACTTCAACCTTATAACATACCAAAGAATAATTGCAGAGAAGGCAAAAAATTTAATCCACAGATCATACATACCGAAGATCTTTTCCAACTCGTTGAATCATAGTTGAAGCCACAGCATCACTGACCTTTGCGGCTGCTGCTGAGATCAGGTCAATATTGGAGAAACACAAAGGGTCTGTGGAACACTTGTGAAAAAACGAGCACGCTGCCGCAGCATGACAAACGCTTTTCGTGTCGAGCAAAGAGAACACCTGAAAATAAAGTAACAGAAACTGAAATCAAGCATATCATTCAACGAACAAATCGATGCACATTAATATCCGACAAACAAACCGCCACAAACAGCTAATCATAGGTTCTAATTATAATGAAATTAGCTACAATTCCATTGCTTCCACCGCCTAATAGATTCTCACGGATGTCAAAACGTGAAGGATTAGCAAAGATATACAATTTCTGGCCAGACAGAGATTCCATTCAAGCAAATTTAAAAAAAAAAAAAAAACACCGCTTAACTCAAGAATTCAACATGGAAAACCGCATGTCAGTAAAAATAACTAAAATCATACGCAAAACTTGATCGTGAGGTGACAAGGAAGAGCCAAAACGGCTGCGTTGTGCGCTGCCATCCATCTCGTCTCTGATCGTTTCGCGGCGTCCGCGAGAGCGGAGGCGAACCGAGTCGCGCGCTGGATAACGTCATCCTTGTCCTCGTCGTACAGCTTCGATTCGAACACGCGATTGAGAGCCAGATCTATAGCGGCGGACGATGAATCCGGGAGTTCTAATATTAATTCCAGTAACCAGTCGACTTGATGAAGATTTACTTCTGATTTGGTGATGGATGCGAGGCAAGGGCGCTTGCACTTTTGATTAGCAGCATCTTCCCGGCGGTGGAGGCGAGTGCCACCGTGGTCCATCTGAGAATCGTGATTGCTTCTCGAATTTGTCTATATTTTGTTCAACGCATTCGTTGTGGAGAGTGCGAGTGACTACGAGGTACGGCCGCACGATACAATTACTAAGGTTTCGGTGTGAGAAAGCTTGTGGTGAAATTATGTAAGTCCTCAAGATGTTTTCATTCACGATTCAGTCCCTTATCTAAAGAAGTGGTATAATGAATGTATGAATGAATGAATGAATTTTCATGGACGTGATATTAATTTTCTTAGACATCATAATTCATAACTGACTTAAATAATTATATTAGGTCATCTTCGACCCACAACAAAAAAATACAGATAATTTAACACAAAATACAGCTAAATTTACAAAAATATACAGTTACTGCAATGTTTTGCTCCTCACACTAACCCTATTTACTATACTAATTTTCCCTCCAATCCATTAACTCTATTTTCAACACGAAAAATATAATTTCATACATATTTTTATTTATTGTTATTATAATTTCTTTATAAAAACGAAAATATTATATAAATTAAGTTTAAATTATGCCTGAAAATAAAATTTTATTTATATTTTCAAAAAACAAACAATAATTCTTATATAAAAAAGTCTTAATTATATAATTAACATGTTAATTTAAAAGCAAATATACGCATATTCTCTATGTAAAAATAAAATATTTATTTTTGTTTCATTTAAAACGAACATATAGAATATTAAAGATGTTTATAAAATTTAATTTGATTATTTTAATGATATAAAATATTTTAAACATAACTAAAATAAGTTTATATTTAAAAGAAAATAAAAATAAAAATTACATGATAACTCTATTTTAGAGTTGAGAAGTAGAGTTACTCGAAATAAAGATTATCACTGTTTGCAAAATCTATAATAGTGTTGAAATAGAGTAAAATCCCATTTCGATTATTTATCTTTGGGCATGTGATGAATTTGTTTGCATAATCTCGAATGTTATCAATTCTGGTACGTAGATCAACCCTATAGGTTGATGCCACAAATTCCATCCTAGAAAACCCATAAGCGGGCCTTGGAAAGTTTTAATATAAGCAGTAGGGATTTGCAGGTCTTCCAGACGTAGAGCAAAATAGGATTATGCTTGATTGGATTCACACCACATAGTCCAAAAATATTGTTTCCGAATATCTCAATTCATAAAATTCAAACAGGTGTCTCCCGTTTGAGAAGATGTGTATTTTGACACGTCCTTTGTCACGGGACAAACATAAAATCATAAAATTCACTTGGGAATTAATTATAAGGGGGAAAACGTGAGAGGAAGGACTATTTGAGTCAAACAGGTGTCTCCCGTTGGAGAAGAGGTGTATTTTATTCAGTGTTTTACACTAAAATAGAATACTCCTTGGAATACTCTTAGACGTGATATGTGATATTGTTCCATATCCAACTATGACTCCTAGAGATATGTTTGTTAAGTCATGAAATTATTATGGTCCGGCGATGTAAGAAATTTTGACCCAAATGGTTCTTGATGACTTATTTCACATATGAAGAATTTGTAATGTGGGAAGGTAGTAGTTCCCTTGTTGCATATCTTCCTGCGGATACATTATTAGCATTTGACTTCTCCAAGAATGGACCATTCATTCTCGACCGGATTAGCATCGATTGGAGATGCTATAAGGAGTTAGCTCAAGATCGAACACTGCAATCTACCGCAGCCGCAGATCGAAGATGTTGTTCCAAATTCGTCGCGTATTTGATTTATTTGGGACGCTAAATAGCATTACAGGTTAAGTTGTAACGATTCATAGAATGCCAAACGCCAACTAGCAGAGAGACAGATATTGAATCTCAGACATAGATATGCATAGAAAGCCAAACTCCATAAATAAGATATAACAAAGTTGTAATGTGACGCATAGAATGTCAAACTCCAAATTCACTTTCCCTCGTCTTTGATATGATCCCATAATTACATGCATATGAACACACCTGCTGCTGGTTTGGTACGTAGCAGCAGCTTCCGGTTAGAACCCTTGACTCCTTAACCATTGTTGTTCACCGCGGCGAATATCTGTTGGTTGTGGTGAACGAAAAATCAGATAACAACATACAAATACATCTCTGACTGACTCTGAGGTTGTCGGATAACAACTGGACATGATTTCACCCGGAGGCTTTTTCATTTGGTGGTTTTAGTTTGTTAATCAGACAAGAAACACAAATAAATTCGTATGGTATTATTATTATTAGATCTATCTATAGTTTCGTATGTATGTACCTCGTTTTCTAGAAGCCCACCTAATCCACATCTTCTTCCTCGTCCTCGCATTCGCTGGGGGGGAATCTGCTATTACACTTAGCCCGGGCCTCTTATCAACTAGCAGATGCAAATCTGGGAAACTGATAAATATATTATGATGATGCGTTAAAGGTGAGGATATTGCAGGTGAAGAAGAACATAAACACAATAGAAAGTACCGACGAAGAATACCTTGGACCGTAAAAACGGGGGTACTTGGGATTTGACACATCCTGTCACGGGACAAATAGAAAGGATAAGTTCTCTTGGGAATTCATCGTAAGGAGCGAAAATGTGAGAGAAAGGATTATTTGGGTCACACTAACGATATGCCTGAGACGAGCGAATTTTCCTGCAACCATTGCTGAAATAAACTGTGAGACTTCTTCCTGTTTAAGGTGAAAAACATGATTAATGTAAGAAAAAGAGAGCTGACCTTTCACACACACACACACACACACACACACACATATATATATATATTAATGATAAAAAAAAACAGTTGAGGATGCTTACTTTTTTTAAATGAATACAGTCTCGTAAGATCAGGCACTCTAAAAAGCTACCCCCTCCGATTTTATCAAAGTCCCTATTAGCAGCATGGAAAAAACATGCATGAGAATATGATACAAACAAAATGGTTACTCATAATAACCTATAAGATAGATAGATGTATTTATTCGTGCTTCCGATAATACCTAAGGAATTCTCCTGTGAATCCATAGGAGGTTGAAAAGTCAACATACTTCAACTTATACAAAAGCTGCACGTCATTTTCAAGATGAGGTGTCCATTAAAATTCATAAGAAAGAGCATCATAGGAATAAACATTTATAGCACATTCATAAGGGAAGGGCTATTTAATTTTCCAACAAAGATGCAAGCATACCATGAACATAACACCAACTATTGCGTCATGCATACTGAATCCTCTGATTGTCAGTGAGGATATGCGCGGACAGCTACTCACCAGCTCAAAACAAGATCCGATTTTCAGACAGTCATATTTAGCTGATCAGAGATGTGGAACGTACAGTTTTAGTGAAAGCGAATTCTCATCATAAAAGATAAAAAAAAATCATTATAGTAAGATGGCACCTGTGTCTGATGATTCAAAAAATACGCGCTCAAGTAGCCGACATTTACACACAGACTCCAGCGTCGGTCCAAGTTTCACGTGACTGTCACAAGGAAAATACTCTCACACTTTACAGGTTACCAAAATATATAACAGT
The DNA here is from genome assembly GCA_004919715.1 of Linderniella brevidens. Taxonomy (NCBI): domain Eukaryota; kingdom Viridiplantae; phylum Streptophyta; class Magnoliopsida; order Lamiales; family Linderniaceae; genus Linderniella; species Linderniella brevidens. The sequence continues at coordinate 13,719,746 of SWDC01000156.1, read as the reverse complement.
AGACGAATTAGATCAAGAAGCATGCATGCAGTTCACACATATCATTTTCTTCAAGTTGCACGAACAGATAGGTTCCAAGTTAGCCCACGAAAAAAAAAGACACTAGATGTTTCATCTCATGCACGTACGAAGAAGCTTACTTCTCGATTGCATCAGGGTAATATACTAAATAGCGAGAAACAGTCAAGATATGCCAGAGCAATATAAATTACACCAAAATAGCATGGTCCAAGGGACGTTAGAACCGAAGCAACAAGTTAGGTAATGATACTTACCGGCCAACGATTTCGAAATCAAGCAAACCAGGACATGCTAAGAGCGCAGATCCGAGGGCAGCATTGTCTAGGTCATCGATATTGTACAAGTACAACTTTTTCAACAGAGCCCTTAAGACAAGGTAACGATGACACATGAGAAAAACAAAAGAATTTGGTTGGAGAAAAGAATAGTCTAAGTGAGTCTAGCAAGCAGTACCCAGAAGCACCACCATCTGCAACCAAAGGAGACAAGCAAGAGCCAGTGAGTATGCATCTCTCATTCCCTTGTCTGGAGTTTTTATCACACTGCGAAAAGTTTGACCCAAGCTTGAGGGACCTAATCAACATAGCAAACTTCAAGATTTTAACATACCAAAGAATAATGCAGAGAAACAAAAATCCAATCCACAAATCATACCGAATATCTTTTCCAGCTCGTTGAATCACAGTTGAAGCCACAGCATCACTGACCTTTGCGGCTGTTGCTGAGGTCAGGTCAATATTGGAGAAACACAAAGGGTCTGTGGAACACTTGTGAAAAAAAGAGCACGCTGCCGCAGCATTAGCAACGCTTTTCGTGTCGAGCAAAGAGAACACCTGAAATAAAGTAACGGAAACTAAGTACTGTAATAACAGAAATCAAGCATATTATTCAACGAACAAATATATCCTGACGGATCTCAAAACGGAAAGGATTGGCAAAGAAATACAATTTCTGGCCATACATAGATTCCGTTCAAGCAATTAGAGAGCATTCAGATCGGAAAACACCACTTGACTCAAGAATTTAACACTTGATCATGGAAAACCGCATGTCAATAAAAAAAATAACCAAAGTCATACACAAACCTTGATCGTGAGTTCAGAAGCCAAAGCCCAAACGGCTGCGTTGTGCGCTGCCATCCGTCTCGTCTTCGATCGTTTCGCGGCGTCCTCGAGAGCGGAGGCGAACCGAGTCGCGCGCTGGATAACGTCGTCCTTGTCCTCATCGGAAAGCTTTGATTCGATCACGCGATTGAGAGTCAGATCTATATCGGCGGGCGATGAATCAGGGATTTCCGATAATAACTCCAATAAGCCGTCGACCAGATGAAGATTTCGTTCCGATTTGGTGATGGGAGCGAGGCAAGGGCTCTTGCGCTTTGGGTTTGCAGCAGCGGGCCCTTCGTGGAGTCGATTGTCAACGTCCTCCATCTGAGAACAGTGATTGCTTATCGGATTTGTCTTATCTTTTGTTCAATTTGACCGCGAGATACGGCCGCGCGGCGCAATTAATAAGGTTTTAGGTTGGAAGCTTTCGGTGTAATTATGTACAAGTCTTCAAGATGTTTTTATTCACGATTCAGTCCCTTTTCTGAAGAAGTTTGTATGAAGGAAATTACTGAGTTGTTATAAAAATATTAATTACGATGAAATATTATATTAAGATTATTTTACGGTCATTTTATTTATATTAGGATTATTATGATATTATTCTATCTATTCTATTATATTAAAAACTGTCCAATGGTGAGGGGTGGTTAAAAATTATCCAACTTGGTGTATAAAATATATGTTCCAATTTGACCCCTCTTTTTATAATTTATTGATATGTATTTAGGCCTCAATATTTTATTTATTACATCACATCCTCACGAATCATTCTTTTAAAAATATTGTTTCCTCTGTTAAATATTATAAATATAACTTATGATATAAATTAATATTAAATATTTATATTTAGGCACAGTCATCGAGTGTGCAAGAAATAAAAGAGAGACTATAAAGAGAAAGTATTTCCCTACTTTGTTTTGTTTTACAATAGAACTCTAAACGCATATTTATACCTCTAAAACTTCATTATTACAGCTAATTACATTAGGAGTTGTTTGTTTGGGGATGACTCCAAAATATCACGGTGATCTACACATCACCTCCTTATCACGGTGATATTTCAACTTTTGGATCACCTCTAAAAAGCAAGGTGATCCTCAACACGGTGATGAGTGATGTCTCTAATTTTATTTTAGACAAAATTAACCCTTATATCTTAAGATTAATTCCTTATATAACAAATTCCTATTTTTAATTTTAAACGTAAAAAAAATTATTTAATGCTTAATTTATTGAAAAATTATATATAATTACTTATAATTAATACTTGATTAAATATATATATATATGTTTAAACATTAAAAAAATAAAAGAATTATATTGAAGAATTATATAAAAAAAAATATGCTTAGAATTAATGGTTAAATACTTAATATTGAAACATTAATCATTATACCGTAAAATATCACCTCAAAATGAACATATTAAGCCATTTTAGCTACATAATATATATAAGGTTAATTATGACGTTTTTTGACGCAACATCACCCCACACATCACCGTGATAAACAAACAAACTATTCCAATATCACCATGATATGCAATGAAATATCACCCAAAACAAACACGGTGATGACATATCACCTTGATCCACATCACGTTGATACTCACATCACGGTGATGTGAGTATCACCGCGATGTTGAATTACCGCAAACAAACACCCCCTAGGTATTTGTTTTGAGGTGGTATCACAGTGATCTTCGCATCATCCTCCATCACTTGTGTGTTTGGAGTATGTGATGATCAATCACCGTGATGAAGGATTACATAGGTCATCAAAATGGGATAATATTTAAAAAAAGGAAATGCATTTTTTCAGTTTGGACGCAAATTTGGGTTTATTTGATGAGAGAGAAAGGGCCAAACTTATTTTGAGTTTGATTTTTGGATTTCCTTGGAGTAACTCCATTTTTTTAATTTTGGAGTTCCATTGGAGATGTTCTAAATTTTCAAGAATCACATGATATTGAAAAATTTTAATATAATAACAATATTTCGAAGAAAAAAATAGATCACCCGTTTATAAATAGAAACAAAACAAAAGTCCGTTTTGTTGGAAAACGCACTAAAGCGCATGAAAAATATTACATTTTTGTGGCATTGCAAGTTATTGGCCAAAAAACTTACGCAAATACGATGCGTCATTTACGCTATATAATATTAGAACCGAAACACGACACATTACGCAATACGCGTTTTAAAACATTGAGAGCAACAAAGGATAGGTTTGAGTTCGCGTATTTGAACGGAATGGCATGATTTTAAATTACGAATTTAAAATCTGAATTCCAAATCAAAATACATTTGTTTGGTAAACATTAGATTGAAATCAAAATTTCAAATTCCAATCTTTTGTTTGGTATACATTTGGATTTCAAGCTCGAGCTCGGAAATCAAACGACCTCACGAGCTGAGCTTGAGCTTAACTATTTACGATCGAGCTCGAACTCGAGCTCACAACAACAAAACTCGCCGATCACGAGCTTGTCGAACTCGAGCCTAAACAAATGAGTCGAGCTCGAATCATTTACACCCTTAGACATTACTTTGATTTCGAAAGCGAACCACTTGTTGGATTTCAAAATCAATAAATAACAAACATTAAAATTATCCTCGAATTTGGATGAAATCAAAATCAAAATCCGTGCAATTCCCAAACGAATTATTTGGAGGAACCTCGTATTTCAAATCGAAATCCGGCTATCCAAACGGGTCAGAGAATTTCTCAATATAAGGAGCATATTGAAAAATGGTAAGGGAATCACCTAGTCTAGTCCGTTTGAAATTCTTACAACGAAGCCAAAAGCTATAACACAATATATAAATAGTCGTCCCAGCTTATTACACGGTACAATCAAAACAATACTCATTGTCCTCAGCATGTCAAGAACTTCGTAAAGAAAAGAAACACCAAACTGTTAGAGTTGTTTATTATTATTATTATTATTTTGAATTAGATTAGTTGATATTTATTAAGGTGAGAAATATATTAGGGGACGGTTTTACTGCTCACGACGGATTACTGTTTTCAACCGGAATTACTGTTCAAAGCAGGATTTATTATTAACGTCGAAATTACTGTCTGCATCGGAACTATTCTGTTCATTGCCGCCGAGCGGCGAGCTACTGTTCACCGCCGTCGGTACTGTTCTCAACACGGCACTGTTCATTGAAGCATTGTTCATGCATTGTTCGCACTGTCCGTGTATGCCCGTGCGATATTACTAACGGAGCAAAAGAGTCGAGGCGTTGGAGAAGGCGATGGAGGTCGTAAAAGCAAACGTACAAAAACAGTTCAGCGACTTGGGGGTTTTCCATATTGGTTCAAAACTGAAATATTTTTGGAACACAAAACAAGGTTAGCAAACTAAGCAGAAGGGGCAAAACCAGATATATTGGCTCCATCTCCGCCTCCTTAGGCTTGTGCTGCTGGCTTGGAACCTGTAGATGGCTCTATCTCGGCGTCTTTTTCTGATGGTATTGAACAGCATGTAAACTTCCAAGATGCGGCGTCCATAAACGATGTCAGACGCCACGTATGCTTCCACCACGACCTCCACAAAGCCATCTGATTCTAACATCTTCCACTAGGGTGCAAAACGAACCGAACTGAGCACCTCACGAGCAGCTCGGTTTGAGTTCGAGTTTGACCGAGCTCGAGCCGAGCTCGAACTGGATTCATATGGGCTCGATAGCTCGCCGAGCTTATCAAGTCCAAATTTAAATTATTATTATTATTATTATTATTTATATATATTAATATGTATTATTTCATTGATTGGAGCTTTTCGAGCCGAACTCAAGCATTTCGAGTATATGGTTTGAACGAATTCGAGCTTCTCGAGTCGAGCTCGATCCGGGCCATGTTCGGGCTTCCCTCGGCTCGTTTTACAGAGTAATCTAAATGAAAATGGCTTTGACAATTACGAAGATTCAAGAGAAATATTCTCAATATATAAAGAAAGGGCAATATCGATATCAAATATAGGGTATAGGATATGTGGAAATGGAGAGTTTGAGAGAAGTAATAGGCCAGAAATAAGGAAGGAATTATGATGAAGTTATATTCATCCTAATTTCATCTATATCCCATCGTCTTTGTCTAGGTCCAACAACCTAAGTTGTATCTCCTTCAACGTCCTCAAATCAGCTACTACGGGAGAATCTGCTATTACACGGAGCTCGGTCCTTTTATCAGCTAGCAGACGCAACTCTGAGTCACTAAGAAATAGATGATGATGATGACGCGTTACGTCCAAGAACATATACACGATACAAGGCACTGATAACAAAGATACATTGGAGGCAATATTATAAGATTGAGTCACTAAGTATAAAGTTTTTTGTTTCAATTGCAAAAATAGATCACTGACTTTGTATGTCTTAACGCTGGAAATCTGATGTGACCGCTGACATATCGGCAGCCATGTGGGTGGGGAATACTCCATGTCATCGGCCACGTCGATTTTTGGCATTTTTTCGGAAATTTAACCGGTTACTTAGTTTTGTTAATTCATACAAAGTTAATGACCTATTTTTGTAATTATCAAACATAGTTACTCAAAAAAGAAAACCGTTATACTTAGTGATTCAATCTTACAATTTTCCCATACCTTGGACCACAGAATCGAGGGTAGTGAGGTTTGGACACGTCCTGTCAGCGGACAAACAGAAATCATAAGTTCACATGGGAAATAATTATAAGGGGCGAAATGTGAGGAAGCAATAATCGGAGCCACGCTTACGATATGCCTGAGACGAGCGAATTTTCCTGCAGCTATTGCTGAAAACAACTGCGAGATCTGGGCCTGTTTATGGTTATTCAATGTCAACAAACATTGAATTATAAGAAAGAAAAACAAGAAGAGAAGATTTTCATCATACTTACTTGTGGTAAACTAGTGCAGTCTCGTAATATAAGGCACTCCAAAGAACTCCACGCTCCTCTTCCACCGACGTCCCTGTTAGCAGCATGGCACGAACACGCATGAGGATATAACACAATAAACAATGGATATGCATATCCTCTTATAAGTTAGATGTAGCATGCTTCAAAACTGTACCCAATGAATATATACCTAAGGAATTCTCCTCTGAATGAATAGGAGGTTGACAAATCAACATACTTCAATTTAAGCAGCCCCTGCTTGTCATTTTCGAGATGAAGTCCCCATATATATTCATGAAAGAGAGAGAGAGCATTATAGGAATAAATATTTATAGCATACCTCGAAAATAGCACGAAGTGGTACGTCAAGGAGAATGCATTCTCTAAGTTTTAGTGAGGATAAACACGGACAGCTAGTTGCCAGCTCAACACAAGTTCCAAGTTTCAAACTTTCATATTGAGCTGATTATACATGTGGAACAACGGGTCTTTTAAGAAAATGGCCCTTGACTGGGTCAATTTTAAAAAAATAGTCTCGTTGACGTTTTTTGTCAATAGCCCTATCTTTGTTTAAACGTTAACCATATTAACTAATTCTCATATAACTCATTAAAATTAGAAAAAAATACGAAAATATGGCCGCGTAAAGATGCAATAACTAACCGAACATGGGTCCATCTCCCTCTTTAACCATAACCGTACAATCGATATGAATGCATTATCTTCTCCATTTTAAAGAACAAAGGGTAACCACACACACCTCTCTCACAAACCTAAAGCGACGCGAGCTGTTCTCTTCGTTTAGTGCCGGAAAACAACTTCTCAAACCAAGAAAACAGCAAGCATTTCAGCATATTTACTAGTAAGCATTCGTTACATGAAAACTGCAATTTTAACGTCGCAAATGGTGAATTTTCAGTCCATTACCCCCTAAAATGTATGGGTTATTTAGTAGATCATGTGTACTAGCAAGAGTAGTGATATTTCAGTGGTTATTACGAGAATTCGGAACTGAAAATACATATTTTGAGGTCCAGTTTTTGTGCATGGGACCCCTGCGTGCGGGTACCATGCGATATAGGTGCGGGTACCATGCGCAATACGTGCGGGTCCCCTGCGCATGGACCCCTGCGTTTATGCGCGGGTCCCATGCGCATGGACCCCTGCGTTTATGCGCGGGTCCCCTGCATTTATACGCGGGTCCCCTGCCGTTGTGTGCGGGTACCGTGATCCCATGTTCGGGTCCCATGCGCTGAAGATCATACATAAGCACGATATATGACGACAATCGTTTTCTAAACAATAACATTGCAAAATATTGCAGGTGCTCAATATGACAATTACCAACATTGTATTTCAATTCGATGGTCGGTGGTTAATCGGCGAGGACAATACCTCGACTTGGTCCCCTGCGTCAAATTGTAGCTGGCATTCAATTTTGGTGGATGAGGACGCATGCACGTTACAAGACGTAAAGGAGCAAATTGTAGCGGTGTTGGCGTTTCGCAACGACAATGCGAGGCTAACACTAAGCTATATGCCAAATGTACCCTACAGTTATCCCAAGCCCATATACATCGATAACGACTATGCTCTACGTGCGTACTTGGGTTTTGGTGGCCCTCAATCGAGACCCGTGATTCATGTCGAGGTGGTGGAATGTGCGCATGTGGCTCCGTCGGACGCATTTGCTGGTTCTTCTAGTAATAATACCGGGCTCATAGCCGATTGCAATGAAAATGCGCAAATCGAACCGCTTGAGGGGTACGATTGCAACCCTTCTAATCAAAATGAAGATGAGGGTCTTGAAGATATCGCTGGACCGTCTGGGGGTAGGGATTACTCGGGTTGACATTCGAACGAAAATGAAGATGAGCCAATCGAAAACACTGATGAGTCGGAGGAGGAATTTGTAGCACGTGATCACAATGACGATGAAGATGACGATGTAGATCGTAACCTTGTAGAAGAGGCTGCTGATGGTACTTTCGCATTTCCGGACGGTTCAAGCCTACACGTTGGGCAGCAGTTTCGTGACAAGGCGGAAGTTATCGAGGAAATATCCAAAATCGCTTCGCTGCGTCGTTCGAGTGCAAATTAGTAAAGTCGAACAAGACTTTATATGTAGTAAGATGTGCGATGGAGCAATGTTCGTGGCGCTTTCGAGCTGCAAAGGATAGGGATTCCCCTTTTTCTCGATATGGACATATTGCGGCACACACATGCGGCGTGTCTCATCGACGTCGAAGACATCGTCAAGGAAGTTCATCGGTTGTGTCTAGGATGCTTCTTGACAATTTTAGCGGGCCTAAAGACATTCCGCGCCAAAGGCTATCATGTCTATGATGCAAAGTAGGAGGTTGAATGTTTCTTATTACAAGGCTTGGAAAGGGAAGAATCTCTCTACGGAGGAGTTGGTCGGTAACGGGGACGATTGTTACGCGTTGATCCCGGCGTACTTGGAGGCTGTCAAGCAAATGAACATCGGAAGTGTCACAGATTGAGAGATGGACGAGGAAAACAGATTTAAATATCTGTTTTTGGCATACGGTGCATGCATAGCGGGATTTGCTTTCATGCGTAAGGTAATTTCTATAGACGCCACCTTTTTAAAGGGAAAGTATAAAGGGGTGATGCTTGTTGCTACGGCGCAAGACGGCGATTACCACCAATATCCTATCGCATGGGGTATTGCGAGCACCGAATCTACCGAATCTTTGTCATGGTTCTTCACGAGATTAAAAAGGATCGTGGCTGATACAAATGACCTCGTCATAATTTCTGACAGACATGGCGGTATAAAGACAGCCGTCCCGGCAGTGCGTGTGCGTTATTCATTAATATTGCGTACGCCTACAAGACGAGCGATTGCGATCGATTGTTGGAAACGCTAAAGGAACGGTACTTAAACGTGCATACGTATCTTGATGAGAGTACGAAGGCAAAATGGACAAGATCGTATTGCCCGAGAACAAGGTACAACATCATGACCACCAACGGCTTGGAATCGATAAATGCCGCTCTACGTGCGGATAGAGAGCTTCCACTCATAGGATTGTTGGATTCGATACAACGTTTGACGACAAGTTGGTTTAGTAAGTATTGAAGAACTTACGAAGCTTCGATGGCAGCCAATGTCACGTCATTTACGCCGAAGGTCGAGTCAATCCTACGGTCTCACTACATAAATTCACAAAATCTACACGTCTCGGAAATTGGCATTCATCGGTATAATGTATACGGGCATGGAGTCAACGAGGTGGTCGATATCGAGACGAAGTCATGTAGTTGTAAGATGTTTGATATTGATCGTATCCCATCTGCGCACGCCATTACGGCTTGTGGACACGCTAATGTAGGGGTATATTCGCTAGTCCATGCGTATTACAGCTTGGAGACATGGAAATTAGCGTACGAGGGTACCATATGGCCTGTCACCGAGCGCGTTGAAGGAATGGTGAATATGTTACCACCACTCGTTGACCCAAAACGCGACCGAGCACAAAAAAATAGAATGCCATCCGTCGGAGAATTTGGTAGGAGGGGTTAAATCCTATGAGTTTGATTTGTACATGTGTAATTGATATGGAAATTCGGTATGTTGTAATGTTTGGTACGTATAATGTAATAGACATGGAAATTTAGTGGTTAAATGGATGTTTGGTTAGTTGGCCTTTGTGGTATGTTGTCGGGTACCATGCGCCTTGTTTGCGGGTACCGTGCGTCTTGTGTGCGGGTACCGTGCATGTGTCAAATGATTTTAATAAGTTACATCAATCATGTCAGCACTTTACGTCAGTCGTTGTCTGTACGTTAAATCATAAAATAATTTTATCAGTCACATCAAATGATTGGGATAATCATTAACCAATTAATCTAAAACTGACAATCATTAACCAATTATTCTGATAATCATAAAATAATTATTTATCTTTTTAAAATAATGGTGCATTATTGTTCAGGTACCGTGCCTTAGTGTGCGGGTACCGTGCACCTTGTGTGCGAGTATCGTGCCTCAGTGTGCAGGTACCCTGCCTTAGTATGCGGGTACCGTGCCCCTTGTGTGCGGACAAATCGAAATACAACTTATAACATAATATAAACATACATGTCTTCAACTTCCAAAATTTACATAATATTGTTCCAAATTTACAAAATTCAAGAATATACATTATTGGTACCAAGAAGCCCAATCATTAAGGCGAATAGAAATACATAGAAATACATAGAAATTCCCAAAATTGCGTCATTTACCGCCCGGTAAGCTCCGCGACGTTATCGCCACGAAAGAGCATCGCAAATGCGGCCCGCAGCACATGAACCCCACAATCGCCTCTGAAAATAACCTAATAATGTGATATGATGTACTAAAATCAACATCATTCGAAATGTGCTATACTTACGAATTATCTTGCTTCTTGAAATTGGGGATCCTCTCGACCTTCCACTTCCTAAACGCGCTTCCAATTAAACCCAGTTTTTTGAGCACGATCGGGACATCTAATTGTAGACCGGCCAGGGCCGCGTGCAGGTTGCGCATGTCGACATCGCATGACGGATCCGAGTCGAATACTCGAATCGTCTTGTTCTTCCAGTCGAGGACTGCAAAAACCCAATGAGCTATGGTCTGCACCGGCACCACGATATAGTCCGCAACTTGCCATGACACGAACGACCAGTCCTGATCATGTCCCTCTACGTAGTGGACCAAAAAGGGCAGCATGCCCTTGACAAATTTCCCGTCATCTACGCAATCCCGGTCGATGCTCGCCTTCATCCCAAAACTCATGAAAGAGATGACACGAGAGCAAAAGTTATGAATCCTCTGCATTTCGACGAACCCTCTAATGATTTCGTCAATGTGTTATAAGATAAAAGGAAACAAGTTAATTAATAAAACGTATTAATGCATTTCATCAATGAAGTTATCAATCTTTCTTACCGCGTCGTCGAGCCACCACGAAGGCGTGTACAGCTGTTGGAACCACGTCTTGGTTTGGTACGATTTGGATAAGCAAAGCAGCCGCTCATTATCTTCCATCGTATCGATCCTCTGTTTAGCCTAGGCCATAACTTCAGTTTTCTCTTCATGTGCCTCTCGAGTAGGGGGTTTATGTTGTTCCGTACGCGGTTCTGGTTTGGGTCGGTGAAGGGGGTCACCTGATACTTGGAAGGCCTGCTTTCGCGAGGCGGCGTCGACTCCACCGCGGCCTCGGGTTCGACCGCGGCTTCGGGTTCGGGTTCCACCACAGCCTCGGGTTCCTTCGCGGTCTTGGGTTCCACTGCGGCCTCGGGTTTGGGTTACTCCGCAGCCTCTCGGGCTGCCTCGGGTTCCGAAGGATAGAACGCTTGGTTAGAGCCACCGGCCTCATAACCTAACAAGATAAAACTCCAACGTAAAAAAACTATCGATATTGCAACAAATTATTTATAGGAGTTTATCGTGTGAAGCGTGCGACGGAAAGTCTCGGTTCCCCCCGTACCACCCCTGCTGCAGGTTATGCTGCAATTCATTCATCGACTGCTGCAAGCCGAAGATACTCGTGCCCCACTCTTGAGCCGTGGACCATCGTTCGTCATACGAGTCCCGGAACTGCGAGATACTCGTGCAAACGTCGTCGAAACGATTATTCACCGTCTTAAAATTGTGGTCCACGCGTCTTGTGAACTCATCGAACTGATCCCAAGTGGGGCCCGAGTACTGCTGTGGAGGAGGGGACGGATACCGTGGGTGTGAAGGGCCCGAGTATTGATGTGGAGGAGGGGACGGGTACCGTGGGGGTGAGGGGGGACGATATTGGTCCGCCTCTTCCTCGTAATACGACCGCTGCGATAGTTGCGGGATGCTTGGCGAAGGATGCGATCGTGCGACGTCCTCCGCGGCCGCCAAATGGCGTACGCACTTAACCTCGACACCATCCTCAAGGAGCCTCGTTTTATGGTCGAGGACTTCATGCCGCTCCTTCACTCCGAACCGGCTATATCGGAAATACGGCTCGTTCATCTCCGATATTGTTGGGATCAGCAACCCCGATACGGGTGAACCCTTTGTGGCGTTGACGATCGTCTCCATCTTCGGAGAACTCTTCGTTGACCAATCATTGGTGACCCACCGGCAGATCCGCGGGGTCACCACATCCGACTCGTTTCTACGATAGGCGAACGCGTACCGAATGCCCGATATGCACTCGTATGCCAAAACCTAGAATGCAAAGAAACCAAATTAGCAAATATATAATCAAAATTAAATATATATTTATAAGGATTTTAAATAATGGACGACCTGAAGCGGATGTACGAGCGTATCACCTCTTTCAATGCTACGCTGCCCCAAGGATAGTTGGCGAAGGCGACTTCGTCTTCGACCAATGAAAGCAGCCACGACCGAAGAACCGTGTCCTTCTTCGACAGTCGAGGCAGCAACACAGATGCGGCAATATATCCGCGAACTTCAACTTATCGATGTTGACGTTTCCGTCATCGTTGGCTCCCAACTCTCGCAGGCGATCCTCAATGTACGACAGACGGATTGTGGATCTTCCCGAAAAGTTTCTCTGGGCGAAATCTGTGTTGGCGTTTACTTCCGGGATGTCGTCGGAGAACCTAAGCCCGGTAATCAGGCAATACTCCGCTTTAGAAAATCGGAGTAAAGCAACTACGTGCTGTAGAGTAGCTTTCCAGCTAACTGCACAACCTCCAATAGAGAATACATAACCTGTAAGAGATCGTCGTTTATCGAGATCACCTGCATAATCTGAGTCAACGAAGCCAACGAGAGTATCACTGTTTCTGCCAAACTCCAAACACGTACTTAAAGTACCCTTCAAGTATCTGAGGATCCACTTCACTGCTTGCCAGTGTTCTTTCCCTGGATTAGCCATGTACCTGCTAACAACACTAACAGCTTGTGAAATATCAGGACGTGTACAAACCATTGCATACATAATACTGTCGACTGCACTAGAGTAAGGAACTCGTGCCATATACTCTTCTTCCTCTTCTGATGATGGTGACTGAGCAGCAGATAGCCTAAAATGGCTAGCGAGAGGAGTACTTACTGGTTTGGCATCGTGCATGCCAAATCTCTCCAAAACCTTCCTGAGGTAACTCTCCTGGGTCAGGTGCAACTTAACAGCTCCTCTATCACGTCTAATCTCCATACCAAGAATCTTCTTAGCTGCTCCCAAATCTTTCATCTCAAATTCACCGTTCAATAAGGCCTTCATCTGGTGAATTTCTGCAAGATTCTTAGCCGCAATGAGCATGTCATCAACATATAATAGCAGATAAATGAACGAACTGTCATTCAACTTCCGGAAGTAAACACAACTATCATACTTGCTCCTGGAGAAACCATGACCCAACATAAAAGAATCAAACCGTTTGTACCACTGTCTTGGAGACTGCTTTAATCCATATAAGGATTTCTTCAACAAACAAACTTGATCTACTTTTCTTTCAACTATGAAGCCTTCAGGCTGCTTCATATAAATCTGTTCATCTAAATCGCCATGTAAGAACGCTGTCTTGACGTCAAGCTATTCTAATTCCAAATCAAACATGGCAACGAATGCAAGCAATACACGAATAGAGCTATGTCTAACAACATCTGAGAAAACATCGTTAAAATCAACACCATGTACCTGACTATAGCCTTTCGCGACCAATCGTGCTTTATACCTTGCATCGTCTGAACCAGATAAACCTTCTTTCTTCTTGAAGACCCATTTACAACCGATTATTTTCTTTTTCTTCGGCAGCGACACAAGAATCCAAGTACCATTCTTGTGCAAAGACTCCATTTCTTCATTCATCGCTACCAACCACTTATCAGAATTGACATCTTGAATTGCCTCCATATAGGTAGAAGGTTCACCGCCTCCCCCTGTTTCTTGTGCCACTGATAAAGCGTACGAAACTAAATTCACGTACCGCTGTGGTAGTCAAATCTCACGTCTCTGTCTGTCTCTGGCTATAGAATATTCCTGCTCGACGCTTTCATCTTCAACAAGATCTGAATCCGGTTCTGGTTCATCATCTGGATCTGTTGAACTCGTAGCAGGGTTATCTGAAGAACCTTTGTTGATCTCGAGCTCCACTTCGTTCTGTACACTATCCTCCTTTTCTTGATTAGAAGAATTAGAAGACTCTTTTCTAGGATTCAACATAGATGACTCGTCAAATGTAACATCTCTGCTAATTACGAATTTGGGTGACTTGGGATCAGGATTATATAATCTATATCCTTTCACCCCTGAAGCGTAACCGAGAAAAATACACTTTTTAGCTCTAGGCTCTAACTTTCCCTCATTTACGTGCATATAAGCTGGGCACCCAATATTCTTAAATTAGAGTTTTTAGCAGGAGTACCTGACCATACCTCCTCGGGAGTCTTGAAATTGATAGAATAACATGGTGAGCGGTTGACAATATAACAAGCAGCCGCAATAGCTTCTGCCCAAAAATCATTTGTCAACCCAGCATTAGAGATCATACACCAAGCTCTCTCCAATAGAGTCCGGTTCATGCGCTCGGCAACACCATTATGTTGAGGCGTCATTCGAACAGTGTGATGTCGAGCTATACCTTCATTCTTGCAGAATTCATTGAAATCACTTTCACAAAATTCTAAGCCATTGTCTGTCCGCAACTGCTTGATTTGTTTTCCTGTTTGCTTCTCAATCAAAGCTTTCCATTGTTTAAATGTTAGGAAAACATCACTCTTCTGTTTAAGAAAATAGACCCAAACTTTCCTTGAAAAATCATCAATGAAAGTCAACATGTATCTTGCACCACCTTTGGACGGAACACGAGAAGGACCCCATAAATCATAATGAATATAGTCCAAAGTACCTTTCGTCTTATGGATTGCTGGCGATTTGAAGCTGACTCGTTTCTGCTTCCCAAAAATACAATGTTCGCAAAAATCCATCTTACCAGTACTTTGACTGCAAAGTAGGCCCCGCTTGCTCAAAATCGTCAAGCCTTTTTCTCCCATGTGTCCAAGCCTCATATGCCATAATCTCGTGGTATCAACCTCCGGGGATGTCGAAACTGCAGCGGAACCTGTAACAGTAGTTCCCTGCAAAATATATAAATTTTCAGACCTGCAAGCTTTCATCATAACGAGGGCACCTCTACCAATCTTCATAACTCCACCTTCACCTGAGAACCTGCACCCTTGATATTCAAGTGTGCCTAAAGAGATAAGGTTTCTCTTCATAGCTGGAACATGTCTGACTTCTGTGAGCGTTCGGATGATTCCGTCGAACATCTTGATTCTAACTGTACCTTTACCAACAACTTTACATGGGGCATCATTCCCCATCAAGACATATCCACCATCGAAAGCTTCATATGTGGAAAAACAGTCCCAACTACGACTTATGTGGTTAGAACATCCTGAATCTAAGATCCACTCACTATCAGACCTGAAAATATTTGCATTTGCTACAAAAATAGTTCCATCGCTCTCATCTGCAGCTACGCTAGCTTCGGCGGGTTTGTAATTTTGCTGATTATTTTTCTCCTTATTTTTCAATTTATAACACTCAGCTTTGATGTGACCCTTCTTCTTGCAATAATTACAAAGTTTATTTTTGTATCTGGATTTCGACCTGCCCTTAGACCTGCTATTATCAGCATCTTTATTTTCTGGCCTACCCCGAACAAACAGACCCTCTGCCTGATTACCACTAGATTCCCCCGTTATATCCCTATCAATCTGCTCTTTCGATTGTAAAGCAGATTTGACACTACTATAGGAGATAGTATCTTTCTCATATATTATAGTGTCTCGAAAATGTTTTAAAGATGAGGGAAGGGAGCACAACAATATTATCGCCTGATCTTCTTCATCCTCTTTGACTTCTACGTTCGCCAATTATCGAGATGCGAGAGTAGAGAAGTACCTTCCGTCATTTTCAAACTGTGTAGCTTCTGCTTTAAATAAAGCCGATTCTCCTTAGTCTTCTTCATGTAGATAGCTTTTAAAGAATCTCACATACCCTTGGCCGTCGTCTCCGTAGCAACTTCTTGTAATACCTCGTATGAGAGATTCAATATAATTGCTGATCTGGCTTTCTTGTCCAGTTCATTAAATTGCTCGTCTGTCATTTCCTTGGGTTTCTTCGCGTTGTCTTCAAGCGCCTGCTCACAACCGTCTTGAATGAGTATGGCCTCCATCTTGAGACTCCACATCGCAAAGTTGACATTTCTATCGAACTTTTCAATCGACATTTTTGTAATCGTCATGGTGGCTAAAAAATAAATCGAAAAATTGGCTCGTCGTGGACCGTAAAACCTTTTTGATATCTTTTCTGATGTGGAAGATCAGACAAAGCTGCAACCACAGAGCATACTAAGAATAACGAGCCAATTTGATATCAAAAAGGTTTTACGGTCAAAAAGCTCCTGTATTTATAAGCGATAGTTGGCTCTGATCTTGCATGTGAACAAGAATGTGAACCGAAGAAAATTAATCAGCATACTTCCTTGACAAAATAATTCGGCAGCATGATAACTAAAGCAATTTGATATCCTCATCTGACTTTTCAAAACCCACGTGTAGTTATCTTCTTATCTTGGTTTGTCGACATCAAGGTCATACTAACACTAAGAAATTACACAATGAAATGTAAAGAAGAAGCGCAAAGCCTTATATTGCAAAACTCATACTGAAGTTGTTTATAACCATAAAGTATTCATAAAACTGTTTATATACCAAAACTGGTACATTACGCAAACTAACATTTGTAAGACTGTTCAGATTACTTGCACAACGAATAGCTAAGAAAGCCCAAGTGATGCATTATCTCATCATAAATGATGAATTGTACGTAAGTGACTTATTCATATTTCAAGACACTTACGGTTGCTACTCAGTAAGACTGCGTAATTATACAATTGTAAGGCTAAAACCCAATCGATGCATATCTTAATCGTGATCATAGATGATAATTAAGATGTACTACACTAACTTATTCGTATTAAAAGCATTATTTATATTGAAAGCATTAACATAATGTTTGCAAGACCGTTAGAATTGCTACGC
This sequence comes from Linderniella brevidens, assembly GCA_004919715.1. Taxonomy (NCBI): domain Eukaryota; kingdom Viridiplantae; phylum Streptophyta; class Magnoliopsida; order Lamiales; family Linderniaceae; genus Linderniella; species Linderniella brevidens. Next base: position 13,702,674 of record SWDC01000156.1, on the reverse strand, counting down.
GTGTAACACTGTGTAACTATAAAACTGTAAGCTGATCCTATAGCCAATTAATTAACAGAAGGCGAACAATGACCCTGACATTGCATATACGTGCCCACCTGGAAAAATTATTCTTGTACACGTGTCTTCTTCGGGGAGAGCAGTTTCTAGTCCACGTGTCGAATCAAGAGCTATTAAACTTTTATATATTTAAGATTCTCGAATTTATTGGTACAATATAATATCTAGCGGTATAAAAGGAGAAGTGTAACTATTTAGGGATTTTATCAATTCTATTATAAAAGTGAGAGTTGCTTGATTTTATTATTTTATTTAGCATTTATTAGTAACTACTATTGTTTTTCATATTCTTTTCCAATAATTACAGATCAACTGGTCTCACTTTTGCTTTTTTCTTTTTTTTTTCTTTTTTCATTTTTAGGGAAATTCCAGTTGATACACATATGTTAAGAGGTTTTTTCAGTTGGTGTTCAAAGTATATTGGTGTAGGAGTCGTTGATTAATGGAATTCGGAAAAGACCAAAATGCCTTCAAACTCAATGTTAGAAGATTTATGGAAATTGCTTAGGAGATAATATCAGACATCATCAAAATCAAATTCTCGATCAAAGCCCAACCCTGTAGGATTATGTGGTGGTTGAGAATTGAGATTGTTACAAGACTAACGAAATTAAGGTCGGGAAAAAATCATCATTAGGTTTGATTCGTCGGGCATTGCAACTTTGCTTATATCAAGAGGAAAGACGACATATTCGAGGTTCAAGATTCTGATAACAATTCAAGAGCACTCAATGCCTGACGTAAAACGTAGGTCGATGCTGGCAGAACTGCCGACACATCCAGACTTAATAATCTGGGATGAAGCGATGATGGCCTGGTTCGAACTTAATAATCTGGGATGAGTGACCGACCGTTCCATTATATCTTGGTAAGACTATAAGTAGAGTTGTACGACAGTTTAGGAATATGTTTGTAAGACTGTTGTGAATATAAATATCGACTATTCGAGTTGTCGACTGTTGTATTATATAATGGTAAAATTTGAAAGTAATATCTTGTTATGTTTAGGAATATCTTTGTAAGTCTGTCGTGAATATTAATATTGTAAGACTGCTCGAGTGGCTGACTATTATTTTATATATTGATAATACTGAAAGTAATGTGATATGACTATTTAGGAGTATATATGAGCCTCTAGACTAAAAATCTATGTGCAGTTGTTGGTAAACTCATAAAGTCGTTGGCATTGTATTATTATATATTTATGAAACTATTGTGAAAATAAATATCGTATGTATGTTTGATTGGTCGACTGTTGCAGTAAGATTATAGGCAAAATCATGTTGTACGATTGTTTCATGGTCGTTGGTTGAGTCATATATTGGCAAAGCAGACTAACATCTATAACATCAATCAGGCCCGTACCTTACGAAATCAGGACATGAGGCCAAACACGGAATTCGGGTCCCTAAACCTTCTTTACGTATTTTTCTTGGCGATCAAATAATCAACCGTTTCATTTTTTTCTAATGTGATACTTTCAATCATTGAGTTAACGCTTCCGCCGCTTCATCTTTCTCCAATGTTATACTTCCAATCTTTGAGTCAACGCTTCCGCCGCTTCATTTTTATCCAATGTACTACTTTTTTTATTTTAGTTCTTATACTTAACAATAAAAAAAGAAAGGTAAAGCTCGGCAAATAATACAATCAATAATAAATTAATAAATTAAAATGTTTATGACATTAATTATAATATTAAAACATAACGACCAAATTATTCGTATTCCGCAATAGTAAGTACTAACATATGTGAAAGAAAGAATCACTATCGAGTTTAATTTATTGTTCTTAATGAAAGTAAAATAAATGGCTTTTTGCATAACAAAATACAAATGTTGGGGTACATTAACGAATTTAATACAATGTTATATGCCACGTTACTGGTATCCACGAATGTTGGGTATGAAGAACATGATAATCTTAAATGAATGTCTTGCGAAATATATGAAGCTGAATAAAGACCAGCGACGAGTGATCGACGCCGTCCTTGACTCGGTTCATACTGACACCGGAATACTATTATTCCTATACGGACGGACGGGGAGGCATATGAAATATGTATGTTTACAAGACAGTCACGAAACTGAGGTCGGAGAAAAGAATTGTCATTCGAGTTGATCGTAGGGCATAACATCTTTGTTCTATCATGCTGCCCGGTGCAGTTGCACTGAGGCAACACCCCATAATTATTAATTGTTGATAAAAATATGTGATTGGTATACTAACACACCAAAATTAATTGGAATTGGAATGACATACCAATAGGGTGAGGAGGCATAGGACAGATTGTGAAGTGATGATAGCAAAGGGCATCACCTAGTCCGTCTGAAATTCTTACAAAGTCAAAAGCTACATACAATACATAAATAGCTACCACAAGCACAACCAAATTTCTTTGCTTAGGTCAAAGGGGGGAAAAACAAAGTATACAAACACCGTACAATCAAAGCAATACTTCATATCTTACCGTTCTCAGCATTATCAAGAACTTCAGAGAGAAACATCAACAAACCTATTCATCATCTTTCGAAGAAGGCATCAACATAAGCCTCTCTTCATATTGCCCTTTCTCCCCGTCCCCCGACGACCTCTCCCTCTCCCTCTCCTCTGCCAACAGAGACTGCAGATCGCTGCCGTTCGCGAGGCTGTTGAACTCCACTGCCTTCGAAGGGGCAGTGGGGTAACGTCTCTGTGCAAAGGTCATCAGCCTCTTGATAGACTGGAGATACTTACGTGTGGTTTCATCGTTCATGATGTGGGCCACGCTGTTGGTGTAAATCTTCTCGCGGGCCGAACGTTCGTGGATGCCAACCATGGTGACCCCGATGGGCCAAGGGGCATTTCCAATAGCAAGCTTGATGTAATGGTCCATTGCTGCGAGGTAGTCCCTCTTCATGCAGCACTCCACCATTATTAGCAGAGCTTGTTTTATGTCATCGGGAAGAACCTGCAAATCATTAGTTAATGGCCACTCACTCAATCAACAAAATGTAAATGTAACACTGACAAATCAGCTTATATATATATCAACTTTTGTTTGTCTTTGTCTTTGGAAGATCATTATCGACATACGAGTTAGTTCCGGTCTCTAGACATATTAATGTACAGCCACTCAACAGACAGAATAGAATAGCACATATCAAACATGTATTTTAGCCTTCGGAGATCCAAGTTGTAGCATTTGGTGGCTATGATACACACACACATATCCAAGTGTTGTTTGTCGTTGAAAGATCATTATCAGCATACTAGTTTATTCCGGTCTCTAGACAAATTCATTAGAAAAGAACTCCACTAATGTACTGCAACAAAGAAGATTGACACTACCTTCTTCCTACAAAACTTGAAGAGTGGGCTCAGATACCGTGCACACTGCTTGAAAGTGGCCACCATTGATTTCCCTTTCGCAGTCCTCTTCTCGGCCTCGCTCATCTCATCCAGTTCTTGTCCCCACTCGTTCAGCAGCCTCTTGAAGAAGACCAAAATCTTGTCCTCAACGCACATATCCTCGTAGTTCATCTTCATCCTCTTCAAATCTTTATCCCGATCTAACCCCGAGGAGGAGGCCCCATCACCGCTCTCATCACCGCCGCCACCGTCCTTATCCTCGTTGCCACTACTATCCTTATCCTTGTCCTCCTTCTTCCTCTTCCTCTCGCTCACGATCCCTGATTTTTGCCTCTTCTTCAGCTCGACTATGTCGCGTAGGAAGTCGTTGGTTTGGCCCTCTGTCATGTCACTGTCGTCGACCTCGAAGAGCCCGGCCTTCAGCACGAACTTGAACCTCTCCAGTCGAGCGTCGTCATCTTCTCCGAAGAGAGTCACGGGCTGCTTCAGGAATCGTAATCGACGGACGACTTCTTGCTTGGGGAGGTTCAGATCGTCGATGCTCTTGTGGTGGTCGGGTACGGACGACGATGAGGATGGAGGCTGTTTCGGATCGGGTTTGTGGTCCGGATTGGAACCCGCATCGTCCGATTTGGGGTTAGGGTTTCGCTGGGCCTGATGGCGAAGGGCTTTGGCTTCGGCTTCGCGTTTCTCTTCTTCGCGGAGGCGTTGGATCCGCTTCTGCTCGATCTCGGAGCGTTTGAAGAACTTTTTACCGCCGGTTTCCTCCGTGAGTGCTTTTCGCTTCTTTTCGATTTCTTGCTTGAGGATATCCATCGGGTGAGGGAGGATGAAGATTGGAGGAAAAATTAGGGTTTGATTTGATTGTGAGAAACGGTAGTTGATTAGTTGGGTGGGCATCAACGGGATTAATTTGGTAAATAAGACTCCAAACATAATTTAATAACTATATCCTTACTAATACGACAGTAAAAACAAATGTGCCCTTATTTAGTGCAGTTCAACGGCTTAACCCACCTATAATTAATAATTATTAAAATTTTCTTTTATTTTTATCGAAAAACAGTAAAAGTAAAAGCATGTGTCAGTCAGTGACTGTTCGTCTCACTTAACTGTTCTTCCCCAAATATTCACTTGTCGCTTTCACTTTCGATTTTACTGCAATTCACGGAGCTTAACAAAACTCCAGTTAAGGAAATTCAATTTTTCACAGACCCACCCAGGACAGAAAATATCGATGACAAGCAGTGCGATGGCCGAGAAGGTGAGTTTGGTCTCATCGGCAAATTCATTTTATGAATTTTTGCAGCGCTGTTAGCAACTTTTCATGCGGTTGTATGCACGGTAGTGTGGACTGTAGAACACTCATACAGAGGGTCTCATGCGCTCAGTAAGGAATGAGAAGGGGTCCTTAGTCATATCTGGGTCCCTTGAGAGTTCGTGTTTGGGTCCCCTGAGCGTTCTGTTTGGGTCCCCTGCGTCCATTAAATGCTCGTGTTTGGGTCCCCTGAGAGTTCGTATTTGGGTCCCCTGAGTGTTCGTGTTTGGGTCCCCTGAGAGTTCGTGTTTGGGTCCCCTGAGAGTTCTGTTTGGGTCCTTGCATCCATTAAATACTCGTGTCTAGGTCCCCTGAGCGTTCGTATTTGGGTCCCCTGAGCGCTAGTGCATGGGTCCTGTGATCATATGCATGGGACCTGCACACGTATGCCCAGGGGACCCACAAATATATCATTATCCTGAATTAATATAATAATTTTACAGGTTCTTTTGAGGACGCGAATGATCAGTGAAGATTGTGATTTTGTAAGCAGATTAATTCTGACGGCCAAGTATGTCGAAAAGCAAACCAAACCATTATCGCTTTTTCTGAATGATGTTGAGATTTCCGAATTTATGGAGAGCAATCCATTCAGATATCTCGTAGCATCAGCTGAAGTCCATTTCCAACCAACTGTTGTGGTTTCTTATGAAGAGACAAACGCTCCTTCATAGTCCGGATGAATTGTGGATGATCATCCGGAAGGTCTGCTTGATCATCGGGCTTAACTGCTCGTCCAACGTACTCGCGGTTAACGAGTCACATGCTTTCAAGTTGAGACACTGGTCGCGCAGATCTACCATCCGGCTATCCGATGTGGAGAGATGAATTGATGAATTGGCAGCCGAGGACCACGATGGGCGTATCAATATCGAAAAATTGAAGCTCGACGGCCTATATTTTGTTGCTGCCGTTCTGCTACCTCGCAGAACGAAGAATGACCCATCTTGCCATCATGGACTCTATCATTAATTGAAGACCTGAATAATTTTAACAATTATCCATGGGCACAATTGCCTTCCGAGAAATTTTACGTTCATTGAAATGTGATCTGACGGAGAAAAGGGATGAAGCTCTTGCTCGAGTTGCGGGAGGCAACGAGAAGACATCAACTTATGCATTAGTGGATTCGTGCATCCACTTCATGTAGAATTATGTCTTTTTTGTTTTAATTATAAACAATTTGTATATATATTTATGGTCTAATTATTTGTATTTTTCTTAGATCTTAGCATACGAGTGCATCACGAACATCGGTAATTTGTTAGCCAACCGCAAAGACCAGAGGAATAATGATGTGCTTCGGAGAATATGTTTGTGGATCACGAAGTCGTGGAGTAAGAAGGCTAGCCCGAAGTTGGAGGCGATAAGCAAGACCGCGCTTACATCCGATGTGCGCGGTTTGTTAATGCTAAGTCCGTCTGAGAGCCACGCCAACTACTATCGATTCGGTGACTTTGGCGTGGCTCCCTCGCATAGCGTACGAGACCACTTGATCAGTCTTCTCTTGCAAGGGATCGAAGTAATGTGTGTATCTCACATTAGTCTTGCCCAATTTTATCCGGAATCGGTGGTTCCGACCGGCCATCCGCCGGTTCCGGCCACCAACCGCAACCGGCGGCCGTGGTTGGCCGGTTCCGCACGGTTTAGGATTAACCGCGCGGTTGGCCGGTTTCGGTTGGTAGCCGTTAGATTTAGATAATTATAATCCGTTAAAAAAAATCCGACACGTCAGTCGGTCAGTAACCGTTAGATTAGATATAAAAAATATATATAATAACTATATAGCCGTTGGAATTAAAAAAAATTAAATTAGCCGTTGCAGCTGGCGGTTGACCGAGAACCGGCGGTTGCAACGGCTAGCTACCCAAAAAAAATTATAAATACCCTCACCATCTTCAAAAAATCACAACTCAATTCTATCTCGTTCTCTCAATTATTCACTCTCAAGTTTCAATCATCAACCTCGTTCTAGTCCACGAATTAAAAATAAACTAATTAAAATACTAATCCCTCAATCATCGGCCCTTGTCTCGCCTCGGCTCTTTACTACACTACTCTCATCAATCCCCGTCCGACTCTACTACACGGCGCTCCGAATTTTACACGCCTCGTTTCTCGTAAGTTTACATACATTTTATCTAACGTTTTTTTCTAATATTTTATTTTATATATGGATAGCCGTCGTCGATGATCGAGTTCGAGATCGAGGGGAAACAGATTGTTGGTTTTTCATCGCAAGATGACTACTACCAATATGATGACTCTCCCGAAATTATGCTTGATCTCAGTGACGTCCTCGGCTCGGACATGGTGGAACGGAGACAAAACGGGACCAACCGGAAGAAATTCCAAGGCCGGTGTCGGCGCCGACCGAGACACAAGCACGAGCCGCAGCAACTGCGCTACCCTCGTATATTTTCGCGGTATACTTCAAGAAGGTACCGATCGAAAATAAAGATTTTTTTAAAGTTATATGTAATTATTGTGGTAAGGAGTACCATTTTAAGAAGGGTGACGGATATGACAATTCCACCGGCCATATTACGTCAAAACATCCTATTAAGATAGAAATTAGTCAAACTCAAACTCAAATGCACGGGGCTACGGGTACGGATTCGTCCGCTACCGGACAAGGACCCAGTGCGAGTCCGACGTCTTTGTTCATGTACAACGAAGACGTCGCGCGCAAACAACTTGCAAAATTTGTTTGCGTGAAACATCTTCCCTTTCGGTTTGCCGGTGATTCGGTCTACGAAGAGTGGATCAGAAAGTCATATAACCCCCAAGCGAAGAATGTTTCACGTAGCACCCTTACGCGAGACATTAGGAAGACGGTACTTGCGTATAAACGCGAGTTAATAGATCAATTAGGAAATTTAGAGTGTAAAGTATCCATTGCCTCCGATATATGAAGCGATCACTGGGAAGATCATCATTACATGGGCATATGCCATTGGATTGACGACTCTTGGACAGTACAGAAACGCTTAATTGCGTATAGGAAATTTGACACAGCACGCGCAACTCAAAACATCGCATCCAAGATTAAGAGTATCTTATCGGAATATAGGATACTCGAGAAGATTTTCTCGGCATCCTTCGACAATGCTAGTGCTAATACCGCGGCCATTGAAGATTTGATTAAGTATTGTCGACCGTCATTTAGCGGTCGATTCTTCCATGTCCGGTGCTTCTATCACATACACCTATGTGTTCAGGACGCACTCACGCATCCAAAGGCACACGTTACGCCGATACGAACGACAATTAGTTACATGGTGCGCCACTCTTCTGTAGTGAGAAGTGAAAGCGTCATTGTAGAAGTGAGACAATCACGTCCAAGAAGTTTGCCTTAGATGTACCCAACATGTGGAATTCCACCTACAAGATGTTGGATACGTCGTACGAATATCGCCACGCCTTATGCGATTTCTACGACGAAAACGCCGAATTCGGCGTAACGGTACATCCTACGATGTGGGACGGGTGCAACGGCATATGTGAAATACTTCAGGTATTTCATGATGCCACAAAGGAGATGTCAGAAACATATTACCTGACATTAATCTTAGCCTTAGATCACTGCGTTAAAGTCGCATGCATTCTAGCGGCTTTTGTGGAGGACGAGTTTGCGGGCCCGTCCGTTTTAGCCATGAAGGCTAAATGGTTGAAATACTTTTGGGAACTACCCGATATCTTCATCATTGCGAAGATATTGGACACCAAAATGCACCTAGAGGGGACAGATAGTTTTCTGGCACTATATTACGAGTTCACTGCGGTGGATTCTAGTGCTTTCCCCGAGAACTATCATATTCAAGTAAGGAATATAGGGTATGACGCTCTAAATGCACTATTTACAGCGTATAAGACCGATATTGGTCAAGACCCAACTCGATCGAGTTCGGGTCAATCCACTAGTAGTAGTAGTAGTGGTACCGGTAGTGATCACTTAGCCTCATACTACAACCTCATCAACACGAGCAAACGCCAAAGGTCGACGAACCCGTTCGTAGAAATAGATAACTACTTGTCGACCACGTTTGAGTTCGCCGAGGACGAGGATCAGTTCAACGTCCTCAGATGGTGGTCGAAGATGTCGCCAACGTATCCAACGTTGGCGAAGATTGCTCGGAAAATCTTTGCCGTCCCATTTCAACTGTCGCGGTTGAACATGCTTTTAGCATGAGCGGCTTAACTTTAAGTGAAAGGCGTTCGAGGTTGACGGTAGAAAACGTCGAATACCAATGCCTTCTCGATGATTGGAAGAGAGCCGAACATCGAACACAAGATTTTCCGAATACCGACTCGGACGACGACGTGTTCGACGACACCACCGGCACAGAGACTAGTGGTGGCGGTGATGGCGGCGACTACGAGAAGAGAGAGTAGAGAATCTCCGAAAACGGCGAAAGATTCAAGCCCGAAAAAAGATAAGTACCCCTCAATCTCATTGTATTAATTTTTTATTTTATATTTTTAAATAAGTAGTTACTCATACAATCTTATTTTTCAGTCAACGTCTCTAAGCAACCGCTCGCGACATCCAAGCCGACGGACGACAAAGCCCGAAAAAGATAAGTCCTTAATATTAATTTTATTTTTTATTTATTGATTAATTTTTTTATGTTCCAAAATATATCTAACTTCTATTGTACATTTTTCTCAGAAACCGATTATCGACTCGACTGGCGTTGGCGAATGGCGATTCAACGAACAACGAATAATTTTTTTTTCTTATTTTGTATTTTCTAATTTGTAAATCCTAATTGTAATTGAAATTTCATTTTTGTAATGAAATTTACGTTGATTAACATTTTTAAACCGAAAACCCTTGTTATATACCGAAAAAATCATAATTGTGTACCAAAAACTATCGAAATATACACCTAAAATTAAAAAAAAATAAAAATAAAAACTCCGGACGGTTGTGGCCAGGGGACCCGTTCACATACACTCAGGAGACCCGTACACATACACTCAGGGGACCCGTTCACATATTACAAGGACCCGTACACATACACTCATGGGAACCTTGGGCAAATGTAGGGGACCCATCACAAGTTCAGGTCCCCTGTCAACTGTGACCTATTAGTCAGATTTTTCAAAAAACTCATGTTCAAATTCGTAACATATTTCAACAGAATCAATGTCCCCCAGCATACACACCGAAACCCACTTAATTTCGTAACTAATGGAAGCGAAATTCTAGGATTTTGAATTTAAAATCAGAAAAAAGAAAAAAACTTGACAACACATACTCAATAGACGAAAGCTTTTGTTTCTTCTTCAGGATCGATCGAGAAGGTCCACGTATGGTGGATATGGTAGTGTCTCTTCTTCTGGATATTATGTATGGTGAATATGAGGAATATGGTTCTTGCAGTGCCGTTAATGAAGACGAAGCAGGCGGGTCGTTGGCCATGCCGTTAATGCATTTTCTTTTTTTTTCTTTTATTATCTTTTTCCGGCGGATTTTTTTCGTTTTTTTAATTTAAACGCTAATTAAACATATCCTTCGCGCTAATGATAAGTGGAGTCTATTGACTAAAAAAAGGTCAAGGAGTCTATTTTTTTAAAAGACTTTGGGTCAAAGTCTATATTTTAAAACAACCCGGCATCAACGGCAAGTCCGTGTATATTAACGGCAGAGAGCCCTCTAATTTCTAATTATTTTATTTTTCGCCCTTCAAGTTTGAAGCACGTGGCAAAGCGCTACATTATTAGTTATTGTGTAAATTATGTTATATCCTATATGATTGTACGGAAATGCACGTGCATACTTGTCGAACCGATCGATCGTGGTCTATGAAGAAAAGAAAGACAAGAGTGGGTTTGACCCATGCTATTAAATAGATTATTAATCAACCAACTATGGCCTTTGGCACAATTTATGTTATTACATTAATTTCCTTTTATACCGCTGACGCTGAGAGTCTATCGAACAATAAAGTAAACATCAGATTAACTTTTATCTTCTTCGTCGTCTCTATTGTTCCTCCCTCTCCACCTCTTCTCTGTCTCTCCCGGCTATCTATGCCTCTCTCAATCTCTTCCTCTAATCTAATCTTCTTTTTCTTGTATATCGTTCCTCAATTCTCGATCCATCACAGAAAATTATCACAAAAAATATCAAATAATATCGATTCTGTCACGCACGTTAATTGTTCGATTGAAAACAAATGAGTAAGAAGCCGACCGGACGGGTCGGGATATTAAAATACTCTATGCTTTTTTTATTGTGTGAAACTCTCCTGTGATATCTAAAACTTAGCACCGTAATCCCAGTGTTGTCTAAAACTTAGCATTGTACCCCCATCAGGGTGTGAAAATGACAAGGAGATGATGATTAAATAAATCACGAGGATGTTTTACACTATCTCCGAACCATAGAGATTTAATACTTATTTTTTAAACCACAAGTGAGTTATATGCTATTTATCGTTAATTATTTTCAAATAATGTTTTAATCGTATATAAATGATATACACTATTAAGTTCGTATATGTACTCTCCATATTCATCTCATAACCTCCATATTCTCGCATGCAATCAAATTTTATTAATTAACACCATTACCACCCTATACCACGTGATCCTTTTGTAATATTGTTTTTATGACATATAATGCCATCAATTTAAAGGTCTCACGTATAACATATAAATAGCCGTGTTGGTGCAAGTGATAAATACAAGTGAAGAATTCTCTCTTTTGTCTACTCTCTTTTAGTTTATATTATTTCACGAATTTTTAAGATGGTATATCACGATGCTCCAGCCTCGGGTTTTATCTCTACTTGAAGTTCAACAACTTATTGTGATATTCCTTCTAATACTTTTCATTATGGCTAACCTTGCAAAACTTGGTCGTGGCTTTTGATCAACCTTGAAAGAATTACCAGTCATGGGTCCTATATGTTGACATTCATCTAGATGCAAATGGGCTCGGAAAGACAATAAATGGTGAAAATGAAGCCACTAGTCAATGAAATACCAAGAGATGACTCTCCATTACCATCTTGACGAAGGGTTGAAATGTGAGTACTTACAATAAAAAACAACTTATTTTGTGGACCAACTTGAAGGAAAGGGACGAACATCAAAAGATGGTTATTCTTCCAAAAGCACGCTGTGAATTGATACACTTGCGTTTGCAAGATTTTATATTGTAAGAAAGTACAATTCAGCCATTTTGAGTTGCAACTGTTGGGTATCAAACAAATGTACCAATCGGTTATGATAAAGAACTAAAACCATCTTATAAGCTTGTGGACTACTCCCTCTATTACCAATTGATTTTGGAGAGGAACCTCATGGGCTTATGAGTTTGTGCTCTGGGTTTGGGTTAAAAAGGAAATTTTATTCATAACAAACTGGTGTCAGAGCGAGATGCTGGTCCAAAGGCGATGTGGATGATGTGTCCCCGACCCTTGAGCGATGTGCTCGGGAGAGCGGGCGGATTATGTTGAATCCGGTTTGGTACCTTGTGTCGAAAGTCTCTTATTTAATACGTTTATCTTAGTCATAATTAAATCATATTTGAGTAATTCATCGCCAAATTGTGTATTTATTCGTAATGTTTACATTATTGTTATCTTAAAGATACACAAGACGATATTCCAAGCAAACCGCGCAAAAATGAACGAAACCGAGCAAATACAAGTTAGTTGAAGAATTTACGGCCACCTGAGGCAATCCCACAGCCGTGAGAATTGCATAAATATGAGCAGAAGGTGCCCACAACCACATGAGCTATTTCCACGGCCGTGGAAATAGCTGAAATTTGGATATAATGAACTCACGCCCACTTGCGGTAGTTACCACGGCTGTGGAAATTTCAGCAAAATGCATATTGATGAACCACAGCCGTGGGAGGCCCATACCGATGCCGTGGGATTGTTGAACCTCTCTATAAAGGCTCGGAACTTACCCTAAAATGCATCCTATCTTTCACAAATTAAATCTACACGTCTAAGGGAATCAGAGGGAGGCTAAAGAACCCTAGGAAACACATCGGTGATTCCTAAGGTTCAAAGGAGGAATCCAATAAAACCTATTGAAGAGTTGAACACGGGACGGAGAAAATCACGGTGACTTCTCAGAATGCATCCATATAGGGAAGAAATTATGGTTTCTCAATCCCCTTATCTGTTTTATCCGTTGTTTGTCTTTGGAGTATGAGTCTAATTCTTATTTGTGTTTGGAATTAGATGAACGCTAGTTCGAACCGTGTTTTGGCGTATGTTACTCGTGAACGCGTGTATATGATTATTTATCGTTTATGAATTCGTTTCTCCAATTCAATATGTCTATGTGTTGAGTTTATTATCGCTTCGATATATCTATGTGTTGATGTGATACAACGGTACATTGCTTTAGGGCGACAACTAAATAAACGATTAGACCTTTCATAAACGTTAGGGCTTGATTATAGGGCGACAGCAAATAATCGACCCTCGTATTAGGTAACTGCTAAATTAGATTCTCACGAACGTCTAGGGCGACAACAAGTTCGGAAGTGAGTAGAAATTATTGCGATCTAATCAATATTAACGTAATTACGATAGTTTACGGCGTAGTCGATGACACCTAGCGGGATTCGAAATTCCGATCATATAACTTTTAGATGAAACAAATGTCTCACATCGGTTATGCTAAAGAATTAGAACCATCTTATATGCTTGTGGGCTACTTCCTCTATCACCAATTGATTTTAGAGAGGAACCCATGGGCTTATGAGTTTGGGCTAAAAGGAAAATTTTATTCCTAACAACAACTATGTGGAGAAAAGGTAACTGAAAAGTTTCTTCACTTTTCACGCTTGTAGTGTGCTCATGCAATAACGGTATCGTGAAAAAGGATTTAAAAGGTATTACAAGATGATTTCTTGTCTTCTTATTGCTGAACAAAACAATGAGCCTTTGTTGAAAATCTTGAGGCTCGTCCACATGATGTTGCACCATTTCCTGAAGTAAATACGTCGGCCATGCACAATCGTCGCAAGATAATTAGAGGTTGTGGTCGTGGGCCTGGCAGAAACCGATATTATCGTGGTGCTTATACCAAACATGCATCTCTCCACCAGAAGTGGAAGAGTAATGATGCGAAAGATGATGATCAAGGTAAAAGAAAGTGAAATACCACTGTTGTGGCTTGAAAGATCACTGGTCTCGAACTTGTCGTACGCAAAGCATTTCGTCGACTTTTATCAAGCATCGCTGAAGAATAAAGGAAAAAATATCGAGGCAAAGTTTTTTAGCGATTTCGGTCTCAATGGAAATAGTTTTGCTGATTTTACTTCTTTAGATATTGATGATTTCTTGTCAATCACCGTGAAGATGAAGCTGGTTGAAATCACCTCGAAGGTAAAACTATTGTAAATTACTCTAAGGTAATATTATTATAAATGTCTAAAAAATTACTCTGAAGGTGATATTGTAAACTATTGACGTAGTGAAATTTATCAATTATATTTCAATTTATTCATGTTATTTGAGAATTCCTAATCTTTAAATATTATTAATATAACTTTTTTTTTTTAAGAAAATGAACATTTTCCATATAATTAGCAAAGAATTGTGTCTACCAGACTGTGCCATGACGAATTAAATACTTAGATAAAAAATATTTTTCTTCTCTCGTGAGGAAAGAATCATATGTTAGTACAATATGTGGTAGCACAAAAATCAGTAAAGGCTTCAGAAGATCATCTATAATTTTGGCTCGAGGAACGGAGTTTTGCATCGATGATGAAGTAATATCTTCAAAGTCCCATAGAAATTTGTTGAGATTTAAAGATATTAGCCGAAATAGATAGATATCACATTGATTGGATTAACAATGTTTAAACTATGAGGCCAAGGCTACGACGGAGCATCCAATATCTGTGTTGAGCTTAACGGACTGGAGAAAAAAGTATTAGATGAACACAAGTGTGCATTTTGTATTCATTGTTTTGTTAACCAACTACAAGCAACATCAATGGAAAATGGGAGGGTGAAAACTTTTTTGATTATCTTGGTATGATTGTCAATATTGTTGGAGCTTCGTGCAAAAGAAATGATGCTATAGAGAAAAAAAATATGAGAGTATGTTAAACGTGTGGAAATGGGTGAATTTCGATAGGAATGAGAAAAAAAATCAAGAAACAAGTTTAGCATGATCGGGTGATACGCGTTGGGGTTTCCATTTTAAGACAATGCATTACACTTTATAGTTGTGGAAACTGGTGATAAGTACGTATTGCTTTGTCAAGAGATGTCGTTGATTCTAAAAGTCGTGGAAGAGCTTCGAGTTTGACAGAGGAACTGGAAATATATGAATTTGCATTTCTCATTTAATGTTCAATTTGTCAGGAAGAACAAGTGACATTTTAAAAGCGTTGCAATTGAGGAAGCATGTAACGGTGTGCAATTGATTCATGATTTGAGAATTATAGAGATAATGAGTTTGATTAGTTATTGAACAAGCCACTACTTTTTGTTCCGAAGGTGAAATCATGTGCCAAATATGGAACATATAATTCTAGACGAGTTCGGAGGACAGTTGATAATGAACCACAAACCTATCTCCATCATTTTCGAGTTGAGACTTATGTATAAGGTGTATGATATATTATTTTAATATTTAATTTCTTAGTATTAGTATTTTTTATTAAAAATAAATTTTCTTCATATGATTTTAGGTTGTTGATAAACTTTTCAACGAGATGGACGATAGTTTTACTAAGTCGAATAGATAGTTGTTGTATGCATCTCATCCCTTGTTTCGAAAGATTCATTTCGGAATTTTTAATCATGATAGGCTACTACAACTTGCCAAGTTATATTCAGAAGAACTTACTAGCATTGATTTATGTTGTTTAGGAATACAACTGCAGAATAATTTTGAACTTGAAAAATAACGAAGTTGTTCATGAACTTCACGACATTGATGTGCTTGCAAAAAACACGGTCGATATGGGGTATCACAGTATGTATGATTTGGTATCTTGACTTCTAGAGTTAATGTTGATCTTGTCAATTGCTACAGTTACTGTTGAAAGATCATTTTCTGCAATGAAAATTATCAAGCATGATTTACGTAATAAGTTAGGTAATGATTTTCTCTCAGATTTGTTGGTGTGTTACATCGACAAAAAGTTATTTACAAATGTTGGAAATGCAACAATTTTGGAAAGATTTCAGGATATGAAACCCCAAAGGCTACCTCCACCGAAGACTACTTTTGGCTAATGTAACTCATTTTTGTCTTTCAGTTATGAAATATAAGTACAACATATACCAATGATTTTCAACATATTTGATCTAATTGTTATTTTGTATTATAGTTATTTTTCGACCACCGCGTTGCAAATTCTGTTTCCGTTGGTTAGCTCTGAACTTACATAACAAGTGCTTATCAATTTGCATTCAAATCTCTAACATAGATGTTGAAACATTTTAAGTATTTGACAAAAGGCTTCAACCAAATATGTTTTAACTTGTATAATTATGAAACGTTTTGAAGAATTCACAAACCCAATTTTAGGAGATCGAGTATTTTCCGCTTGGTTTAAAAATAAACTCGCTCAATCTCTCAGTGCTCATATATTTTCGAAAATCCGAGTTATTGCTGTTCAAGTATTTTTAATGTGTTTTCAAACATTGGAGTATTAAAAGATCTTTATTTTACAACACCAATCTATGATCCTAACAATTTATATATTCTAGTTGAAGAGTATAAAGATCGTAAATTTTAAAGGCTCAAACCCAACCGTGCTTCTATTTAATACGTCGAGTTGTTGAGTTCTACTACGGATCAAAACCTTAGTTTCCCAAGTTGGTGATCCGTTAGATATTAAATAATGATTTGCACGATTAGTTCAATTTTCAATTAGTTGGATATTAAAAGGGTAGAATAATCTTTTCATTATCTTATACATATATGAATATTCAAAATTGAATCAATACAGATTAGATTTGCGCTTGTCAATTTCTCTCAACCCAGCGAACCTAACGAGTTGTTTATCGTCGACTTCGATTTCAAGATGGTATCAAAGCCAGCTTAGGGATACTCCGGTGGCTAGAAGACCCTGCAACTAAGATTGATAAGCCATGCAGTCTGATTCAAGCTCGGAAAGTGAAGAACATAGTAATAGAGACAAGGAGAAGACTCCGTCCGCATGAAGGGAATAAAGCCAAGTATGATGTTGGTGTCATTTAAACTCAATAAAAATAATTAGAGTTGGAAGAGAGCGTTGGTTACATCACTGGAATCATTGAGATTTGTAGACAGAAATGCATGAAATGCATGAGACTCCATTGGACATGATTATGAAGCAAGGAAAGGACAATCATATTGCCGAGCAACCTGACTTGAACTCTATCATGATGAGGATGACTAGTCTTCAAGAGGAACTGAACAGGATTGTTAAAGACAAGCACGGAGAAGATAATGAGCAGACGCACGGGTGCTTCAACTTCGCACAGTATAATGAGTTTACAGGTAATTATGTCCCTAAATTCTGACTTGTCTTGTTCTACTAGTAATTTTGGATTGCTGGCACATGAGTTGCTTAATCATGCATGTAAGGATCTCACCCTTCTGCACAATACACAGCCTGTCCAAACAGATACACCCATTACACTTCCTGATGGAAGCACAAAACTTGTGTAATGCAAGAGATTTGTTTCTGAGCACAAAACTTACCCTCAAGAAGTTCTTGTTTAAACCCATCTTTAGAAACAATCTACTTCAATAAGCCAATTAGTAGAACCATCCAAAATTTATTCTAGATTTCTTTCTGCTCCTTTTTTCAGGACTATCTCAATAAACAAATCATAGTTGTTGGACTATTGTTCATAGGCTTATACATCCTTGATAACCTTTATTTTCTACCACAAAGGCCATGTTGGAGCATTATCTCCCAAGTATAGTCCCTCGAACTACAGTAAATGTAGCAGGAAATATCTCACTGTTAAGCATAGATAGAACCAGGAATAGTTGGCATTGTAGGCTTGGGCATCTCTACTTGAATGTCATGAAACATATATGTCTAATATTGATTTTCTAGTTCCTCAATAGTGATATATGTCTTTAGCCAAACAACATAGTTCATCTTTTCCTACTAATTACTAGCTGTTGCTGCTTTAAATTGCAACATAATAGTTTGTGGAGACCTTCTTCTTGTCCTACACATTTTGGATGTCATTATTTCATCACAATAGTGGATGATTTTAGCCCTACCACATGAACCTACTTACTCATATGCAGGTCTTCAGTACCCTTCATACTTTACACTTTCTTTACCATGATCAAAACCCAATATGCCGCAATTTCAAAACTGTGAGATCTGATAATGACAATGAGTTTGTCAACTCGCAATGTGCCAATCTCTTTTCATTTATGGGGTAATCCACCAAAGGACTTGATCATACACCACAATAATATGGGATAGTTGAAAGGAAACACAAATTACCTATTACAAACAACAAGAGCATTAATATTTCATTCGAAACTACCAAAAAAACATTGAGGGATGACGTGCTTAGTGCCATTTATCTCATAAATAACCTACCTGCAACCCATCTTTATATCTCCATATGAAATCATGTATTCTATGTCACAAGATATAAATCACCTCAGAGATCCTTTGGTTGTCTGTTATGAGGTAGATCCAACTAAAGATAAATTTTCACTTGGATCATACAAATGTGTATTTGTGGGGACCATGTGGACAAAAGGGATATAGTGGAAGATCATAAACTTTGTCTCTAGAGATGATTTTTAGAAGATATGTATCCTCATAAAACTGCCGTACATAAACAGACTCATCAAATACATTTCAACATTTTTGACTATTCTGCTGCTCCAGAACCAAACATATTATCCCACATTCTTATCTTGATCCCAGCACACCCACCTCAAACAAACATTTCTCGTGGTCGAAAAAACGGTTGAACATGCTCTGGCACCCAAACTCAAAGTGATGCCCCTAGAATGAGCACAAGAACTAGAAAACCACCCAATTGGTAATCTGGTTATGCTTCCAGCGTTACAGATAAACCATCAAAGTTTAATCCTCCAAAAATATTTCTTTTTATCACACCCGCACATATAGATCCTACTTACATGAATTTTGTAGCTAATGGTCACAAGTGCACGAACCAAGCTTTTTTTAACATGCAATGTCAATAGTTGTATGGCAGGTTTCCATGAACTTTGAATTGGACACTCTGGTGGCTAATGAGACATGGACTCACAAATTTACCTTCTCACAAATTTACCTAATTGTAAGAAGGTCATAGGCTACAAGTGGTATATAAAGTGAAATATCACCCGATGGCATGGTATATAAGTATAAATTCCGGTTGGTATCTAAGGCCGGGCTATAACCAAGTTGAGGGAGAAGACTTATTTGATTCTTTTTCCCCAGTAGCTAAGCTGGTAACAGTGTAAAATGTACTTGCTATGGAAGCTGCTCGACAATGGCCCTTGCATCAGTTAGATGTAAAAATTGCTTTTCTTCACGGGCACTTGCATGAAACTGTCTACATGAAGCCTTCTGCGGGACACAAAAAGGCTCTTCCACATCAGGTTTGTCTGCTACAAAGAGCCCTCTATGGCCTAAAGAAGACATACCGTCAGTGGAATTTATCAATAAACTTCAGACTACCGTAGTCAAACAATCTGCTCACGTAGAGGAAATAATAAGAGTTACAACCTCTCAATCTATAAAGGAGAAAACATATAAAATCGCTTTTTATAGTCGGATAAACTACCTCACAAACCCTCTAATTTTCTTTTTCTCTCTATATTTCTTTCGCTCTGGGATGCTTCAAATGGCTCTCGTTTGATGCCCTTTTATAGGCAAGAGAGTGTCATATAAAAAATAAAATATTAATTTTTTATTCTTCATGATGTTTGCTAAGTACCTGGTTTTGTCAAAATCGTTTGTCCATCGAACAAAACAAAAAACACGAAATATGACAACGACTGAACAAAATAAAATGAAAAAGAAAACAAAGTTACCAATGAAAATATGGAACTTTTGAAGCAGACAAGATCACTCAGAAAGAAATGTAGCACATACTCTCCAACAAGGTCATAAAACAAACAAAACCTAACGTTGAAAAATTGAAGGAAAGAAAGGTGCGAAAAAAACATAGAGAAGAAGAAGAAAGAAAAACTCTCATGAAGAGAGAAATAATCCTCAAAGAGAGAGAGAAAAGACACTCACAAGGAGAGAATGATTGACTTGATATGTAATGTTTTGTTAATCTTCATGATTCTATTGAAGTTTCAAATTTCAATTACTATCATTTCAAGTGACTTATTGGTGATCGATTTAATTTTTTCCGAAATAGATTATTGATCTATTGAAATTTCTCCTATCGTGTAAGGTTAATAATAAATTAACAAACTGGTAAGAAATTACGACATGATCGGCATTTCTAAATTAAAATAAAACAAAAAGAAGACCAATTGATCCCTAATTATTGGGAAGCCAAAATATGAAAAATAAAACAATTGCTTATAACCAATGTTGTAGAATTCGATAGGCGCTAGTCGAGCGCTTATGGGGCCTAGCGCCTATATGGTCTGCGCAGGGCCTTTGCGGTTTTAGGCGGAAATTTACGGTATACAAATTAGACGAACCTAAATAATGAATTGTTACACATCTTACATCTAATAAAATTAAAATTGACTCAGGGCTTTCTAATTCAATACAACATGACAAATATTTTTACAATTAATATTAATCCCAATAAAAAATTAGCTCAATAATCATAAAACGCTACATTTAAATTATGTTCTCATTTCTCCGAACTTCAGCACGTCGCCCCTTATGATCTTCAAAACATCACCTCGCCTCATTAAAGTCCACACCTCAATGTCACCTCATATGTCCCCTTCCACTGCGCCTCAAGCCGATAATCATCCTATCCATTTCGACCTAGTCGATCCCGCTCCGGTATGGTTGTGATGACCGTGATATCTTCGCAAATCATGGTTACTCGCAGGTTTTTATTAATTTTTTTAACTGATTAACCTTGGAATTAAGCGCCGATTAATCAACAACACCGCCTAGAATCCCCGATTAGGAATTTACGCCTCGTTTGATACCCGATGAGCGCCCGCGCCTAGGCTGAATTTTACAACATTGCTAATAACTGATAAATAAAATCAGAACATCTCTCACTTTTATAATAGCGTTACATTACATCTCTAAATAATATAATTTCTTCGGAATGCGTTGGGATTTGTGTATTTAAATGGAATCGCATAATTTTAATTATGAATTTCAAAATTTGAATTTCAAATCAAAATCCTACATTTATATCTCTATTTTAGATTTCAAACATAATGTTTTAGAGAACTGAATAGTCATAATATTATTACTTACCTAAGTATGTGAACAATCAACGACAAACGGTTAAGGGACACAACCACAACAGCGTGGCGGACTTCTTGTGGTAACGGAGTAGCGCGGAGAATCATCTTAGCAAACACATAGCTTCAATTCCGAGACGACTTTTTTGTGGAAGTATTTTTTATCGAGAGTTAGCGAGAAAGATTTTGGCATCAATTATGTAATGCGGTCTTTCTTTCTTTCTTTTTTGTGAGAAAGCTTGGCCACTCAGATCGATTTTGGACGCTTGCTATAATTGTTATTGTTGTTGTTGTCGTTTTGTATCATTAATAGAAAACTTGTTACGGGCTGGACTTTGGATTTCGAAAACGGATTACTTGTTATCGAATTTCAAATTTCAACAAATAACAAACATTTAAATTATTCTCGAATTTGGATGAAATCAAAATCAAAATTCGTTCACTTGCCAAATGGATGATTTGGAGATACTCCAGATTTCAAATCGAAATCCGAGTATATAAATAGGCCATCGTACAACTTCCTCGCCAATGAGGCCTTGCTCTAGTGGTCAAAGAGGAGGCCTTAAGTACTTGTGGTTAAGTGATGTCGTGTGATCGAATTGTCCATCCCACAATTCCTTAAGTAGTCCTCATGTGTTTTATGGCCCATGACTATCGTTGTTAGGTGGGTTTGGAACGTATTCATCTTGTCCTGGGAATTAGTCTCATATCTGGATTGTCTGGCGCAATTAAAGACTTTGTCAGGTCTGTGTAGAGCAAGCCTATGCCGGTATTTAGGGACTAGCCCATAGCCATGACATTAAAAAAAAAAAAATATCATTCAACTTCCTCCGACAAGGATTGAATCGTAAATTATATCATTTTTGAGGACTTATACACAATTACTTGTCCACCGCACGCGTCTCCAGTAAACCCTATTACTTGTGTCAGCGGTCGTCAATTCCAGTCGCGCCCAAAACAATTTAAAACACAAGAAAAGAAAATTGGTAGACAAAACCCGA
Source organism: Linderniella brevidens (assembly GCA_004919715.1). Lineage (NCBI taxonomy): Eukaryota > Viridiplantae > Streptophyta > Magnoliopsida > Lamiales > Linderniaceae > Linderniella > Linderniella brevidens. The sequence goes on along the minus strand of SWDC01000156.1, from coordinate 13,680,567 downwards.
GGAAAACCACCATTCTCCGATGGACGACGACGGCAATCGCCTCCACCAGCGGCCAGATTCTTCTGATCCAAAGCCCAAGCGTCCTTGCCTCGCTCCCATCTCCGAACCGGAACTAAATCTTCGTCCGGTCGACGCTTCCTTGGAGCTATTATTGGAACTCCCGGATTCGTCGTCCGCTGCTGTAGACCTGGCTTTCAATCGCGTGGTCGAATCGAAGCTGTACGAAGAGGAAAAGGACGACGTCACTGAGCGCGCGATTCGGCTCGCCTCCGCTCTCGCAGAAGCGGCGAAACGATCAGAGAGGAGACGGATGGAAGCGCACAACGAAGCCGTTTGGTTTCTGCCTTCTGACCTCACGAGCAAGGTTTGTGTATGATGTTTTTGTTATTCTTTTTATTGACATGCGGTTTTCCATGATTAAATTGTAAATTCTTGAGTTAAGTGGTGTTTTCCTGAATGCGCTCTAATTGCTTGAAAAATGGAATCTATGTATGGCCAAAAATTGTATCTCTTGCTGAAAATTCCTGTTTTCACATCTCTGAGGATCTATTTTGCTCTGAAAGGAGTGGAACTGTAGTTGTTCACTATAATTCATGTATAGGGTTAGCTGTTTGTGGCTGTTTGTTCGTGGGATATTAATGTGCATCAGTTTGTTTGTTGAATAATATGCTTGAATTCTGTCATTTCAGGTGTTCTCTTTGCTTGACACAAGAAGCGTTTGTCATGCTGCGGCAGCGTGCTCTTTTTTTCGCAAGTGTTCCACGGACCCCTTGTGCCTCTCCAATATTGACCTGACCTCAGCACCCGCAAAGGTCGGTGATGTTGTGGCTTCAGCTGTGATCCAACGAGCTGGAAAATATCTTCGGTATGATTTGTGGATTGAGTTTTTTGCTCTCTCTGCAGTATTCTTTGGTATCTTAAAAGGTGAAGTTTGATATGATGATCAGGTCCCTCATGCTTGGATCAAAATTTGCGCAGTATGATAAAAATTCCAGGCAAGGGAAAGAGAGATGCATACTCACTGGGTCTTGCTTGTATCCTTTGGTTGCATATAGTGGTGCTTCACGGTACTGCTAGACTCCCTTAAAAAAAAATCTCGATTAAAGCTCCCCCTTATTGTTTCATGTGTCATCATTACCTTGTTTTTTAAGGGCTCTGTGAAGAGGTTGTGCCTGTACAATATCAAAAAACTAGACAGTGCTGCCCTCGTATCTGTTCTCTCAGCATGCCCTGGTTTGCTTGATTTAGAAATTGTTGGCCTGTAAGTATCATTACCTAGCTTGTTGCTTCAGTTCTAATATCCCTTGGGCCTTTTCGTGTTATTGTAATTTCTCTCGCATATCTTGACTGTTTTGAGCTATTTCGTATTTAATCTCCTGCATTTAACAAAGTTAGCTTCGTCATACGTGCATGACATGAACCGTCTGATGTCTTTTTCTTTTTCTTTTTTTTTTGTGCCGTGGACTAAATTAAGATGCTTCTTGATCTACATTCTCTATTATTAAACTGTTTTGGTAACCTTTAAAGTGTGAAAGTATTTTCCTTGTGACAGCCGCGTTGACCTTGGGCAGACGCTGGATTCTGTTAGTAAATGCCCGCTAATTGAGCGCATATATTTTGAATCATGTACGAGTGCCATCTTTACCTTTTCTTTTATGATGAAAGCCTGCTTTTCACTTAAACTGGATGTTCCACATCTGTAATCAGCTCGATATGGCGATCTTAAACTTGCAACGTGCGTTGAGCTAGTGACTCGCTGTCCGTGTTTGTCCTCACTGACACTCAGAGGATACAATATCCCTGACACACAAGCTCGTGCTCTTTTAAAGGTATGCTTGCGTTCTGTGGGAAAGTTGAATAGCCCCTTCCCTTCTGAATGTGCTATAAATGTTTACTCCTACAATGCTCTTTCTTATGAATTCGACTTTATCTCAAAAATGATGGGCAGGGGTTGCTTAAATTGAAGTATGTTGACCTTTCAACCTCCTATGGGTTCACAGGAGAATTCCTTAGGTATTATTGGTATTGTTTGAAGCATGAATACTTCTTTTAGGATATGCGTATCCATTTCGTTTGTATTAAATTCCCATGCATGTTTGTGCCATGCTGTTGCCTAATAGGGACCTTGATGGAGGTGGAGGTGGGAGTTCGTTAGAGTGCCTTATCTTACGAGACTGTGTTGATTTAAGAATAGTAAGGATGAACAATCTTTTCATATAAATAAATATATATATATATACTTGTATATATATTTGTAAAAGGTCAGCTCTCTTCTTTCTTATATTATAACGTTTTTGACCTTAAATACCGTGAACAGAAAGAAGTCTCACAGTTGCTTTCAGCAGTGGTTGCAGGAGGTTTCCCTCATCTGGGGCTTATTGTAAGTGTGACCCAAAAAAATATTCCTTCCTCGCATTATTCCTAAGTGAACTTATGATCTCTGTTTTTGTCCCGTTACTACAGGACGTGTTAACTCCTCTTTTACCTCGATTCTATCGTCCAAGGTAAATCTTTGTCAGTGAGTGCCTTGTATTATGTTGTTCACCTGCAATATCTTATCCCTGCACTACCGCATGGTCATCGTCATCTATTTTCTCAGTTTCCCCCAGTTGCATCTGCTAGCCGATAAAAGGCCGGGGCTTCGTGTAATAGCAGATTCTCCCGTAACCGATACGAGGATGTATCAGGAGATGCAATTTAGGTGGGCCAGGAGAGTTTACGGTAACGAACTGTTTGTTATTATTTCATTTTGTTCATTTTTTGTAAAAAAGCCTTTATTTTACCTCGTGGTCGGAGTCGTATTTCTATGTCGTTATCTGATGATATTATTAATATTGCCCTTTTGGTTCAAATAGATCTTTTCCGTATTGAATACGAATGGAAGGGGATGCAATAAGCTTGCGGCGTGCGTAAACAATGGTGTTTTGTGCTTATAATTACGGGATTATATCTATGTTTGAAGTTGGATTCGGATTTTGTGGCATGCTATGAATCTTACTTACAATGACTTTGACGTTATTTATGGAGTTTGTCATGCATCTATCTATCTATCTTCTCTGTGTTTTAAATTTCGTATCTGTCTTTGCTAGTTGGAGTTTGGCATCCATCGTTACAATTTTTCCGTCGATTGAAGAGGGCTTCACTTGGCTTATTACGAATTTTATTTGAGCAGATCAAACATAAATGTTTTTATTAAATTCGTATAGTTACACACATAAATCAGTCAAAAACTCTGAGGTTAGTTTTGGGCAAAATGCAGAAATAAGTATGTTGTTAAGTTTTAGACAACAGGGGCTATGGTAACAACATTGGGGTACGGTGCTAAGTTTTTATATAGAACAAAGGAATTTCACGTAATAAAAAAACGTATGGATTTTGACGTGGATTATATGCTAATTTAAGTAAATTTATTTTAAAATTTAACTAATTGTATAAATATTAAAAATTGGCCCAATTGGTGACCAAGCCCAACGGAGTTATAAACAAAACAACCCGAAAGTAGTTAGTCCTAGTCCAATTAGCTCTCATCTTCATGAAATCAAGCGGTAAAAAATACAGTAGTTTTCTCATGGCGGTTCACCTCTGAGGTATACATAGGCTTGGCAATGGGAGGAAATTCCTTGTTTCCTTGCGGGAGTCCGCCCCGATCGGGAGGGGATTCCCCATGTTTCTCTCCCCGTGGGGTGGAGGAGGTGGGAAAAACTTTTCCCCCGTTGGCGGAGATGGGGCGGGGATGGGGATCGTGTCCCTGCTATGTAGGGATCCCCACCCGTTCCCCGTGGGATCCAAAAATTTCATCATTAAATTTTTTATGATTATTAATGTATGTATTATTAAACTTATTATACATGCTCAATTTAGAAATTAATATCTATGCTTTTATTAATGTTTTATGATAATTTGGTCAAATGTGTTTTAATTTTGTTACTATTTATGCTATTACGATAAGATAAAAAAGTACACCATTAAAGACGTGGGGCAGGGGTCTCCGCAAGAATATTTACCTCGACTAATCCCACCGGAATGGGGATGGGGAGAAAGTTTTTCCCTGTTCCTTTAGCTTGGATGGCGCGGGAATAACCCAGTAAGTCTCGGGGCAGGATGGGGATTAGTCTCCACCCCATTGGCAAGCCTAGGTTTACATATACACATTTATTCCCGAGGGGTCGGAGTCAAGGGACCTCTCGAGCCCCTACATAGGATCGCGCCTGCAAGGTTGTTGACAGCGTCGCCAATGAGAACGATCTTTCCATTAATTGCATTGATTTAGAATATGTAGATTATTTTTTAAAAAAAAAAAATTTTCCAGAAAGAGTATTGGATAAATATGGACTGTTGGATTGTTGGGCCTAATGGGATAATTTCTAAAAACAAGTGATGTAATCGTTCGACAAACTCGAAAATTATTGTTTCGAGGAGAGTCTACAGGATATTAATTTGCTTAAAATCGAAATCAGGTGAAAGAAAATTAATTATTGAAAGCGATTTGCTGAAACCGAAGCACTAAAACTGAAGTGTTGGTTTGTTGAAACTGAAATGAAGTATTAATACTTTGTTGAATTGGTTTCCTGAAACCGGAACCGATGTATAGAAACTAAATTATCGAAAACCGAAGCACTCTTGAAGTACTTAAATTGGTCTACTGAAACTGAAGTATAGAAATTGAAGTCTATAAATTGATTTGAACTGAAGTGTTGAGCTGGTTTGTTGAACAGAAACCGGAGTACAAAACACGATGTGTTGAATCGAAACCGAAGTACTGAAATGAAGTAATACCCAGATAACGGCTCGACATTGATCAAATCAATGGTCCCTAGAGTTGTTATGGCGAATCTGCCAAGTTACTGTTCGCAGAATAACCCCGGATCAATTGGAGTTAGACATCCAGGAGTTGTGATTGCTCATGATGGATCTGCAGAGGTGTTATGATGAATTAATTCAAACTCGATCAGTGTAAGTCAAACATCCAAGAGTTGCGAATTCGTGATGGGTCTGAAAAGGAGTTATGACGAATCGGTTCAAATTATGACTATTCACATAATAACCCCCGACAATGTGAGTCAAACCTCCAAGAATTGTGATTGTTCACGAAAACATGTAACTCTTCAGAATAATGAATATATCCTTCACGAGTTTGGAAAATCATCCATTCATTCCAACCCCAAGCATTGTATAGTATACTATCAATTCTCTAAGTTCCCAAAAGTCAGAACAATCTCGAGTATCTAGTCGTTTGCTACGATATTTTTTTCGTTGTGCTACAAAAACAATGTCTTAAAGTTGTTGTATCTTGGGATAAATATCGTATTACGAGAAGTACAAAAATTAGGGCAATATTGTCTTACGAACTTAGTACCACACGTATCTCCAGTTAAAGTATTCATAAGTTCTTGTTAGAAATGAAGTCGCAAACCAAAGACAGACAATATAAGAATGAAAAGGAACACAAGAAAATAACTACTGTCTTGTAGTTGTACCGAATTTTTAGCTATTTAAATATTAAAAGTCATCGTCTCAAATCTGCAAACTGGATCTAATCTAATTCTATTCCTAGAATATCTAATCAAGGTATATAATCAAAATTTTAACTTTATGGATAAGACGTTAAATTCCCTTAATTGGAACTTCACTTCAGCGTTCAGCCCATCCGGTTCAGCGTTGGCAAAAGTTTTCAGTTTGATTTCCAAATTTTAGAATTTTATGATCAATCCCAAACTTTTAGAATTTTGCAATTTAATTTTTATTTGTTTCGTAACATCTCTCAACGTGGGAGTATGGTTGCAAATATCAAATTTATTTATTTTTTTCGTGTTTCGATCGAAATATTTGAATATCGGATAATAATAATTTTTGTGATTCGAATAATATTCGAAACCAAATACGAATATCATGATATTCGATTCGAATGTTTATTGAATATTCCTTTTGAATAATTCAATATTAGTTTAAACATAATATATTATAGTTCAATATAATGTAAAATAATTCTATATTTATTTAAATATAATATATTACAATTCAATGAATATTTAAATTGAAAATAATTTAAACATAATTTATTTATTTTTTGTTAAATAGAATTTATGGGGAAAATTGAAAAAAATAAAATAATATTAGAATTGGATATTCGAATATTCTATTCGGATATCCAAATATTCTATTCGAATATATATTTGATTTGATTATGATATATAAAATTCAATAAATATTTAAATATAATGTTAGTTTTATTAAATAGAATGGGAAAAATAGAAAAAAATATTCGAATTAGGATATTCGAATATATATTTGATTCGATTTTAGGATTCAAATGAAATCGAATATGCATACGAATATTCGATTTGATAACCAAATACAAATCGAATATAGTGTGATCCGATTCGATTCAATTCATTTGCAATCCTATGGTGGGATTCGGTTTTCCCATGTTATACCAAATACAAATTATTCATTTATGAGCACGTTCATCGAGTATTATTGGGTCAAATTTTCTCAAATCAGCATACCCTAGCAATTTCATAACTGAATATCTTTAGGAATCATACTTGGATTTGTATGAAACAGTATCACAAATCACAAAACTTAATATCGCGTCTAATAAAAGTATCACAATTGGTAATATCTTTGTAAACATTAATACATTCATCTACGAACATCAAAAGAATGCTAACTTCATTACTAACGACATGTTCAATATTAAGTCTCTCTTTAGCTATCGACGTTCAGTCTTGATAACTTGTTTCAATCATTCAACCTAGTATTTGTTGTACTGATTATTAATTAAAATAATTACCAACCGGTGTTATTTGAGACTTCTATAAATTATGAAATCTTAATGAATATTATGATGGTCCAGCCTTGAATGTCATCACGTGAAGTTAATGGACACCAAGAGAACTCACTTAAGCTTTCTTCTCAAACTAATCAATAAGAGATGACGCGTGGAGTGGTGATTACTAGGAGAAATTGTGCCTATGAATAGCTCCATTGGTCGATGATTAAGAAATAGATATAATTACACTAACACCGTGTATGGTATTGCTCAATTATACACATCCCTTCTGATCATAGTAATTGCACTTACATTCCTTTTACTTTACTCAATCTTTACACTAAGACCTGCCGAGTCTATTTTCGCTAGTAATTTAAAATTTTGGGCAGAAAATAACTGTGATTTTTCAAATTTACCGTTAGTTTCTAAAATAAACATGTTTAAATGAGTTTACATATAATGAATTAATATATAAGGGGTGGGTCTAAATATATATTTTGGAATAATTTATGAAATCAATATACTTGGTATCATGCAAATTTTCATATTCCTTGATAAATCACAATTATTTTATGCCCATGTTTTTTAAATTACTGTCTAAAATAGACTGAAGTGGTCATATTGTGAAGCTTGAGTAAACTAAAGATGTGTAAGTGTAATTAATGTAATTGAACGAGTGTAATTGAGTAATAGGTGTTAGTGTGATTATCCCTAAAAAAACAAATCTAATAATGACAAGCACCTCAGCAAAAGGTTGACGAATAAGACAGCCATATGACGTGTCTTTTTCTAACATTTTCCGAATTCATATATACCTGATAAATTAAAATTTCTTAACTTGATACTTAACATAATAAGCATGTCAGCAACGACGCAATAAACCTAAATCATAAAATTTATAACAAACAAAAGTTGCCCTTACATTAAGGTAACGCGCATACTTCTGTATTATCTACGGAAATCGTAACTTCGGGGACAACAGATAAAATTGGAACGATACAGAGAAGATCTACAAAAATCAAAAGAGGGCCGAAAGACCGAGACATACCTACCCATGTCAATTCAGATTGTGACATGTGTCCAACTCCTTCTCATCCAAGGTGTTAATCATAATCCACTCTTTAGATCGGGACACATGTCACAATATGAATCCAGTTGACTCGAGAGGATACACATGACCGGGCCGGAACATGCCCGATAAGCAATAAAACAATTGTGCCACCATTTATATAGTTGTGCCCAAACAAATGCCCAATAAATATCGACTTACTAGTGTCCCGGTTAGGGCTAGTTTGGCTCCAAATGATTCATAAGTATGTACTTTTTCAAAATGTAGTTGTAGTAATATAATCATAATTTTCTTTGAGTGTTTGGTGTGAATGAACTTTTGAAAAAATGCCAAGAAGTAATTCTGAAAAGTCAGTAAAAGTTACTTATCTGAAATGGACTTTTAGAATAATAACTTATTCTAATAGTGCATTTCAAAATTTACATCAAATGTATTTTACTTCTCAAAACGGACTTTTAGACTAGAAATTCATTTCATAAGTGTTTCCAAACACCCTCTAAATCGTAGTTATATTACATAATTTAAAAGCCCAACAACAAATTTAAAGTATTTGCACCCACTTCCTATACTCGATAAATTAATACTCAATTATTTAATGAACTCTCTAAGATAATATTTTTTTGTCGATCTCGACTATGGGACAGGGTTCTAAATTAATTTCATTAAAATTACAAGTACATATTTATAATTTTAATAGACGTAATATATAAATTAATAATTTCTTATATATATTCTATATATTATCACGTGAGCCCTTATGAACGTTTCTTGAAAAATGACATGGGTACTTTTTGTGTTTTGTTGAATTAATTACAGCTTCGATTCATCACTAATTTTCCTTATCATTAAACACAAGAAGCATAATTAGGTGAGATGTTGAATGATCCTTTCAAATTGAAATATTCATTTGATATGTACCTAATACAATAATTAAATCAAAGTTTAAAAGAAAGTTATAAATTGAATATTTTATTATAAATTAATATAAGATTAATAATTATTAATTAATTAATAACTCTGTTAATCGATAAAATTTGATAGTATTAAGGGACGTTTGGTTACAAGGGACATAAAAACCAAAGGCTTATAGTCCATGAACCATGTTATCTTAGCCTTTTCAATAGGATTATTATATTCAAGCATGTTATATCATAATTGGCTTTTTATTAATATCAAGCTTCAAAAAATACAAGCAAACATAATATGAGCGATATTATTATTATTTATTATTATTATTATATTATTATTATTATCACTTGTCGGAACAAGGGAACAACAGAGTTTACATGTAGGGGTGTAAAACAAATCGGGTAGTCGGGTATCGGATATAGTTCGAGTTCGGATTAAGATTTCACTACCTGAATCTGACACATCATCTATGGCGGATACGCGCTATGTCGAGTATTTGTCGAGTTCGGATAACCGACGTCGGGTTTCCTGGTACCCAATTTTGAATTTCGAAAATAACTAAAAAATACAATATGCAACAAAAGTAAACACTAGCCGCTTTAAATATATTGTGCATTTCTTCGGTAAATAGATCGACCCTTTCTTAAAGGCAATCAGCCATAAATAAACTTCAACTCAGTGAAGTGTTTCGCTAAGGACATCCAGACGATAAGGAATCATAGTTTCAAAGCATGAGATAAAAAACGGTTATCTGGTAGTAATTTAAATACCTGATACCAAACCCGTATTATTTAATTTGCGTATCCGGTTAACGGATACCCAAATAAATTTCCGATTTACCCGACCCGAACTACCCGAACCTGATCGGATCGGGTTTTACCCGAAAACTCAAACGCAAATGCCCACCCATATTTACGGGACATATAGATATAATAACGTACCCTCAATAAAACTTGCTTGGGCTGTTTTACCTTACACAGCGACATCGGGCTTCATAATCTTTGTAATATTGGAAAAAAGGTTTAATGCACAGAATACAAAAGTATAGCAGCAACATTTTGTTTCGACACAAGTTACGATATGAACAAAAGTAAAATGAAAGACAAATATTTCAGAAAAACTCTTCAAAGTTAAGAAAGCAAAGTCCGAAGCTGCAAGAAATCATTGCCACCTCATACAGTCAGCAACTCCTGAAAAGAAAGAAAATAATAATACCAATGGATTTTAATCACCTACATATAGAGATCTCATGATCACGGTGAAGAAAGACAACGTACCTTCTCTTTCTGTTTGTAGATTGTTTCAATCTTCTTCATGTACTCATCAGTAACTTTCTGCGAAAAACAGAGGAATTTAAGCAGTTAAAAGAGAACAATAATTGCCAGTATTTATGAGAAGATATTATATATGATCATTTGTACCTGCAAATCACTGGACAGGTCTTTCACGTTGTCTTCTGAGAGCTTCTTCTCCTGCAAGAAAATAGAAATTCCAATATGTTTCTAAGTTTTGTGGGGGAAAGAAAAAGAAAGAAAATAGCACCTTCTCAAGTTTCTCATAAGACTTGATTGCGTCTCTTCTTATATTTCTTATAGCGACCTAAAAGATAATCAAATCAAGATCAATTAAATTTTGTTATTACTTATTCCCATATAATGCTTCTATGCAATGAGATGTGACGAGCTTATCTGTGTAGAGAATCGATCTACCTTTCCCTCTTCGGACAGCTTAGCCACAATTTTCGACAACTCCTACACGGTGATTAATAACAATCAAACTTCATTTCTTTTCTCCAGAGAATAAGTCACAAGAAATACGCAGCATTTGGTTGTCAACACCGATTTAATCAGCAAAAATTTGTAACAATACCTTCCTCCTCTCAGATGTCAGCTGCGGGAGGGTCAACCGTATAACTTCCCCATCATTATTTGGAGTCAAACCAACGTCCGAACCCACAATTGCCTTCTCGATAGCCTTTAAACTGAAAAAAAAAGGGAACAGAAATGTGACCAAACATCTAGCACAAAAACATTCATCCATTATTAAATTTGACTGCTTCCATCAAAAACACTCTTTCAGCATGGATTATTACAAATTAAATCTGATAAACAATGGTATGAGAAGCTAAACCTGGATTTGTCATAGGGCTGAACCAGGAGAGAACTTGCATCAGGAGTACTAATCTGGGCTATACTCTTCAAGATTACCGGAGTCCCATAGTAGTCAACCTAACAAGAAATCAGAGTTTTAGCTATCTTAAAGTGTAGAAGCTGAAATTATCAAACCAAAATTTTTAAACTAAAGCTACTTAGTACTTGGTAATTGGATCAAAAGGGGCACTATCTCACAGTAAAATATCGAAGTAGCATCAATTCACTATATACCTCGATTTTGTCTAGCATTGCAGGATTGGATCGCCCTGTTCTTATCGAATTGAAATTGGACTTCACGTTCTCAATAGCTTTCTCCATCCTTTCTTTCTGGGGAGACGAAGCATCAAGATACGAAAAGCTTTAGATTTTTATTGTCAGCTATGTTGCGTTGGCTAGTAACAAGGCAGTAAGATAAATCAAATTCTCACAGCATCTTCCTCGATCATAGACTTCTCGGCTTCGATTTCTTCAATCGTAGCACATTCAACTACCCCCCTTCTGAAAAATTCACCAAACGTCATTCAAAAACACAAACACACACGTGGACGAAGCAATGTAGAAGCTCAAAATCTGCAGAAACATATACAATACGAAATTCAACTAGCCTCTGCTTCTTTGAAACATGGGGGCCCAAAGAAGCCCTTTCTAATGCTACCCGAAGCTTCACGTAACTCGCGGACGCACTCCAAGAGATGGCATTTTTCGATTCTACACAATCAAAATCGAACTCAGTCACTCTCCGTTTAATGACAGTAAAAATTAACAGTTAAGAGTCCGTAACCAGAAACAAGAGAAATTTGGCTGACGATTACGACCTCGGATTGAGAAGCGAGTCCTGGGAGGTTTAGACACGTGGCACAGGTAGCGCACGTGAGAAGCGGGCGAAAACGTCGTCGACATGGTTTGTTACCTCACGCCTCCTTTGTGTTCGATGAAATTTCGAAGTGGATAATTTCGTTCCGGCAGAATATTAATGGCTGTGGCTTTGAGTCAGTGGCTGAGTGTAGAGAGAGCGGTGCTCAATCGCGAAGGGCCATTGACGAAGATAAGACTGATTTTTCTGCAGTTAAAGGAAAGGACATTATTACCCCTCAGACTAGTTGAATTCTCATGTAACGAAAATTTCAATTTCATTACTTTTGTGGGCAAAGTTATAATATGGGTAACTTAGGGAAAAATACCTGATACCTATTTAAACTTAGGAATCAGTCCCTACAGGTTTAATTTGGCCTAATTAGGTTTCAGACCCCCAAATAGCATAGTTTCGCTAGATTTCAGGCCCTATAAAGTATTAAATTAAAGAAAATGATCCATATTAAGTTTGCCTTAGAGAGAATGACATATTCGCGATAAAAAGACTCATTCACCCTCCAATATTGCGAAATTTACAATTGTATGTCATCCTCTTCTACAAACGATCGAAACAAAATTTCAAGCTCAACTATGGCTCAATCTCGACTACAAGATTAAATCGGCGTCAATTTATAATGGGTCTTAATAGTAAACTAATATTATTGAAGTTTAGAATGAAATAATGCTTCTAACCCAGCTCGAAAATTTCGTTGAATAACAGATGGAACCTCGACTTAATGGCCGAATAAGGTAAAATCAATTCAATTTGATCATGAGTCTTAACAATCTATGAGAATTATTGATGTAAATAATGGAATAACGATGTATTTTGACACGAAATAAAACTGAAACGTTCGTGAATTAACACACTTGCTATGTAACACTTCTTGTTTTCCATGTAACTCTTTCTACTATAACGCATATCTTGTAGTTTACAAAAAATGTTGGCACCAAAATAACACATAAATGAGCAAACATAACGATTCATTTCCTGTAAATAGCACATGTTGTGCAAAAGCAAAGAGCCAAGAAAAATAGACGAAATTCATCGACAACACCAAAACCGCTAAAACGTGGAATCTCTTATGTTATTAATCGAATAAGGTTAAATCGACTTTAATTTCTCATGGGTCTTCATAATCAGCGAAAATTTCTAAAGTTTATAATGGAATAATGCTTCAAACCCAATTCGAAAATCTCGTTGAAAATTGGGTAAAATCTAGACTTTAATTGGCGAATAAGGTGGATTCGACTAAATTTTATCATGGGTCTTAGTAATCGATGAGAATTAATGAAGTTAATAATGAGATAACAAAGAATTTTGATGCGACACATGATTGAATCGTTTGTGAATTAACACGCTTTGTTGGGTAACACTTTCTACAACGAATGTAACCATGTCCTTGTAATGCATAACAAATGTTGTCATAAAAATAACACATCAATAAACAACGATAACAATTCATTTGTTCTTAATAACACATCATGTACACAAGCAAGAGACTACGGAGAATAGATCAAAAATCGCCGATGACAACAAAAAACCTTGAAAACCTCTGAAATCTCGGTGTTAGTGACAGAATTAGGTTAAATCTATATTAATTTTTCATGGGCTTAATAATTAAGGAAAATTCTAAAGTTTATAATGAAATAAGGTGTTAAACCCAACTCTAAAAACTTGCAAAAATTTGTGAAATCTCGACTTTAATGATCGAATAAGGTGAGATCGACTCAATTTTATCATGTGTCTTAAGAATCAAAGAGAATTATTGATGTTAATCATGGAATAATTCATAGATTGGCTTTTCCCAAACGGTTTTTGAGCTAGGTAACACTTTCTGTAACAATTATAACACATGTACATGCAAAAGAAAACACTTCATAAGAACATTCTAGAAGGTTCTGGATTGTCAGATAATATTAACAAGATAATCGCAGAATATTACCCATTACCTGCAAATAATATCACATGTCTGATAAAACATAACAATATGAACCCAATTTATAACATATTTGTAGATACGGGTACTACATAATAGCTTCTCAGTACCACATTACTAATTCGATTAATTTCGTTCATAAATGCACTTTTTTTTTCCGAATGCATAACATTGACATTCATGGAAATAGATTATATGATGAAGTTAAACCACCAAATTCCTAGAGACGTTTTGCGAATGTTGATGTAGAAAGTAGAATGTTGTAGTTATTAGTCATGTAAACATATGGTCTTTCATTCCAAAACATAGACTATATATGTCTCAATGAACATGATATTATGAATTTCATCACGAACTTGTTCAAAATTCTACATAAATCACGAGTAACATTTTATAGACCACATACTCTAAATTTTAAGCTCCGAACCCTAAACACTAGGCCCCGAACCTAAAACTTAAACTCGGAAACCAAATTTTTTTTATTGTTGTATCATATAAATCATAAGTTGTACATCATATTACCAAATTTTTGTGTCGTAAATCCTTAATCTTAACCCCGAAACCCTAAATCATAAATCCAAAAACTTAACCTAGAAACTCTAGCACGTAAACTGCAATTTGTAACGGATAATCCATTTCGTATAGCACTTAAACGCTTACTGATAACACTTAATCCCTTACTAGTACCTTTTTATGTATTTCAATAGAATCTAAGATTCCGCCAAATATCAACTCGAAATCAATACTCCCGCCACACCACATATAAATCGCAAACCCTAAATACTCAAATTAGAAATCACGAATAACATATCTTATGATGCAAAAGAGAGAATAACCTATGTTTGCCAACAAAGGACCATATGTTTACATGACTAATAACCTCAAAATTTGACTAATAACATTAACATTTGAAGATTGTGTCATCTAAAGAAATATGATGGTTTAACATCATCAAATCTTATATTTCCATGAATGACAATCGTATACATCCGAAAAAAACACATTTATGAACGAAATTAATCGAGTAATTATTGTTATAGTGGAAACCTATTATGCTGTACAAGTATTACATAATCGTTAAAAACTGAGTTGGTATTGTTATTTACAATCAGACATGTGGTATTTTTTGTAGGTAATTTGGTAAAATTCTCTGGCAATCCAGAACCTTCTAGAATGTTCTTAATAAAGTGTTTTTCTTGCATTGACATGTGTTATGATTATTGTCAAAAGTGTTACTCCGATCGGAAATATTTAAGGCTCATTATATTTGTCAATAATTCTCATTGATATTTAAGGCTCATGATAAAACTGAGTTGATTTAACTTAATTCAACCATTAATTTTAGGTTTCGCCCGTTTTCTCAACGGGATTTCGGAATTAGGTTTAGTGCATTGTTCCATTATAAACTTCCTTAGTCTTAATTGATTTTGAAGAACCAAATTGAGATCGATTCAACATTATTCGGCCACTAACGTCGGAGATGCCAGCGGTTTCAACGTTTTTTTGGTGTTGCGGGCTGTTTTCGATCTATTCTTCTTGCCCCCTTACATATTACCCAAGAAGTGTTACCCAGAATGTAGGATTTGATACCCAAATGTAAGAAGTGTTACCCATAATGTAGAAATTGTTACTCACAAAATGCAAGAAGTGCTACCCAACAATAGTCGTAACACATGTACCACTATGATGAAAACAACTGTAACACATGTTCTTCTAAGAATACCTTTAGTTGTTTGATGATGACAAATGCATCGAAATAATACCAGTTAAAGGAAGAGTGCTTTACTCAAAATTTATTCCGGTGATTTTCATTTCAGTTCTGTTAACCTCGAACGACGAACGATTGAGCCAAAACGGTGGGGCAACATAATGTTCAGCACATGGGTGTCTACAATTTGTACCTATTATTCGCAATGCCGGTCAAAAAATATGATTCGATGCAAAATTGATTTTTCTTATTCCGTCGATAATTCGAAATACTCGCACTACGATATTGTATTTGTCGATGTAGAGATCATAATCAAACTTCGATGAACATCCAATTTCATTTGGTAAGCGGGGTTGGAGGAATGGGATGTCGTGCGAACGACGAGAATTTCGGCCATAGGAACTATATTTGGTTCTGTTGATACCACTTATAATTATCTGGGTAGCATATTAATTCACAACTCGTAACATGTTAGTTATCAATGGTACCATTATATTATTAGTTAATGCGTCCAATACCGCTACTTAAAACATTTTTGTAAGAGTATTTTGATCAAATCGACTTTTAGGTCATTAACTATAAAATTATAGCGAATTGGGTCCTTAACAATCTTTTTTGGCCTAATTAGGTTTCAGGCCCCATTAGCATTGTTCTTTAGAATTCATGTCCCAAAATGTTACAAAATAGATATAAGGACCCATTTAAAGTTTGCGTAAGAGTTAAGGACATATTTGCAGTGAAAAGACTCATTTACCCCTCATTGTTGTGAAAATTACACATGTTTGTCATCATATCTCCTAAACGATCGAAACTCAAATATCATTCAAAGATAGAACAAATCTTGACGTTAATGATTGAATAAGGAGAAATCATTTGTACATGAGACTTCGTGAAGAGACTTTGTACAAATCTTGACGTTAAAAATGATGTAGCAAATTGAAACGGGTGAAATCACGATTTTAATGGCCGAATATATTGAATTCGACTCAATTTGATCATGGGTCTTAGTAATTGAAGGGGATTATTGATGTTAATCATGGTATAACGAAGAATTTTGGTGGGACATAAGATTGGGTCGTTTGCTAATTAGAACGTTTAGAGGGTAACACTTCATGCTTTCTGGGTAATAGTTCATGCAACAAACATACCGCATGCTGTGTACACAAGTAAAAGCAAAGAGGGGTAGATCGGAAATCGCCGGCAACACCAAAAAAACACTGAAACTGCTCGAATCTCTGACACAAGTGACATGATAAGGTGAAATCGACGTCAATTTCTCATGTAATCAACGAAAAATACGAAGTTTATCGTGGAATAATGCGTTAAATCAAATTCGAAAATCTCGTTGAAAAAAACGGGTAAAACCTCGAGTTTAATGGCCAAATAAGGTGCATTCGACTCAATTTGATCACGAGTCTTTGTAATCGAAGGAGATTATTAATGTTAATCATGAAATAACGAAGAATTTTGATGAGACATAAGATTGCAACATTTATTAATTGTAAAGCCGGTTGGTAACACTTGATTTATTCAGCGTAACCGTTCATGCATTCTGAGTAACATTTCTTGGATAACAAACAAGAGGCTAAGAGGAATAGATGAAAAACAACCGACGACACCCAAAAATCAATGAAATTGTTGGGATCTCCGAATTTAGTGAACGAATAAAGTTAAATCGACCTCAATTTCTCATGGGTCTTTATTATCGACGAAAATTTTTAAATTTGATAATGAAATAATACTTCAAACCAATTCAAAAATCTCGAGGTGAAACCTCAACTTTAATGGTCGAAAATTGTGAAATCAACTCAACTTGATCACAAATCTTAATAATGTAAGGAAATTATTGGTGTTAATCACGGAATAATGTAAGGAAATTAGTTTTCTCCAAAATTGAAATATGTTTTAGCGTAATAACACTTTATGTACTGATTATAACACATACACATGAAAAGAAAACGCTTCAGTAAGAACGTTCTAGAAGGTTCTAGATTATCAGGGAATATTAATAGAATAATGACTTATATTACCACATTACATTCAATTTATAAATGCAATTGTAGATATTGGTACTACATGATATCTTCTCTGTACCACATTACTAATTCGATTAATTTTGTTCAATAAATGCATTTTTTTTCGAATGTATAAGATTGACATTAATGGAAATAGATGGCATGATGAAGCTAAACCACCAAATTCCTTTACAAGTCACGTTATGCGAATGTTGATGTAGAAACTACAATGTTGAAGTCATTAGTCATATAAAGATATACTCTTTCATTCCAAAACATAGACTATATCAATCTCAATGAACATTACGAAATTCATCACAAATTTGTTCAAAGTTCAACACTATAACATGAATAACATTTTATAGACCATATTCCCTAAATTCTAAGCTCCGAACCCTAAACCCCCTAAATCCGAACACCGAAACCTTAAAAATTTTTATTGTTGCATCATATAAATCACAAGATGTACATCATATTACCAAATTTTTGTGTCGTAAATCCTTAATCTTAACCCCGAAATCCTAAACCCAAAAACAAGCCTATAGAAACCCTATCACGTAAACTGCAATCTGTAACATATCATTCATTTCGAATAACAGTTAAACACTTACTTGTAACACTTAATCCTTTACTGGTAACACTTAATCCTTTACTAATACTTTAGTAACATTCCATGCTAATCCAGAACCTTCTAGAATGTTCTTAATGAAGTTTTCTTGCGTGTACATGTGTTATATTTATTGCTGAAAGTGTTACTCAGTTCGAAAATGTTCAAGACTCATCATATTTGTCAATAATTCTCGTTGATTTTTAAGGCTCGTGATAAATTTGAGTTGATTTAACATTATCCATTCAATAATTTTGAGTTTCCCCCCATTTTTTCAACGAGATTTTAGAATTTCAGATTAATGCAATATTTCATTATAAACTCCATAATATTCCTTGATTATCAAGATCCAAATTGAGGTCGATTTAAGCTTATTCGGTCACTAAAGTCATATATGACAACAATTTCAACGTTTTTTGGTGTTATCGGCGGTTTTCGATATATTCCTCTTGCTCACATACGTTTTACCCAGGAAGTGTTACACAGACTATAAGAATTGTTATCCAGAATGCAAGAATTGTTACCCAACAAGTGTGTTAGTTCACTTTTTTCCAAATAATTTCGAAATCCCGCCCAAACTTCAGTCAAATTCCGGAATTCCGTCAAAATCCTCAAACTAAAAACTATACCAAATAAATGACAATGAATACCACTTAAACCATTTCTGGTACCTTTTAAAAAATATAGATTTCTATGTTTCACATGGAATACCTCTTATTTATTTTGCGATGACAAATGCTTTTAAATTCATACCACTTTAACGAACAATAATTTATGCAAAAATTTTCCGTCGATTTCATTTTACATTTCGTTAACCCTGAATGACGTGCGACGAAGCCAATACGGTGGCGCAACATAATATTCAGGCTATGGGTCACTCGATTTTATACATAGTAGATGCATTTTTGCCCGAAAATATGATTCAATTCACAATTATTTTTCCTTATTCGCGTTAAGAATTTCAAAAAATTCGCATATCAAATATTACATTCGATGACGTTAAGATCAGAAAAAACCGTCGATGGCACATCAAATTTGATTTGTTGCAGGGATGATGCTCATGCGAATGGATATTAAATTACGGAAAATTTCAATCGTCGAAAGTCAATTTTAGTATATTGATACCACTAATTAACCATACAGTAACGCAATATTGACATATAGTATCACTTTATATATATATATATATATGTGTGTGTGTGTGTGTGTGTGAGTGTGATGTCAAAATACTGTAAGATAATAACAGAAGAGTGACTTTCGATACCTCTTCTTATAAAGTACTTTGTAATGGTATTTTGGTCAGTTCGAAGTTTGGGTCCTTTATCCTAAATTTTCAGCGAAATGAGTCTTTAAGAATTAATTTTTCACTGACATGGTCTGAATTTTTTCAAAACTTTCATGGGGCCTGAATCGAAACTGTCCCATCTTTTTTACTGACAGGGCCTGAACTCTTTTCTGAAAATATATTGTGGCCTGAATCGAAATTGTCTCATTTAATTTTAGGCATAAAATTAGTTTGAACTCCCCTCATAAGGTAAGTTTCTTAAATTCCCCCTCTTTATGTTTTAAAACTGTCAAATCAACTATCGTTCCAGTTGGAAAAATAAAATAAAAAAATAAAAACCAAATCGGCGAGAGAGGGAACCATCCAAAGCTTCGAATCAAAGAGAAAATCCGAGCTGCTACCTTAGCCGGTACTCGTCCTGTCGTAGCTGCCCCGCCGCTAATCGTGTGGTCGCGCGGTTGTCCGCGGCTCGTCACTCGATGTCCACCGCCCTTAGCCGCAGGTTTGCCGCTCGTTGGTCTCTCGTCGAAAAGAAATTATGTGTTTCTCCGTGGACGTCCTCGACCCCCCAATCGGAGAACCTTTTAGCCCAACTGAAGACGACGTCCTCGAGAAGCTAGGTTTCCTGGAAGTGAACTTCGTTGAATTAGTTTTTAATCTTTCGGTTGCACTCAAGCATGGAACTGTTGGATCCGGCCCATATTTTGGGCTGAAGATGGGTCAAGCCCATTCACTTATTATAGGTAAAAAAAAAAGATACTACACTACGCACGCATACACACAGAACAATAACAGAGAAACAGAGAGCGAGGCAGAGAAGAAAGAAAAAGAGAGGAGAAGAAAAAGCGAGAAGAAAAAGTCCTGATCCCGTCGATCCGGTGCTCCGATTTCGTGCAAACTTCGGAGGAAGATTCGTCTCAACGTGCTCTACACATCTACCGGCTCGGATTGTTCGGTTCCTCGCTTTTGGGTGGTAATCCGTTTCTATCTCTTCGTGTATTTCGAGTTCGTAGCTCGACGATTGTTAGAGTTCCGAGTTTGTAACTCGATGTGTTGTGTGCTCGCCTCATCGATGTAGTGTTTCAGTGTGTTGTTGGGTTGTTGTTTGCCTCGAGACGTTCTCGGGAGGTGTTGTCCGTTGTATACATCGAACTCGGTATATAGTGGACTGTTTCCTTGGATCGGGAGATCGATCCCGTGGTTTTTCCCGTTCGGGTTTTCCACGTTAAAAGTGCCGGTGTTATTTTTGTTCCGTTTTGTTGATTGTCGTTATATTGGTTCCCGTGATTTCCGACAGCAGCCCCAACAAAGTGGTATCAGAGCGTTGTGTTGTGGTGCCGTGCTTCGAAGTCATGGAAGGAAATTCTAGTCGGATGGTTATGTTGAACGAGTCGAACTATAATGTTTGGAAAGAGAAGATGGAGGACCTTCTATATGTGAAGGATTATTATTCGCCCGCGTTCGATGCGACGAAACCGGTAGATAAAAGCGACAAGCAATGGGAAGTGATTAATCGTCAAGTGTGCGGCTTTATTCGACAATGGGTCGAAGATAATGTTCTCAACCACATAAGCGATGAGAACAATGCCAAGAAACTATGGAGCAAGCTTGAGCAGTTGTATGCTCGAAAGACCGGGAACAACAAGCTTTTTCTAATCAAGCAGATTATGAGTTTGAAGTATCAAGAAGGGAGCAGCATGTCCGATCACTTGAATGCATTCCAAGGAATTATCAATCAGCTAGCTGGAATGGAAATCAAGTTTGACGATGAAGTGAAGGGTTTTTGTGGCTTCTTGGTACTTTGCCAGACTCGTGGGAGACATTCAGGATGTCATTGTCCAATTCGGCTCCCAAAAGGAATCTGTTCGATGGAATTGGTGAAGAGCAGCGTACTCAACGAAGAGATGAGAAGAAAGTCACAAGGTTCTTCTTCACAGTCCGATGTCCTAGTCACGGAGAACAGGGGTAGGAGCAAGAGTCGAGGCCTGGGTGACAGAAGCAGAAGCAAGAGCAAGTCCGGGAAGTATGCTGGCATCGAGTGTCATTATTGTGGCAAGAAGGGGCACATCAAAAGAGTTTGTCAGAAGTTTCTGAGAGAGAACAAGAATGCGAAGAGTCAAGATTATCAGACGACCGATGCTGATAAGGTTACCGCAGTCACGGCAGATTTCTTTATTGCGTGTGACGACGATGATGTTCATCGAGCTAGTCACGAGACTAGTTCGGTGATCGATAGCGGTGCTACAATAAATGCTACACCGCGTCGGGATTTCTTTAGCTCATATACCTCTGGTGATTTGGGACGAATTATTATGGGAGACGATGGCATTGCTACAGCCATTGGTATTGGTAACGTGTGCTTGCAGACCGAGAACGACCCTTAATTCTGAAGGCCGTGAAGCATGTCCCGAAACTTCGTATGAGTTTGATATCCACCGGAAAGCTAGACGATGAAGGTTTTCATAGCCACTTCGGAGACGGAAAGTGTAAGCTCACTAGAGGCTCGTTGATCGTGGCGAAAGGAGAAAAGACTTCATCTCATTTATATGTGACGCAAGCAAAGATTGCAGACTCGAACGTTAATGCAATCGACGATGGTGGCGTGACGGAGCTTTGGCATAATCGGCTTAGTCACGTGAGTGAAAAGGGTTTGATGATACTAGCCAAGAAGAATCTTCTATCCGGCGTGAAGAATCTTTCGTTACGAAGATGTGATCATTGCTTGGCTGGGAAGCAGACCCGAGTCGCGTTCAAGAACATCACTCACTCACCGAAATCAAGTACACTCGATCTAATTCACTCTTATGTTTGTGGTCCTATGAAAACAAAAACACTTGGTGGTGCTGTGTATTTTGTTACTTTTGTAGATGATCATTCGAGGAAAATCTGGGCTTATTCGCTGAAGTCCAAGGACCAAGTGTTGGATGTTTTCAAGCAGTTTCACGCTTTGGTGGAGAGGCAGACCGACAAAAAGCTCAAGTGTATTCGGACGGATAACGGAGGTGAATATTGTGGTCCTTTTGATGAGTATTGCAAGAGGCACGGTATTCTACATCAAAAGACAACTTCGAAGATGCCTCAGTTAAATGGGTTAGATGAGAGGTTAAACAGAACATTGATAGAGAGAGTGAGATGCTTGCTATTGCAGTCGCAGTTGCCGAATTCTTTCTGGGGTGAGGCGTTAAATAGCGTTGTTCATGTTTTAAATCTCCCAACTTGTGTGCCTTTGAGATTTGAGGTACCAGACAAGATTTGGTTGGGAAAGGAAGTCTCGTATGATCACCTGCGCGTGTTTGGGTGCAAGGACTTTGTTCACATCCCAAAAGACGAGCGATCGAAGCTTGATGTGAAGACAAGACCGTGTATATTCATCGTCTATGGGCTAGATGAGTTCGAATACAGGTTTTACGACCCCGCGCAGAAGAAGCTTATCAGAAGCCGTGATGCTGTGTTTATCGAAGACCAATACATACGAGACATTCACAAGGAGAAGCCGGCTGAGAAGTCCAGTGGTGATCTTGATGATTTAGATCCACCTCCTATACGTGTAGCATATCCTGATCACGGGAGAGATGTTCCAGACTCTAGCAATGTCGGCAACGATGAAAATCCTATAGCTGATGATGATGAGCCTCAGTTGAGAAGATCTGTTAGGGAGCATCGTTCATCCCCGAGGTATCCTTCAGATGATTACGTGATGCTAACAGATGCGGGAGAGCCAGAGAATTACCAAGACGTCATTTCTGCTGACGAGAAGAACGAGTGGATGAAAGCTATGGTCGAGGAGATGCGATCCTTTCACGACAACAATACTTACGACTTGGTAAAGCTACGTCAAGGCAAGAAAGCTCTCAAAAACCGATGGATTTATCAACTGAAGACTGAAGAAAATAATTCTCGGCCACGATACAAAGCTCGGTTGGTCGTGAAAGGCTTCGGTCAGAAGAAAGGCATTGACTTTGAAGATATATTCTCACCGGTGGTGAAGATGTCCTCGATCCGAGTTGCTCTTGGTTTAGCGGCGCGCTTGAACTTGGAGATTGAGCAGCTTGACATGAAGACTGCATTTCTTCATGGTGACCTTGAAGAAGACATTTACATGGAGCAGCCCGAGGAATTCAGAGTCAAGGGCAAGGAGCATCTTGTTTGCAAGTTGAACATGAGTCTGTACGGCCTGAAACAAGCTCCACGCCAATGTACAAGTTGTTGGATTCGTTTATGGCCACTCACGGTTATAACAGGACTTCATCGGATCACTGCGTATTTATCAAAAAATATTACGATGAAGATTATATTATTCTTCTCTTCTACGTTGATGATATGTTGATTATTGGCCATGATACTAGCAAGATTGCGGCGTTGAAGAGAGAATTGAGCAAGTCTTTTGCGATGAAGGACTTGGGAGCGGCGAAGAAAATTCTCGGCATGAAGATTTCTCGTGATAGGAAAAATCGAAAGCTGTGGTTGTCTCAAGAAGACTACATTGAGAAAGTCCTCTAGAGATTTTATATGAGTAAAGCCAAGGCGGTTTGTTCTCCACTTGCAGGTCATTTCAAGCTCAGTTATGAGAAATGCCCGAAGAGTGAGAAAGAAAAGGCCGACATGAGCAGAGTTCCTTATCAGTCTGCGGTTGGTAGTTTGATGTATGCTATGGTTTGTACTCGACCCGATATTGCCCATGCCATCGGAGTAGTTAGCGTTTTCTCTCTAATCCGGGAAAGGAGCATTGGGAAGTCGTGAAATGGTTATTGAGATATCTCAGAGGCACCTCCAAGACGTGTTTGTGTTTTCGCAGCGGAGAGCCTATGCTAGTTGGATATAACGATTCAGACATGGCAGGTGACATCGATTCCAGAAAATATATTTCGGGTTTTTTGATGACTTTTGCAGGGGGAGTTGTATCGTGGCAATCGAAGTTGCAGAAATGCGTTGCGCTATCCACCACAGAAGCCGGGTACATTGCAATTACTGAGGGTTGCAAGGAAGCTTTGGATGAAGAAGTTTCTCGAAGAACTTGGTCTACGCCAAGATAAGTACGTCGTTTACAGTAATAGCAGAGTGCCATCCACCTCTCCTAGAACTCGTCATTCCATTCGAGGTCCAAGCATATCGACGTCAGATACCATTGGGTTCGAGATGTGCTCGAGAGGAAGCCATTGTATTTGGCAAAGGTACATACGAGCGAGAACGGATCAGACATGATGACGAAGATTTTGCCGAAAGAGACTTGTCGACGAAAAGCGGGCTTGCTAGAGCCCACCGTATGAGCCGGAGGGGGAGTTTTGTTGGATCCGGCCCATATTTTGGGCTGAAGATGGGTCAAGCCCATTTACCTATTATAGGTATAAAAAAAGAAACTACACTACACACGCACACACACAGAAAAATAACAGAGAAACAGAGAGCGAGGCAGAGAAGAAAGAAAAAGAGAGGAGAAGAAAAAGAGAGAAGAAAAAAGTCTCAATCCCGTCGATCCGGTGCTCCGATTTCGTCCAAACTTCGGAGGGAGATTCGTCTCAACGTGCTCTACACATCTACCGGCTCGGATTGTTCGGTTCCTCGCTTTTGGGTGGTAACCCGTTTCTATCTCTTCGTGTATTCCGAGTTCGTAGCTCGACGATTGTTGCAGTTTCGAGTTTGTAACTCGATGTGTTGTGTGCTCGCTTCGTCGGTGTAGTGTTTCATTGTGTTGTTGGGTTGTTGTTTGCCTCGATACGTTCTCGGGAGGTGTTGTCCGTTGTATACATCGAACTCGGTATATAGTGGATTGTTTCCTTGGATCGGGAGATCGATCCCGTGGTTTTTTTCGTTCGGGTTTTCCACGTTAAAAGTGCCGGTGTTATTTTTATTCCGTTGCGTTGATTGTCGTTATATTGGTTCCCGTGATTTCCGACAGCAGCCCCAACAGGAACCTTTGTTCAGATTTTGTAAAGACATTGGCGCAGACATGTAGATTTGGTGCAAACTAGGTGCAGATTTTCTCATAATAGGTTCCTTTAAAGAGTGGTGCAGATGCATAATGTGATCATTTCTTTGGGATTATTTGGTTGCACCAATATGCATACCATGAAAGATTTTTCATGGAAATCCACTATTTTAGTCCTAGATGACACTCCCCAATTTGAATATATTTTTTTCCATACATATCGATATTTTGGTCCCGAAATTTGGTATTTTTTGTCTCGATTTAGACATTTTACCATAGAAATCAAGTATTTGAATTAGTTAAAATGAAAAGTTGCGAGAAAGCTTCTTTTTTGGGTTGATTGTGACCAATATGCATATCATGAAAGATCTTTCATGAAAATCCACCATTTTAGCCCTAACAATGTATCGCTTGAACTTATGATATTACATAAAAGAGAAATACTTGAATTTGAAGTTACAATACCTCAAACGACAGAAAAGTTTCAACTTGAAATGGTATAGAATACTTGAAATCGAAGAATAAATGCTTAAATTGAGAATATAAATACTTGACTAATACCAATTGTCATGCAAAAATTACTTGCGAATTGCAGCGAGTTATCTAAGACAAATATTGTTGTTTTCATCAAACATCTTAAGTGTTGATGACGTTAATCATTGAAAACATGAAAAAAAAATAGTTTCTTTCTAGTTCCCCTTCTTAAGCTGTCGAGTACTTGAAATCAACGAATAAATACTTAAATTGAGAAGAAAAATAATAACCTATCGATTGCCGGACAAAAAATACTTGCGAATTGGAGCGAGTTATCTAAGACGAAAGTGATTGTTTCATCATCCATCATCAGTGTTGATGACATTAATCATCAAAAACATGAAAAAAATAGTTTCTTTCTACTTCACCTTCATAATGTCTTGAATACTTGAAATCGGAGAATAAATACTTAAATTGAGAATAAAAATACTTGATTATGGGAATAGAATACCGATTGTCATACAAAAAATACTTGCAAATTTGAGCGAGTTATCTAAGACTAAAATCAGGTATTTTGGTCTCAAATTTAGGTATTTTACCATCGAATTCAAGTATTTTTGGGTTGCATGAAGGTGTGATGTTTAATGCGAGGTTAAGTATTAACTCCGTTCGTTTATACTTGAGTGTTGATAATATTTGAGGGATTCTGATGGATGTAGGGTAAAATTTTTTGCATGTTTCTATCCGTAATAATAAACAATCATTGTTTTACACAGGATGGAATGCAACGCACAAAAATGACGACAATTTTAATTAACACCAGCCGAAGCACGCACATACACACAGCAAAACATATTTGTTACCATAGTAAATCATCAATCCATATATATGTTTGAAACATAAAAAAGTTAGAGCGACGGCTGGCGAAAGAAAGAAGCAAAGAGCGGCACATTGTTTGAGAATCGACTGACTCAAACGATCGCATATCCTCCCGCTGCTTCATCCCCGTCTTGCTCCACTCTCATGTTCGCAACAGATGCACCAAACAAAACAAAAGTCATCTCACGGCATAATCGCGCGTGTCACAGGTCCGATCGGAGAGCTCCACAGCCATGGAATAGCAGCCAACGCTCTCTGGGGTGGCTCAAACAACACAAAGCAAAATTAGTGGTTCTCACGTAACGAATTAGAAGGAAATATATTACGAATCCATAATTGAAAGGAAAAACGGCGAAGCATGTGCGTGCGTATGCTGTGCAATGCAATCCCCCCCCTCATCTCTTGCGTATTCCTTTTTTTTTTTATTTTATTTCTTTTTTATTTGACGGTTTTGAGACATATTAGAGAAGGGCAATTTAGTAACTTAGCATGTGAGGGAGTTGAAACTAATTTTCTGCCCAGTGGCTGGCAGTACCTAGTTACAAAAGTAAATGTGAAGTAAATGTGGAGGGACTGATTCATAACTTCAAATTGTTATTAGGTAGTTTTGTCTAAATTTCTCTTATAATATTGGATCACTAAGTGTCCCCATTATTTCTTTGAGTAGTATTATTCTCTAGAGACTTTATGACTCGTGATTATTGTTGTCAGATGGGTTTGGAACGTATTCATCTGGCCCCGAGAGTAGTCTCACCTCGTGACGCAATCAGGCCTTGCCAAGTCTGTGTGACGCAAAAAAAAAAAAACAAGCCCACGACGATATTTAGAGGCTAGCTCATAGCCATGTCGAGTGGGGATACCTCGGGACAATAAAAAAAAAAAGTATACTAAATTTTGATTTAGGGTCACAATTTTTATGTTAAAAAATATGTAACTAACTTTGTATAATGAAACACAATTGGACCTCTTGTACATTATTAGGTCTGTAACTTCGCATGTAGAACCAAAATTAGATCTCACATTGACTAAATTGGATATCACTAACTTCGTATACCCAAGTAGTGGTGACATGCTTTTACGATTATCAAACACACTGACAAAATCGAAAATCGATATATTTAGCGTCCAATCTTATAATTTGCCCATTTTGTTACTGTAAAACTATTTTTTATGTAATTTAAACATGTTATTTTTTCAGCGTAACCTACTTTTGAAAGAATTGTATAGAGCTGAAATATGTATAGCACTAGGGGTGAGCTTTGGGCGGTTAGGGCGGTTTTTACTCAAATTTTAACTCGACCCGATATATTGCGGTTTTTAATAATGTACCCCAAATAGACATGCCCAACCGCCGGTTTCGCCGGAGACAGATGCCGGTTGGCCGTCTCCGGTTGTCGGTTGACCAACGCCGGTCAAAGGTTGCCGGGTTTTTAATTTTTTTTATTTATTTTTATTTTTTTTAATTTATAGTGTATATTTCGATAGTTTCTACTTTTCGGGACATAATTATGTTTTTTTCAGTATATAACAAGGGTTTTGATTTTAAAATATTAATCATCATAAATTAATTTCATTACAAAAATGAAGTTACATTTACAATTAAAATTTACAAAGTCGAAAATACAAAGTAAGAAAAAAAAATTATTCGTTGTTCGTTGAATACTTGAATCTCAATTGCCATTTGCCAACGTCGATAATCGGTTTCTGAAAAAAAATGTACAATAAAAGTTAGTTAGATAATATTTTTTTGTACAATCGCCATTAAAAAATGAAATTAGTATTAAGGACTTATCTTTTTCGGACTTTGTCGTTGGCTTGGATGTCGTCACGCGAGCGATTTCTTGGAGACGTTGGCTGAAAAATAAGATTGTATGTGTAAGTAATTATTTAAAAATAAAAATTAATACAATGAGATTAGTATTAAGGACCTATCTTTATCTTTTTTTCGGGCTTGAATCTTTCGCCATTTTCGGAGATTCTCTATTCTCCTACTCTTAGTCGCCGCCGCCATTGCCGCCACCACTAGTCTCGGCGCCGGTGGTGTCGTCGAATACATCGTCGTTCGAATCGGTATTCGTGGCATCTTGTGTCCGATGTTCGGCTCTCGTCCAATCATCGAGAAGGCATTGGTATTCGACGTTTTCTACAGTCAACCTCAAACGCCTTTCACTTAAAGTTAAGCCGTCCATGCTAAAAGCTTGTTCAACCGCGACGGTTGAAATTGGAACGGCATAGATTTCCCTAGCGATCTTCGCCAACGTTAGATACGTTGGCGACATCTTCGACCACCATCAGAGGACGTTGAACTGATCTTCGTCCTCAGCGAACTCAAAAGTGGTCGACAAGTAGTTATATAACTCTATGAACGGGTTCGTCGACCTTTGCTCGTGTTGAGGAGGTTGTAGTAGGAGGCTAAGCGATCACTACCGCTAGCACTACTACTACTAGTGGATTGACCCGAACTCGATCGAGTTGGGTCTTGGCCAATATCGGTCTTATACGCTCTAAAGACTGCCTTTAGAGCGTCATACCCTATATTCCTAACTTGAATATTGTAGTTATCGGGGATAACACTAGAATCAGCCGCAATGGACTGGTAGTATAGTGCCAGAAAATTTTCTGTCCCCTCTACAAGTATTCTGGGGTCTAATATCTTCACAATGATGAAGATATCGGGTAGTTCCCAAAAGTATTTCAGCCATTTAGCCTTCATGGCTAAAACAGCCGGACCCGCAATCTCGTCATTGACAAAAGCATTTAAAATGCATGCGACTTTAACGCAATGATCTAATGCTAAGATTGATGTCGGGTAATATGTTCCCGACATCTCCTTCGTGGCATCGTGAAATACTTGTTCACATATGCCGTTGCATCCGTCCCACATCGTAGGATGTAATTCTACCCCGAATTCGGGGTTTTCGTCGTAGAAATCGCTCAAGGTGTGGCGATATTCGTACGACGTATCTAACTTCTTGTAGGTGGAATTCCATCTGTTGGGTACATCTAAGGCAAACTTCTGAGGCGTGATTCCCAAACTTTTACAATGACGCTTCCACTTCTTCAGTACAGAAGAGTGGCGCATCGTGTAACTAATTGCCGTTCGTATCGGCGTAATGTGTGCCTTTAGATACATGAGTGCGTCCTGAACACATAGGTTAAGTATGTGGCAGAAGCACCGTACATGAAAGAATCGACCGCCAAATGACGGTCGACAATACTTAATCAAATCTTCAATGCTAGCGCTAGCATTATCAAAGGATACCGAGAAAATATTCTCGAGTATCCTATATTCCGATAAGATACTCCTAAGCTTAAGTGCGATGTTTTGAGCTGTGTGTGTTGTGTCCAAATCCCTATACGCAATTAAGCGTTTCTGTACTTGCCTAGAGTCATCAATCCAATGGCATGTAACGCCCATGTAATGATGATCTTGCCAGTGATCGCTCCATATATCGGAGGCAATGGACATTTTACACTCTAAATTTCCTAATTGATCTATTAACTCGCGTTTATACGCGAGTACCGTCTTCCTAATGTCTCGCGTAAGGGTGCTACGTGAAACTTTCTTCGCTTGGGGGTTATACGACTTTCTAATCCACTCTTCGTAGATCGGATCGTCGGCAAACCGAAAAGGAAGATGTTTTGCGCAAACAAATTTTGCAAGTTGTTTGTGCGCGACGTCTTCGTTGTACATGAACAAAGACGTCAGACTCGCACAGGGTCCTTATCCGGTAGCGGACGAACCCGTGCCCGTAGCCCCGTGCATTTGACTTTGAGTTTGACTAATTCCTATCTTAATAAGATGTTTTGAGCGGATATGGCCGATAAAATTGTCATTTCCGCCCCCTTCTTAAAAAGGTACTCCTTACCACAATAATTACATATAACTTTACAAAAATCTTTATTTTCGATCGGTACCTACTTGAAGTGTACCGCGAAAATATCCGAGCGTAGGGCGGCGGCAGCAGCCCATGCTTGGGTCTCGGTCGGCGGCGGCGTCGGAGTTTCTTCCGGTTGGTCCCGTTGCGTGTTGCTCGCCGTTTCATCTATGTCCGAGCCGAGGACGTCACTTAGGTCGAGCATAATTTCGGGGGAGTCGTCATCTTGCGATGAACTACCAACAATCTGTCTCCCCCTCGATCTCGAATTCGATCCTCGACGACGGCTATCCATATCTAAAATAAAATATTAGAATAAACGTTCGATAAAAATATGTGTAAACTTACGAAAAAAGAGGCGAGTAAAATTCGGAGCGCCGTGTAGTAGAGCCGGGCGGGGATTGATGAGTGTAGTAAAGACGGGCTAGAATTAAGGGACTAGTATTTTAATTAGTTTATTTTTTATTCGTGGACTACAACGAGGCTGAGAATTACGCGTTTTGAGAGTGAATAATTGAGAGAAAGAGTAGAATTGAGTTGTGATTTTTTTAAGAGGGGTGGGGGTATTGATAATTTTTTGGGCTAAGTAGCCGTTGCAACCGCCGGTTGGAATGGCTAGTTCATTTTTTTTTTATTTTTTTTTCTAACGGCTATTTTACGACCGGCGGTTTGCGGTTTGGGAATTTCCCAAACCGCGTGGAACCAGCCACCCGCGGCCGCCGGTTGCGGTTGGTGGCCGGTTCCTATTACAAACCGGAACCGGCGGTTGAAAACCGGTGGTTGGCCGATAGGAACCGCTGGTTCCGGTTTGTTTTGGGCATGTCTAACCCCAAACCCGACCATAAAACTTTCAACCCGATGCTCCGCGGTTTTCTTTGGTGCGGTTGGGTTGGGGCGGTTTTTGCGGGTTTTTTAATCATAACGAAAATATAATATTCTTAAGTATAGATAGTATAAAAATAAAATTCAAGAATAAAAAGTTAATAAATTTTTACGAGTAATAAAAAGTAACAAGTAAAATAGAAAAATGTTTGCAAAATTAGTGCACACTAGTTTATTAAAATTTTAATAAAAAAGTTAATAAACAATAGAGACAATATAAAATTTTAACGAAAAATATAAAAAAATTACAAGGATATGAACTTATAATAAAATTTGTTATCACTTAATAAACAGTCGTAAAAGTAAACAAGTAGTACGTAAAAAAAATTAATACGAATATGAACTCACATTCTCTATTCAAGAATAAAAAATAAAAAAAATTTAAGAATCAAAGTAACATAAGAAAAAAACCATTAATTTATAATTTAGTGCATACTAGTATTTTCATCTAACTGAGCTTTTCCAATTCGCATTAACGTTGATGCTTATGGTCTTCCAACTTCCTTACTAATAGAAATTACGACTATCTATCTTATTTTCATACTATTTAACTTATGAACTATTAAATAAAACATAATAAAAGTATAATATTATTAAATGCGGTTGGGTGCGGTTTTTTGCAGTTTTAAAAATACAAAACCAAACTCGATTGCAAAATATGCGATTTTGTTTCTTACTAACTCAAACTAACCCATCAAGTCGTTAACCCGATACTTGCGGTCTGGATTGAATTGGATTACGTCGATTGGGTGGGGCGGTCCGACGGATTAAATACTCACCCCAATATAGCACTAGTTTACATATAAAACAACTTATATTGAGCTTAATGAATAATCAATAGAACTACTACACTGGTTTTCATAAACGCAAACTTCGTGAAGATTCAAATAATTAAAACCGGAAAAAAAAGACCCAAAAATAAAACGCTCATCGTCCTCTTTTCTAATAAAGCGAAACAGAAAACGAGAGAGAACAACCAAACGGTGGTACAATAGCATGCTGAACAAGCACAACAAATCCCACCTTCACATTCGAAAACATGCACAAATCGTGATCGCTCCTTTTTCACCAGCACACAGAATCGATTTTAACTCATTCCACAGAAGAAATACCCCCAATTTTTATATAACGCGCATTTCAACAAACACCTTCCCAACATATCTCTACCATCTTCTTCCGCATACAATCGTCATCCACTGCCATCTTAAGACGCGATGGGCTTGGAGAAAAAGGAAACAGCAGCAGTTACTCTATCGTTCTTGTTCGTGATGTCGATGGCTTCTCCTGTTATTTCCGCGGCTGAGGGTTCTCTGTACACCGTCGGCGATTCCGCCGGTTGGACTATAATCGGAAACGTCGATTACAACACCTGGGCTTCTTCGAAGACTTTCAAGGCCGGAGATGTCATCGGTGAGTAATGTATAAGAGTTTCTTTGTTCGTAGTTTGCCATTTTAAAGCAAGCGCTTCTTGTTGGTCGACGAACGCATTTAATTTCTTGTAACAGTGTTCAAGTACGACCCGAGGTTCCACAACGTGGTCCAGGTGACCCGACCCGATTTCCACGCGTGCGACGCGAGGCGACCCATCAGGACCTACGCCACCGGCAACGACACGATCGCCCTCCGCAAGCACGGTCACTTCTATTACATATGCGGGTTTATGGGTCACTGCGAGGCGGGTCAGAAGGTTGATATCCGGGTTCCCAAGCCGGAGAATCGAACCGAAAACGCGACGTCGATCGTACCGAGCGCGAGCCCGAACCCGCGCGATGTCAATCCGGATCCTGCTAATGGTCCTCCTCTGTCGCCGAGCCCTAGCAGTGGAGTGATGATTTGGTCTGATATTGGGCTGATGGTGATCGTGCTTTTTTATGGGCTTTCTTCGATCTTATTAGTGTATTAGTCCCAATTCGTGCTTGTGTTTCGTTTTTTTTTTTCTCGTGTGATTCTTGGTTGGTGTTCGTCTTTCTCTGTGTTTCTTGTTTCATTTTTCAGCTGTAATTTGGAACTTTGGGGGATTTAATTTCTTGATTAAATCATGATATGAAACAGCAAAACAAAATATTGAAATGCGAAAAATATACAGGAACCATTCGGGTTGATGGGCCACGGGTGGAGCCGTTTATTTTTTGAACTCGGGCTCGAGCTCTAAGTCCTTTTACTGGTCGAGCTAAGCTGACCATATTTAATTAAGCTCGAATCCAACAAACTCGTCGAGCTCAGGCTTAAGTTTCCGGCTCGATAATGTATAAAGAATAAAAAATAAAATAAAATATAAAATTGCTCGTGAGGACGATCGCTCATGGGCGAGATCGATCTCAATTTTCTTGGGTTGGGCTGAGCTATAATCAATCCGGCACGGCTCACCTTTTAGCCTTAACGGGAGCTCAACTCGAGCTCATGATGACTTGCTCAAGTTTCGTTGGAATTGTTCGCTTGGTAAGCTTCATAGGTATTTAAGAGTTTGATTTTAAGATCAATTTATAACTTCGAGTTTGAAGCTCGAGCTCGAATTTTGTACCCCAAAACAAATACCTCGTTAAATCTAAATTTGCAACCAAACCTACCTTTAGTGGAGGGGGATATGTGTAAATTGATAAGGATCGTGGCTTCACTGATGAACAATAAGTGCACATATTTTCTTATAATCACACAATCCAAACAATATATCATCGGACTTAGATGCTAGTTAGAAATGGTAGTCATGTAGCGACGCTTACAAAGGTTTATACCTTAATTTGATACTGAAAATATGGAGGACTTCGACGTAACAATCTCAGTTTGTTATTAACTATGAATCTCACACACTTATAAGTTTGCTTCAAGTCAGAATTACCTTTGTAACATTTAAATTGTAGCTAGCAAAAAAGTATGAGTTTGTTTGTGTTATTAAAGTTACTCTCCAATTATGAGTTTGTCAATGTAATTAAAGTAATACTCCATCAAATGCTCAAGATATTGGAACTTGGAACGTCTTGGAGTAAAATAATTACTTGCGTAGACTTCTTACGATAATATGTGGTGAATTTCCTACTTGATGACTATGCAATTTAGTATAATTTTTTGGAGAATGGACGATTTATTTGATTATGTACGGAATCCTTGGTAAAATCTAGACTTGTATGAAGACATTTTGGAGATATAGATTAATTAAACAAATACTACTACAAACAACAACGACAATAATAATAATAATAATAATAATTTTTCTTTCCTCTTATTCTTTTGCATTGTTTACTTTTTTTTTTGTTACCCCATGTGGAAGAGCTTATGTCTTCCATTTTGTAGCAGTTGTATCTTTTCTTTTATGTGATTTGCTTCCCCTTCTCATGAGTTGTATTTCCTTTGGAACTTGGGTACCAAGGTTAAGAAATTCTTAATCGTGGAGGAGGGTTTTGATCGAGTTTTATTGCATTTTCTTACAAAACGAGAAGTTCTCATCAAAACTAAAGATTTGACTATTTCACGAGTTTGCACTCATTATTCATGCTTGAAGCTTGTATTTCACAAAGGATTTGATTTAATAGTCGACGTTGTGGAGATATGTTTACTTCGTTGTAAAAGTATAGTAGCTTTTTTATATATTTATTTTGGATGTTTGAATCCATTTTCAGTTTTGTTTATCTAGGGGAAATATGTCCGCTCGTTACATAAGCTTCTATATCGTCTATATCGTGTTCATGATTCAGAATCTCCGATTACAGTTTTAGAATAGGCCAACTCGCAATTACAGTTCCGGGTACGATTCAAACCGCATATTTACGGTTGAACCTTTTTCTTCGCCATCAGTTCAAACTGTTTTTATAAATTTTTTCGAAATAAGTTTAATAGTAAAACCGTTGATTTTGACCTAAACAGCGGGTTGAAGTTTTGATTTTTTAGAAACCATAACCGAACCATGTGAATCACAGTTACAATTTGAACTTTAACCGTAAATCACGATTAGTCGTATCGCTGATGGACGGTTCAGTTACAATTTCAGAACTTTCAATCACGTATGACTTTATCATGAGTATTATCATTTATTTATCAAATAGATATTTTTTATATTACTTAAGAAATTTTCACCTCCAAGGGCTTGACCTGGTAGGTCCGATCATACTTTCAAGTCTGTTAGGGTTCGATTCCTGTTAAGGGACCTTGAGTCCCGTATGTTATGAGATCTTCGAGTGGTTCCATGAATTAGATAGGATTAATCCTGCTGGAAGCCGTGATCATCACATTGCCACAATGAGGTTCATACACGATTTAGATTGAATCTAGTCGGAGTGTGGGGACTACAAGGACTTTTTTGGTGGATACATACATGACCAAAAAAAAGTTAGTTAAGAAATTTTTTACTTTCGGAAAAATGTTTTCCATTTATTACAAAAATACCTTGATTTATTATAGGAGGAAAACTCGGTAATTAATAAATCCACTTACCATAGAAAACGCGGGAGATCGTGATTTAAATTAGCGTAACGATTTTTCCCCCTTAACCCACTGAAAGACTGAGCATATGCTATAATTTTTTCACGACAAACAAAATTATCATAAACTACGAAAATATCGAAAACCACAAGTAAGTTTCGAAAATACCCTCACACCCGCACACACACACACCCGTTTCCATTTGTTCATTCTCTCTCCTCATCTATCATTCGCTTGCTCTCTCTGCCTCCCTCTCTCTCATGGATAGCCAGACCCTGAGATCAGCGCGTGGCCGCCGCAACCAAGCGACGTCGTCTTCCTCATCGTCTCCGCGGCGGAGTTTGAAGAGAAAGCTCGAAGAGAAGTTCGATGAGGACCGGGATAACACAACGATCGGCGACCGGTCGCCTCGCGATTTGCAGCGAGATCTGATGCACGATGTTCGCGAGCAAGTCGAGATCCTCGAGGGCGCCTTCTCTTACAACGAGGGAGATCGCGCGTCCGCTAAACGCGCTATCCATGTACTATCCGAGCTCGCCAAAAACGGTACTGAATTTGCCTATCCGTCCTGGAGTAATTGCTAACACCTGCGGTTGCGGGTATCTTGCTGTTTCTTGAGTTAATAGTGTTTTGTTGACTGTGCATGTGCTGTAGCTTTCGTCTAGGGTTCTGATCAATTTTTTGGAGTTTTACATAGAAATCTTCTTTAGTTTCCCCTCTTTTTTTTTCTTTATATTTACCTAATTTTTTCACGGAGCAATCGTTTTGTACGTGTAGTAGCAGGCTTCGAAATTTTCTGTCAATGAATTAATTATCCGCAAAAATAGTGTAGGTGTGTATTTATTAACTCGATCTACTACTTCTGTATTTGAGGGTAGGAGTTACATAATTATATATGCATAAGTGGATTTCCCCGGTTGCTTTTTGCAATTGATACACCTGATGACCCTTCAGAGTGATTTTTTCTTTGTGGGTGCAGAGGATACTGTGAACCTAATTGTAGATTGTGCGGCTGTTCCACTGTTGGTGAGGTATCTGCAGGCACCACCGGTTAGGGATGGTCACGACGAAGAGAGGCCATACGAGCATGAGGTGGAGAAAGGGAGTGCCTTCACTCTTGGACTGCTTGCCATCAAAGTAATCGCCTTCGAGACCATGTGCTATTCTCTATTGTGTTGTTTCTATTCCCTCCTTAAGTAGTCATAGAAGACGTATAAACACAATGCTAAAATGTTACTATTTCCTTTTTCCTGGTATCATATCTCATAGACTGAACTGTAGAACAATAAATCTAGATTAGAAGTTGCGTACGCTTTTTTGTTTATTTTTGTTGTGTCGATTTCAATTCCTTTCCTCCACCGTTGTCAACAAAGTTACATTGTTTTTGGTGGGTGTTTTCAGTGTATCACAAAATGTACACAATGATCGTAGGGTGAATAGCTGATTACTGCTATAGTCTAGAATAAGGAATTTGCGTGGACTGTTCCAATCGTCCTATAGATACACATTGACTTAGCAATTATGTAGAGATGTTAATGTTTCAGCGATGGCTCCTTCAATATATGCAGATAATAAATATATCCATTAACCTTTTATAATGTCGGAATACAAAAAAGCTTGCAATTAAAGTTTATTGAATTTTTGCTTATCGTTTTGGTGGAATCCAATCTTTTCATGCCTTGCCTCTCATATATATTTCTAATTACCATGTTTCTACTTCACAGCCAGAGCACCAACAACTCATTGTGGACGCTGGGGCTCTAGCCCATCTGGTGGATCTTTTAAAGAGACATAGAAATGGTGATAATTCTCGTGCAGTAAGTGGTGTCATGAGGCGAGCAACTGATGCAATCACTAATCTTGCCCATGAGAATAGCAGAATTAAAACCCTTGTCAGGTTATTGTGCTTTTGTGTTTCTTATATTTGTGTGTATGTTCTCTATGTCCGATCATGGTCATCTTGATTTTCCAGGCTTGAAGATGGGATCCCTCCTCTTGTTGAGTTGCTTCAATTTCCTGATGCAAAGGTGCAAAGGGCAGCAGCTGGAGCCCTCAGAACCCTAGCCTTCAAAAATGATGGGAACAAGAATCAGGTTTCTGACAGTTAACTGATAAAGACTCTGCTATCTTTGTCCTTTCATGTTATATAGAAGTTTTATTATTTCAGATTGTCGAGTGCAATGCTCTACCCACTCTTATATTAATGTTACGATCTGAGGATCCTGCTATTCATTATGAAGCGGTGAGTGACTACAGCCTCACTTCCCGACCAATGTTGTGTCAATTCTTACGTTGTGATAAATTGTGTTTGAAAATTGCTAATTTCACTGCACTGCCATGTTTTCTTCCACTCAGGTTGGTGTCATTGGAAATTTGGTCCATTCATCTCTAAACATAAAGAAAGAAGTCCTCGCGGCTGGAGCACTGCAACCTGTCATTGGGCTACTTAGGTATGAATCAAACCCTTAAAACTACAGAGTTCTCCAGGGAAAAGGCATGCAATATTGCTTTTATCACCCCCCCCCCCCTCACCCCCAACCAACTCCCACCAAAGACTGGGTGCATATGCAGCTTTTCAGTTCCAAAAAGCACCAACCCCTTTCTGCTCAACACTGCCTGTGATTTTTCAGATTCTTGTTCTTATTAATTAACCCACTCCTGTGGATTTTCGTACTCTCGAAATGCTAGTAGTCAGGTTGTTTCTTATTCAGTCTACTCCAAGTCTAGATTTAAGTTGATGCCTATCGTCGTTGTTGGTTGTGCTGTCTTAGTCGATAAAACATCATTGCACATGGTTGGATTCATTTGGTAACTATTCAAATCACTTCAACTTCTGCTAGTGCTGTTTTATCTGGAATGTTATGTTCTTACAGTTCCTGCTGTCCGGAGAGCCAAAGAGAGGCTGCTTTGCTGCTTGGGCAGTTTGCTGCAACAGATTCGGACAGTAAGGTCGGTTAATATTCTTGTTCAATCATTTTTTTTCTTTTGAACTGTCTTTGAGTTTTGTGTTGCCGAAAATTCATAATGAGCATTTGTGTTAACAGGTTCACATTGTTCAACGAGGTGCAGTGCCACCACTTATTGAGATGCTCCAATCTCCTGATTCTCAATTGAGGGAAATGGCTGCCTTTGCCCTTGGGAGATTAGCTCAGGTAATTTAATTTTGATGATTCAATTCTGCTTTCTTGGCATTCCTCTTGATTGTTTCTTCATTCATGATTTTTTTCTTCATTGGTTTTTATACTTTATTCTTGCTTCCTGAACATTTTTATGTTATTGCAGGACACTCACAATCAAGCTGGGATTGCTCACTGCGGTGGAATAGCGCCACTGCTGAAGCTTCTAGAATCGAAAAATGGATCTCTGCAGCATAATTCTGCGTTCGCGCTGTATGGACTTGCAGATAACGAGGTGTTCGTTATGAACACAGCTTTGTCTTGTTGTAGCTTACTTTTTGTTTGGACTTTTTTTGGTGTGGTGGGTGGGGGTTGGGAGCTATATCTTTTTGTAACTTTTCCTTTTTTTTTTCTGGTTTTTGTAGGATAATGTTGCAGATCTTGTTAGGGTTGGGGGTATTCAAAAACTTCAAGATGGAAAATTCATTGTCCAGGTAAGATCTATATTCTTGAGCCAAGTAATTCTCCAATGTACGAGTACATCAAACAATTAATCAAGTGTTGTTATGTCTTCTTATCATGTCATATATATTTCGTTTGCAGCCCACTAGGGACTGTGTAGCCAAAACTCTGAAAAGACTAGAAGAGAAGATCCGTGGACGGGTGAGTTTTTTCATATCTGGAAGGATGTGTTTTCAATATTCTGTTTATCGTTTCTTTACAAATAATGAAATAAACACATTAGGTTGAATTGTTATCAAAGAAAAATTCTACTCTCCCGTTGATTTTATTGTTTTGGTATATAAGGAAAATGATGAAATGGTATTTTTTATGTTTCGTATGTTTGAGTCATTTCTTTCATGTGGAAGGTATTGAGCCATCTATTGTATATGATGCGGGTCGGAGAGAAGATCGTTCAAGTAAGAGTGGCTTTGGCATTGGCGCATCTTTGTTCGCCTGAGGACCAAAAGTCCATTTTTATAGACAATAATGGTACATGTTCGATATTGCTTGCGGTCGTTGCTTCTCGAAACTATTTATAGCTTGGATTATTTTATCTGCAATTAGTTATGCAGTTTTTATTTCCGTAGGACTGGACTTGCTTTTGGAGCTCTTTGAATCAACCAACTCAAAACACCAAGGAGATGGTGCTGTGGCTCTTTGCAAATTGTCTAGTAAAGCAAGCTCACTTTCATCCATCGATACCGCTCCTCCTTCCCCAACACCGCAGGTCGTGAATCAACTTCTTTGTCTGCTTGATTTTCTAGTAAATTCCATCTCGTGGTGTTTGCAATAAAATTTTAGTTTATAATTTATATCTTGTGATGACTTTGTGGATTCTCTTACGACACTTATGCTGATAGCTATAGTATTTTTTACATATGAAGCATGTGTTGGCTAACTGTGAAGATTATGCTACAGGTATATCTGGGTGAACAATTTGTAAACAATCCGACATTGTCTGATGTGACATTCTTAGTTGAAGGTTAAAATCTTTTTGGGTCTTCCTGATTCTTTTTATTGAAATCCATCTTATGTTTTTAATTATGGTCATTTTTTTTCTTATGATCAGGAAAGCGATTTTACGCCCACAGAATTTGTCTGCTTGCTTCATCAGATGCATTTAGAGCTATGTTTGATGGTGGTTACCGGGTGAGTATTTTATTCCTTGTAACGAATGCATTTTGTTTACACCCATTTGCCAATATGTTCGTCATATTTGGTCCATATAGTTACAGTAGAAACTCGCTAAATTACTTCTCGATTATTTAGTAAACTCTCCATGATAATAATTTAACTCAATCCCGGCTCGGGGATAGTGCTCTAAATTAATATTCCGCTAAGTTTATAAGATAATAAATTATTTATAATTTCTGTAGACCCCATATAAAATATAATTCATAATTCCTTATATATTACGTACTGTTGCATGAATGATTTATGAAGAGTTCTGGAAAAATGACTAAGTGGGCTTTTGTTTTTCGTTTAAGTCACCTTGACTTCCCTCTCTGATAAGGTGGGAGATTGAATGATTCTTTCTAATTAATATATAAATTAATAATCATTAATTTATGAATAAATAACTTTTTTAATTAATAAATTTTGGTGGTCAAAATAGTATTAATTTATAGAGTTTTTACTGTAATTGCCTTTGTTTCGTATGGAATGCTACCGTTGAAGTTGTGTCGGACGATTGGTGTAGTTTAGCATAACACAGATGTACTATTATGAGGATTTCTACATCAACATTTGGTAAATGTAGTAAATTGCATCACATGCCTACTCGTTATCTAATCAAAAGGTTCCGGTGCTGCAGGAAAGAGATGCCAAAGACGTAGAGATTCCCAACATCAGATGGGCTGTTTTCGAGTTGATGATGAAGTTAGTAACTTTTTTTAATTGGAACCCGAAATGGAAATCCCTAAGTTGATATATTCGGTTTCATATCCCAATTTATTTGCAGGTACGCATACACGGGATCGGTTGACGTCGACGCAGATATTGCACAGGAGCTCCTGAGAGCTGCCGATCAGTACCTCTTGGAAGGCCTCAAGCGCCAGTGTGAATACGCCATTGCAAAGGTGTGTAATGTAGTGTACCCAATTCTCAATCAGGGGAATATAATATTGAAATATCTATATTTGGCATCTGAATAAATTTTATTTCGTGTACGACGTGAAGGATATATCGGTTGAGAACGTGTCTCTCATGTTTGAACTGTCGGAGGCATTCAATGCGTTGTCTCTGAAGCACTCATGCGTCTTGTTCGTCCTCGAAAATCACTGCAAACTATGTGTCATGCCACGGTATGTTTAATGCATTTTTTTTAATTTAATCTCGCAACCGCTCTTAGTGGTGCATGCTCCATTGATAATTGGGGATGACTATGCAGGTACGGTGAGCTGATTCAGAGGATTTTACCGGAGGCCCGTAATTATTTCGTGGGGTTGCTGACTAGGACGAATCGCGTTGAAGTAAGAGGATGATAGGAGCTGGGAAAAGATGTGATGATGATGAGGAAGCTATTGACTAATTGATGCAAGAAGGAATTGTACAGATATATATAACTCAGATGAATGAACTTTCCGAGGAAAAGAGGCAAGCCGAGATTCTTCTGCTATTGACTACTGAACTTGACATGAGAACATTTAAGATTTTCCCTCAGATGGAGACTCCTTTTAAGGTTGCTGTTGCCGCTGGTATTGTGTTGATGATCTTGATATAATGATGATGATGATGATGATGGCTCATACATGCTGTTTGTTGGTTGTGTTGCCTTACTGAGACTAACTCCAAAAACTCAGTACTATTTCTGCTTTAACTGAACTCGTGAATTTCATAGGACGATATTCCTCGTTACAAAATACTCTGTAAGAATGAAAATGGCCGATTTATCAAACGGCGGAGGGAAGAAGCAAGTACTGCGTTGGATAGCTAAGTGTTGATGCATCAACCGAAAAATTGCAACTTCATGTGAGATTTCCTCTCTTCTCATGCCTGTCAATAGGATATTGAATGACCAATCCACTAGGCGATATAGAGCCGAAAATCTTGACCAAAACAAAAAAGGTTGTCTCTAATCTGTGCCAGCTGTCTCGTGCTCCCACCCCAATTTATTAGCATGCATAGAATGCATTTTTCCTGTTCTTGGAAATGAGGGCTGCGATGCAATACTTCTCCAATATAGTTTTGTCTTCCTTGGACTTGAGATGTAAAACAAAAAATTACAAATCAGTTGGTCTCCCCTCCTACTGTTAGACCTGGTCAAACGGGCCGCGGGCCGGTTCCGCCGGTTCGCGGTTCAGGCGGTTCCGGTTCCAAAACCGGCCATAGTATCAGGAACCGGCACGGAACCGCCCTCCCTATGAACCGGCGGTTCCCCTGCGGTGCCGGGCCAGTTCGATCCGCTCGATTTTTTTTTTTCAGAACTCATTTAAATATTTTAAAATTCGAATTTTTCATTTTAAAAAGTAGGAAAACATAGGAAAATTAAGAAAAAAAAAAGTTCCATTAAAAAAGTAGCTAAAAAATAAAAATATAATTACATAAAAAAATACTAGAAAACATTACATAAAAATACACAATAAAGATTTAAAAAAAAACAACATTACATCCCTATTAACTGATACGATTCTGCTAGCTTCTTCGTCGGAGTCGGAGCTTGAATTTTGAAACTATTCGATGGCATTCTCCCTCCGGTTCTTCGATTCGGCGGTGAACCAATCCTTTAACAATGTTAGCATTGCTAAGGAACTTGGGCTAAGGCTCGTTCGCTGATCCCCGATAATTCGGCCAGAGGTGGAGAATGTGGACCCAAAGCGACACTTGAAGCTTGCACGGCTAGAAGATCTCGTGAACATGGTAGAAAGTGTCTGATAAAGCATCGCGTTCGTCTTCCACCACTCAAAAATATCGAAATCATCAGGTGTTTGGAAATTGTGCCTCAAAAAGAGATGAATCTCATTTGAGTTAGATGTCGTGGAGGCGATTGCTTTATCTTTCGACTTCTTCTGCATCCTCAAGCGCTTCAAGATCCCATCCGTCCCCCGTGAGCTGCTCTCGCTCGAGACTTCGGTCACGTGCCCCGTCGCATCAACACCCGATCCCTGCCGCTGTAATGCATAGAAAGAAAAAACTTCTTCGAGAGAACAGTATTGACGCCTTTTGGTCGTCAACGTCCTCTCGAAGAAAGGTGTCGTAATACTCGAA
The DNA here is from genome assembly GCA_004919715.1 of Linderniella brevidens. Classification (NCBI taxonomy): domain Eukaryota; kingdom Viridiplantae; phylum Streptophyta; class Magnoliopsida; order Lamiales; family Linderniaceae; genus Linderniella; species Linderniella brevidens. The sequence continues at coordinate 13,636,979 of SWDC01000156.1, read as the reverse complement.
AAAATATCAAAAGTCTCCATACCACAGCTCGGGTCGAATAAGCTGTCAAGTGATGGACAATTGGGATGTCTTCCCAATATTTCTTGAGCTTCTCTTCCACACCTTTGACGACCGTACTTAAGTACACGTTGTCTCAGTATTCAACAAACTTGTGGCACATACCAATAAGCCTCGGAATAAATAACGGCGATGTCGGATAAGGTTAGAATTTGGCTATAGGCCCGAAAGTGGGTTTTAGACCAAATAAATAAGAGTTTAACCGGTTTTAATTAAATTGAGAAGCCGTCGTTCGTCGAAACTCAAAATTGATGAAATATTCATATTCTACGTTTCAAGGAAAATCTATTGAATATTAATTTGCTCAAAACCGATGTCGGGTGAATGAGAAATTAATTTTCGAGCAAACAAAAGAGATGAAATATATTTAATATATAAAAGGGACTTGTTGTTGTCCCACATTGGGAAGTTCATTTTTTCACTTGTTTATAAGGAATCTTCCTACATGGGTTATTCTAAAAGGCTTGCGCAACTGGTTGGTGGGCTATGAGCTTATGGACTTGTGTGAGGGTTTTGGACTAAATTATAGCCCGAGTACAGGGCAGTGCTTCGAACTGCCGAACCCCCACCGGGACTGGGGCAAACACCGAGATGTGCCAAGTGCGCAATGGGCGCTTTGAGGCGCACTTTGCACTTTGCACGGAGCTAGGAGCCCTTAATCCTTAATTTTATGCTCCGGACACATCAGAGCGAGGAGCTTTGAGGAGCCCTTAATTTTATGCTCCGGTGACGAGCGACAGTGATGTCATCGGTGATGTGGAAAGTGATGTTGACGTGTCAAAGGACACGTCTACAAGTGAAACGTACGTAGCGCTGACGCAAGTGCCGCGTGGACGGCGATGATGTGTACGGACCGGTTCGGGTCCGTGGTGTCGCAAAGGATCGTTGGAGCGGTTCAGCTCGAACCAGTGGGTCGAAAAGGTGTCATTTCCAAAAAGGTCCGAAAGATGTGCCTATTCGCGAAATGACCTCTGGTCAAACGGTCAACGACTGTCAGAATGGCCCAATAGTTGCAACTATTTGCGGATTGATCCCAACGACCTTTGAAAAGCTATAAATGGACCCCAGCTGAGAAGAAAAAATTCATTCAAATTCACCCCAACATTCTAGAGTTAGTGCATATAAGTTCGAGTTAATTAAAAGCAAGAAAGACTCGGGTCTTTGAGTAGATTCGCCGTGCAGCGAAACTGAATTATGAAGTCGTTGTATCTTCAGAACGGATTGCGATAACCCAATGCCCTGAAATACGGAACAATAACATCTTACGAATACGTACGTAGTTAGTGCATCGACTTCCATAGTAACGATATTCTGTTCGAGTTTCTGCAGCCACAGACCAAACGTAATACACCGGAACCGACAATCGTAAGACGTTATTATGTCTGATCGATGGCGAATATTCCGACTACACTACCGCTGCCCGCAACGACCGGCAACAGTCATGCCGAGAGACCGGCGAAGTTTAACGGGACCAAGTTCACGCGTTGGCAACAGAAAATGTTGTTCTACTTGACGACCCTGAACTTGATCCGCTTCCTGAAGGAACTCCCACCAAAGGTGACAGAACCCTCACGTAATGAGGCGGATGATGAGGCTCCCGAAGTGAACGAGCAACACGAGCACGAGAAGACTGTGTTGGACGCATGGAAGCATAACGACTTCCTGTGTTGTAACTATATTGTGAATGCTCTCGACGACTCCTTATGCGACGTCTATGAAGTGGCTACGACTGTGAAAGAGTTGCGGGACTCGTTGGATAAGAAGTACAAGATCGATGATGTCGGACTAAAGAAATACATTGTTGATCGGTTCTTCGACTATAAGATGATGGACTCCAAGCCGGTTTTGGATCAAGTCCATATCAACGCGGATAATATCCAGATCAACGAAACCTTCCAGATAGCTGCTATTATAGAGAAACTACCGCCTCTGTGGAATGATTTCAAGAAATGCCTAAAGCACAAGCGCAAAAAAAATGGGGCTTGAGGACCTGATTATGAGGCTTCGGATCGAGTAAGATAACTGAAAAATTGAGGCCAAGAACAAGAGGGCTAACATGGAGGCACGAGCAGACTTGGTCGAGTCGGGCACCGGTAAGAAACACAAGCGGGGAAATACGTCGCAGAACCAGCGGAAGTCGAACTCTAACAAAATAAGAGGGAACTGCTACAATTGTGACAAGCCCAGACACGGTCGTGTACGAAGCCAATGTCGTAGAACCAGACTCACCTATCTGAGGCAAAATCGGCCTCAGATCTGTCGGAGATATACCTCAATGTGGTCGTGTACGAAGCCAATGGCGTCGAGAACCCTAGGTTGTGGTACATCGACACCGGAGCAACGCGCCATATATAGTCCGACAAAGAGATGTTTTCCGAGTACATCCCGATTGAACGTTGTACATGGGGAACGCGACGACTTTACCAATTGTAGGATTGAGAACGACGGTCCTCGAGCAAAAAGCTAAAGTTGGTGGATGTGTTGCATGTCCCGGACATCCGCAAGAGTCTAGTCTCCGCCTCCCTGCTGAGCAAAACCAGATTTAGACAGGTATTTGACGCCGATAAGTATGTACTGACCAAGAATAGTCATTTCGGAAGCAAGGGTTACTTTGAAAAATGGCTTTTTAAATTAAATGTAGCGCCTGTAAAACGCGAGATTCATCTCGCTAGTAATAAAACAGGTTCATCCTATTTGATTGAGTGTTCTAGTTTGTGGCATGACAGATTATGACATGCTGGTTTAAACAAACTTAAAAAGTTAAATAAATTTAAACATGCTTCTGCAAATTGAAATAGACTCAACAAAAAATGTGAGGTCTGCGTTGAGGCAAAAATCGAAGAAATCGTTTCGGGGTCGTTGACGTCATCCGGTTCGGAACCTTGTCCCAGGAACGTATCTGAGGCGCTGAAATATCGAAATTATCGTCGTTTCTCGAAGACGATGCCATATTAGTAGAATAGTGCGTGGTATGTGGTGCGTAAGTGTATAAACGTGTCTGTGATGCGTGATAAAATAATCTTTGACTAATCGCAAATGTGTTTGAGAGAGATTGGTCTGAAAAAATGTTGGCAATGAGCTCCTATTTATATACTTTTCGGAAAGGGGCTAAATTGCAAAAAAAAAAATTGCGGGCCAAACTGCAATTTCTGAAAATAGCCAACTGCTATTTTAGTCGTTACACTCCCCAACGGCTATATAACCGTTGTGGTTCCGGGTCCGAACCGCGGTTCCATGGTTCTGTGTATGGCCGAACCGGACCGACACACCTAAAATGTGCCGGTTCCAGTTCTCCGAACCGTTTCCCGCGGTTCCAGATTCGGTTCGGGAACCGCGGAGCGGTTCCGAGGCATGTCAGGTTCGTCGACCCGCCCCGTTGATCAAGTCTATCTTCTTTCGCTAATTATAGTTAGATTTACTTAGTTACGCTTCAAAGTTCAAACAATACCAAATTCAATACTACCAAATCATCCATAGTAATCTTGAAGAGGTAAAGAGGAAGAGTAATTAAGTTACTCCATGGTGAAATTTATCGGGGATTCGGTCTAAGGCGTTTGGGTTCGGGTTTTACTCGATCCGACGGGTTCTGGTAGTTCGACTTATTTTTTGGGTATCTGGTTATCCGATACTCGATAATTATTGGTCGGGTCAGATGTCGGGGAGTAATTTGCTACCCGATCGGGTTATTCGGGTAACCGACATAATTTTTTAAAAATAATAATATTTTTAAATTACTATTTTAGTAATTTTATACATATAAATATCTAAAAATAATAAGATATTTGGACATTTAGATTTAATTTGAGTGATTTTAAGTTTTAAACATATCGCTCAAATATATAAAAATTTGAAAATAATAAGAGTTTTGAATATTTAGATTTAATTTGAGTGATTAAGTTATTAGTTTAATTGTATAAATGACAACCGATAATATATTGTCATGCTATCATTATGTCATACGCTTCTCTCATGACTATTCTGAAACTTTTTTTTTGGTGATTTTGATAATACTATTTTTTATAAGCAATATTTGCTACATAGTTTCATTATTTTGACATGAGAATTGCCTATTGTATTTTTAATTATTTTTGGAATTATAATCGGGTACCCGATATCGGGTATCCGAACCCGACACATACCCGACATGGCAGGTACCCGCTATAGATCGGGTAGGGTTCATGTAGTGAAAATTTTAATCCGAAGCCGAACTATCCGAACCCAAACTACCCGATATCCGACTACTTGACCCTGATGCCCACTCTTAATTCGGTCAGCCCATTCCTTTCAATTTATTTTGTCTTTCTCTTAAAAATTTAAATTGAGAGAGAGAGAGAAAATCAGGAAAAGGTCCTTGGATAATCAGAATTCAGAACGTTGAGCCATCGCAATCGCCGCCTATATTTAAGAAACATATGCACTGCTTTTATTATTACAACCTAACTCTCCCTCAAAACTAGCCGTTGCACGCACAACACATCTTTCTCTCTCTCAATCTCTCTCCATATTGAAGACGGAGCTCTAATGGCAGCAACATCGCTACTTGGATCTCCATCTCCTCCTGCTGCCCTAAACAAGGTACTACGCCTCCGTCCAAACTTAATTAACTCAGCTCTTCGCTTCTCAATCACGCAATCCCGATCGTAATTATCAATATTCAATTCGAATTTCCCCTAAATTTAGATCTTTGCCCGTTTATAAAAAAACAGAGCTTTGTGGAGGCAACGTCATCACCTCCCCCGATGCTCAGCCCATCTTCAGACAGGCGCCACCGGAGCACTCTCCGTAGTCGTGCGGACGCACTCCTAGAGAATGCAAAGCCACTCAATTCTTCTCAAACGGTGGATTAATTTTAATACAAGTGATTCTTCTAATTGCGTTTTGTGGAGCTGATTGATAATTTTCCTGTTCAGCAGAATGGTGAAGAAGATGACACAGTGCTTCTGCTCAGAGGGTTTGATTCCATGTCTCAAACGCTTTCTCGCCTTTCTAACAGCCTTAAATCTGCCGTTGAGGTGATTCAAAAAAACAGACATCTTTTTTTTATCAACATAGGACAACAAATTATATATGTTGGTGTGTTCTTTTCTTCCTCAGGGAGCCGGAGATCTATCGAGATCCCCCGATTTGTCTGAAATATTTCACTCAAATCCTGACAAGAATGGTGATGCAACTGAGGGAAGTGAAGGTGCAAATGCCGAAGAGGAAGACAAGAAAGGGAAGAATAAGAAGAAGAGGAAGTTAGACGAACATGATCCACAGGCAGAGAAAGGGGAGACGAACACAAACGAACTCGAGAAGATGAAGAAAGCTCGAAACGTAAGGGCCCGTGTTTGCTTACCATGTTTTGCTTGAATTAATAGGATTGTTTCATGTTTTCAACTCTTTTTTTTTTCTTGGCCCATAAGCTGGCGATCTCCATGGCGAAAAAGGCTGCTGCGGTGGCGAGGGAATTGAAGTCGGTTAAATCGAACCTCAGATTTATGCAAGAAAGGTGCAATCTTTTGGAAGAGGAAAACAAGAAGCTACGCGAAAATGAATTAAGGGACGAAGACGATTTGGTGAGGCTTCAATTGGAGGCACTCTTGGCGGAAAAGTCTCGTTTGGGAAACGAGAACGAAAGCCTGAAGAGGGACAATCAATGCCTTCACCAGCTGGTGGAGTATCACCAGCTGACTAAGCAAGACTTGTCAGCTTCTTACGAGAATTTACTTAGGGGAATGTGCTTAGATTTGGATGATGAAGAAGAAGAAGAAGAAACTGCTGATGATGCTGATGGAGGGAAAATTAAGTCTGATTTTATGGGGTTCTCTAAATCATTGGATGAATGCTTCGATGACCAAGGAGATGATGATGATGATGGTAAGGAGGAGGAGTAGTTGTAGGGGCTTCAAAGATTCAAATTTGCATATATCCCTCCTTATGATTAATTGTTCTTGCTTTCTTGATTCATTATCTCTGGCTCTTCAATAACAATTTTTTCTTTACAATTCTAGAGTAGCCCATTTTTCGGAAGGACGATTTGGCAAATTCTATGTTATTCCTGTAGTAGCGAGTAGTCTTCACTAAAACCCGTGTGGATCATTATACAGACATCATTATTCACCATATCCCCTATATGTTTTAAGAAAAAATAGTCTCCAAATGCTTAAAGAGAAGTATATTCCGTGTAACGGAATGTGTAGATCAGCGAGGTTGTGTAGTCAGTTCTTATTGTGTCAATTTTTTGACACAAGCTATTCAACCAGCTGAGTATGAAAACTCACCGGGACAATGTGGATAATGAGCTTTTCATACTGTAAACGACAAATATACCGTTAAATTAAGATTATTGACTAAAAGAAATGTCTATTTTAACATCAAAAGGCAATTTTTTAAACTACATAGTGTTCCCCGTTAGAGGTTTGAACTATACAAGGAAAATACCATTCAGGCACATTCGAAAGTAAGCTATGTTTTTTCACCATTCACAAAGGAAAATACCATTCATGGCACATTAGAAAGTAAGCTGTGCTTTTATAAATTATAACACGGTCGGTCTTGAAATAACATTACAAGCCAAACCATGGAAAGAGCTTGTTGGTTGTCTCCGGTTACCAGAATATTATCTAAGTTTTGTGGAATCCCAAATCAATGGAATTAAATTAATTATGACGTCATATACTTTTTGCACCTATAAATTCGCCTCCAACACCTTCACCCTATCATCTTTCATGCAACATCTTTTCCTTCCTTTCTCAATCTTTCTCCAACTCCTCCCAAAACCTCTCTCAACCTTTTCCTTAGAGCCCACCACACATTTTCGCCATATCCTCTTAAACAAACCGAAAACACGAAGAACGATCAAGAAACAAATAGTGGCTGTAATTTAATAAACACTCTCACAAGCCCATCATGCAATAATTCATACCAGTCCCCGCGCACTACGTACTCACAAAGCCCTCGTCTCCTTCATTGAGCCCGAGAAGCCTAGAAATGTGCACCGAGTGCTTAGGGAGCGAGACGGGAATCAATGCTGCTGCCATTACTGACATGGATATAATAAACAACGAATCTTATTGCAAAGTGAGCCCAAATCGAAAGCATAAATCCCGGGATTTTTCATCCAAGAAAGTGGAGCCCGTCAGAGATTTTCCTCCTCCGCTAACTTCAGGCGGATTACGAGTTCAAACACAACGCGAAGGAGGGCGGTTGGTGATTAGGGCCTATAATTATTGCTGCAATGATGAGTCTCTTACTCATCGCCTCCAAGCCCACCGCGGAAACGGTAGGCTGAGGCTCTCTTTCGTCAGAGGACGAGAGGAGATTGAAGAGAGAAGAAATGGGATTTTGGGGTGGTGGAACGTAATAAGCAGCAGGTGTAGTGGAGAAGACTGCAATGGTTGCAAGTGGATTTCCACAAGTTTAGGGCTATGTGTGGCCACCTCATGAAGCTAAGGGAAGAGAAGATCAAGGATGATATAATAAGGACCATATCGTGATATATAGTTATGAATTATGATGGAGGCTTTTATTTGTTTTTATTTTTTTACTTTTTGTTTTATATGTTATTCATGTTCTTGGATGGAGGAGATGGTAGTTGTTATGGTTAGCAAAGCATGAGCCGCTAAAAGTTAATACATTGTCAGGAGCTTTTTATGTAATTGCTTATTATTTAGTTTCGATTGTGTGTGCTCATTTGGTGTTCCAATCTGGTATTCCAATTTGGTATTTCACTCACCAGATTGTGATACGGGTAAAAAAATTAACTGAGATTAACACTTGTCACATATGATGTATGACGCACCAGATTGGAACACCCTTATTATTACAATTGTGGTTCTTTTTACTATGTTTGATTACTTGATATAATTCCAAAGGCGTAAATATCACCGGAGTTATTGTTATTTCTATTCGGAAACTGAAGATGATTGATTTTTTTCCCCTCTTTCAACTCTAGATGCATGGCCCGCTCTTAAATATTACGACTATTTTATTAAATTAGCCTTTTTAATTATTAGACGTATTATTTGACACGTAAATTAATAAAGTAGGTATTTTAGTGACCATTAGCCATCACGTTGTGTGATTATTTCGTCACTAGTTTCGAATTTACTTGAGCATTCTCTGTTCACCCCAAGAAAAAGTCTAGCAAATATTAGAGATTAGACCGTTGATACCCCAAGAGAAGAGTATTAGAGACCGTTGCTTAAACAGTAGTAGCGACAAATTGATACTACTAGTGAAAAAAATAAGCATTTCAATATGAAACGCAAGCAATAAAATTTATAAAAATGTTTGTTCATATAAAAACTCCATCCATTTTTAATAAATTTTGTTTACTAATTAGCATTAAAAAGACATAAGTAATTATTTAAACCTACTATCTAATTTATGTTTGTTTTTACGCTATAATAAAAATTAAGCTCATATGATCTTTGTTCCTTTCTTTACAAATAGAAAAGATTGTAGGTCTTAGCTGCTAACATGAATATATTTCTTTTGGGTAAACTATTAGATTGATAATATTAGATAAATCTCATAATTAAAGTTTCTTTAGCTTTTCTCTAAGCTGCAACGTGAAGTTGGTAAAACAGCCAAACCCAACTGCCCACAATGACGGAATAAAGAGCACAATAAAAGTATGTATGTATGTATGTATGTATGTATGTATGTATGTATGTATATATGTATGTATGTGTGTATGTATGTATGTATCTTCAACTAAAGGGTATCATCACTTCACACCTTCATGCATGGAAGTCATCACAGTCAGTACAGCAAGGTAAATAAATTCTTAGCTTAATGGGTAAAAACAAATATATATGATCTTGATGGCCTGTATGCACTGAAATTCTATATATATTCATGACAAAAAATGCCTGTCAGCTACCACACGTTAAATTAACTTGATTCACTTAAAATATTTTTATACATATCGTTTCCTGCATATTTATACTATATCACGTACAGATGATGTTCTAGAAAAGTAATGTAACAATATTCGAATGTTCGTTGGTCCCTTTCTCGAACCAAAAACTTTGGGAAAGCAAGAGGACTCCCATGTGGTCTGTTTTGCCTCTATGAAATCCAACAAAAACTATTTATTCCTCAAAATGATCCATAAATATAATGTAGGTAATGTAAGCTTATGTTAGAAAAAATAGCTGACAATGAATTTTATGATCATAATGATAACTCGATGGAATACAAATAAGAAGTCTTTTTAATGATGAACAGAGAAAACCTGAAGCTTATATTGATATTTCCCTAAAAAAACGTATGCATTACATTGATCGTACTATTTTATAAAGATTAAAAGAAAACTAATTTAGACCCCATTATCTTATAACTGACTACATGACCATTAACTGTAAGAAAACATAACTTACTACTAACTCTAAATATAATAAACTGTTGAAATAAAATACGGATTATATTCCAACACTTCCCCTTAATCTGAATTTTGTAAGATTGACACACCAAGCATGCTTCTTAGCTTCACAAAAGTGTCAAACTTCAATGGCTTCGTTAGAATATCTGCAATCTGATTTTCACTTCGACAAAACTCCAGCTTAATCTTCTTGTGTTCAATCAACTCCCGTAGAAAATGAAATTGAATGTCAATATGCTTGCTCCGGCCATGTTCAGTTGGATTTTTGGCCAGGTTAATTGCTGAAATATTATCAACAAATATCTTCAAAGTCTCTGTATAAGGAGTATGCAGCTGATTCATCAAATTAGATAACCAGATGGCTTGAGAAGCACAAGATGCAGCAGCGATATACTCTGCTTCGCATGTCGATAGTGCAACGAGAGGTTGCTTCTTCGACGACCACGAACATGCTGCATTTCCGAAGAGAAAACAATAATCAGAAGTGCTTTTTTGATCATTTAAATCTCCTGTCCATTCGCTATCAGAGTATCCTATAAGAGAACGCTTATCGACGGGAGTATAAAACAACCCAAAATCATTAGTTTCCTTTAGGTAGCGCATGATCTGTTTTGCAACCTGTAGATGAGATTGATACGGTGACTCCATGAACCTGCTAACTAAACCAACGGCATATGAAATATCCGGTCTTGTACATGTAAGATATCGCAGGCTCCCAACAATCTGTTTAAAGTAGGTCGGGTTAACAAGTGACCCTTCCCCTTTCTTCGTAAGCTTCGTACCAACTTCAACAGGAGTCTTTATGGGATTGCAACCATCCATCTGAAACCTTTTTAAGAGATCAGCAATATATTTCTTCTGAGAAATAAATATTCCATCATCTTTATGAATTACTTTAATGCCAAGAAAGTAAGACATAAGGCCAAGATCAGTCATCTCAAATTCCCTCATAATCAAATGCTTGAAAGATTCAATCATCCCCGAGTTGTTGCTCGTAAATATTAAATCATCAACGTAAAGACATACCATCAAAATATCACCAGCGTTGCTGACCTTTACGTAAACAGCATGCTCAGAGGGACATTTCTTGAAACCAGCTTCGAGAAAGAACGAGTCAATGCGTCGATTCCATGCTCGATGAGCTTGTTTTAAGCCATATTACGCCTTTTTCAGCCGATAGACTTTTTCCGCAGAACCTTTTATCGCGAAACCAGGAGGCTGCCTTACGAACACTTCTTCTTCAAGTGGACCATTGAATTGAGAAATGTCGACTTCACGTCCATTTGGTAAATTCTCCAGCGATTTTGGGCAGCCATAGCAATTATAAGTCTGACAGTTTCCATTCGAGCTACTGGTGCAAACACTTCTTGGTAATCATAGCCGGCTCGTTGTTCAAATCCTTTCGCCACGAGTCTTACTTTGTACTTCTCAACAACTCCGTTTGCTGCCAATTTTGTTTTGAAAATCCATTTGACGTCAATTGCTTTATGGCCTCGTGGAAGATCAGTGAGAAACTAGGTATTATTTCTCTCGATGGCCTCGATTCGTAACGCATGGCTGTTAGCCATTTTGGATCTTGAAATGCTTCTTCTAATGTCACAGGTTCAAAATCTGCAAAGAACGCAAAATGGACCAGCTCTCCGTCATCAGTTATTATATCATCAGAATTTACCTCGTAATCTCGTAAATAATTTGGTGGATGCCGGTTTCGTCGAGGTATTTTAGATTATGTCATGACTTCCTGCAGAGGTGAACACGAAGAAGATTCTTGGCTGATATTTTGTGTCTCTGATTCTTCCTCCAAAGGAAAAATATTGCAGCTCTTTTGACTTGTATGGCTGTTTTCATTCCAATTCCAAGTGTAGACTTCGGCAAAAGTTACATCGCGGCTGACAATCACTTTCTTCGTCGTAGGATTGAATAATTTATATCCTTCATTTTTATAACCAATAAGAATGGGTTTTTCAGCACGATCGTCAAGCTTTGTTCTCGTTTCTGCTGGAACATGAACATACGAAACAGCCGGTGTGCAATCTCGAACTCTCTTTGTTGGACATCGATTCAAGAGGTAAACTGAGCATGACACAGCTTCCGCCCAGAATGAATTAGGCATGCCTTTGGATTTCAGCAAACTTCTGGCCATATCCATGATCATTCGGTTCTTTCGCTTAGCAACCCCGTTGTGTTGAGGGGTATATGGAAAAGTAACTTCATGATGAATCCCCTACACATCGCAATACTCCTTGAACTCGTTAGAAATATATTCACCTCCACCATCGGTTCGTAATGTCTTCAAAGAATAGCCACTTTGCCTTTCAACATGTACTTTATACTTCTTGAAGTAAGCGAATACTTCTTTCTTTGAAGAAAATAAACCCACGTTTTTTGAGTAAAGTCATCGATGAAAGTCAAGAAATACATGTTGTCGCCATTCGACATGACATTCATTGGGCCACAAACATCCGAGTGAACGAGCTCAAGTGGGTGTGAAGATCGCTGCTGAATTTCAGCCGTAAATGATGCTCTGTGATGCTTTTCGACAACACATGCTTCACACAATTGCTTAGGATGTTGAATACAAGGTATACCTTTCACCATATTTCTTTGAGCAAGCAATTTCAGGCTATGAAAGTTCAAATGACCAAATCGCAAGTGCAATAACCAAGACTCATCCGTTATAACTGTACTTAGACAGTTATACACACAGCCGGATATATTTATTTGAAACATGCGATTTCTTGTTATAGGAGCCATAGAATGAATGTACCTTTTTTTTTATCCCAAATAGAGAACTTTCCATCACGAAGAGACATATTGTACCCTTTGTCAAGGAGCTGACCCACACTTAGCAAATTGGTCTTCATTCCCGGAACATAAAATACGTCTGAAATGAATTTTTGATCTCCATTCTTCAAGTTGATGAGAATCTGCCCCATTCCCAATACGGGTATGCTTGTGTCATCAGCAAATTTAACTTGTGTCTTGAAGGTCTCATCAAGATCTGAGAACAATTCTTTTGTTCCACACATATAATTAGTACACCCGGTATTAAGAAACCACGTATGATAGTCTGGAAAGTCGTTGGTTGTAGTAACCATCAAAAGAGTATGATTATCTTCTTCGTCTTGTTGAGTGCAATGAGCCTTCTGATCATCACTTTTGCTTCTACATTCATTAGTAAAATGACCAAATTTATGACAAGAGTAGCACTCGATATTAGATTTGTCATACCGTCCTCTACCACGTCCTTGTCCGCGGCCTCTTGTGATTTGACTTCGGTCGGTCTTCTCTCGATCGGTGTATTGATTTCCTCCAGATTTGAAATAACTGCCACGACCTCGATTGCCATGTGCCAATTCGACCTCGTCCTCTACCTCGATAATTCTCGTGCCTTTTATTAGCATTGACATTCTGCTCTTCCTTGATAGAAACTTGGGCTTGCAATGCTTGCTCAATCGGCTTCTTTGCTTTCCTTTCGTTCATTCGTTGTTCATAGGCTTGTAACGTACCAGATAACTCATCGACTGACATCTTTGACAAATCACGAGCCTCTTCAATAGCCACCACGATGTGTTCGAACTCATACGTCAATGATCGTAGTATCTTCTCAACAATGATCCGCTCTTCTTGCTTTTCTCCGTATAACTTCATTTGATTTGTGAGGGTTAGCAAGCGACTTATGTAGTTATTTACAGATTTGGCGGACTCCATTTGCAAGCCTTCGTACTGACGTCTCAACGTTTGAAGTCTCACCTTTTTTACCTTTTCAGCCCCAACGAATGTTGTCAAACACTTGCTTTGAAGTCGTTGCTGCTTCAATCTTCTCAAACACTTCATCAGTTGCTCCTTGATGTATGAAATACAACGCCTTCTTGTCCTTTTTCTTGTTTTCTCGATGGAGAGTCTTTTGTGTCTCGCTTGCACCTTCTGCAATTTCTTCGAAGCCTTTCTCCACGATATCTAGCAACTCGTGGTAATCTAACAATACTTTCATCTGGACTGTCCATCGATGATAATTCTTTCCATCCAAGATCGGAACAGAAATTTGGGTCGAGCTGTTCATAGCCATAGCTCTGATACCACTGATAGCTCGATGGAATACAAATAAGAAGGCTTTTTAATGATGAACAGAGAAAACCTGAAGCTTATATTGATATTTCCTTAAAAAACGTATGCATTACATTGATCGTACTATTTTATAAAGATTTAAAGAAAACTAACTTAGACCCCATTATCTTATAACTGACCACACGACCATTAACTGTAAGAAAACATTATTTACTACTAACTCCAAATATAATAAACTGTTGAAATAAAATATGGATTATATTCCAACACATAAAACATAATGATTTAAGTAAATTGCGACAGAAATCTCAAACATAATGATTTAAATTGTACAATATTCCATGAAGACAAAAAGCCAATGTGATGGAACGGAAGCAATAATTTTTAGGAAGATTAAAGAACGGTTGTTTAAAATTCAAGCAATGGAGAAATTGGACTTTATTATTGTTTCTGGATGAGAAAATAAATATAAGGCATATGTACTTATATAGGAATTCTGCCGGGATCTCGATCTCATATGGCCCACTCGCATGAGCCTTACGTATAATGATGAGGGATCCACTATAAACCAATTGACAACAGATATAACCAACAAGCCTATATATGAGTCATATTTGTTTCGTCAATTCGATGTGCGATTGAGTTTGACACCCAACAAATTCTAAAGAAAATGTTGAGGTAAATATTCTCTACAATTCCACCCAAAATAACTACTTAATTATAAACCAATATCATATCTAAATTACGTAATTATCAAATAATATTCTACCCGTATTTGAAATATCTTATCAAATCTCCTTGATTATAGGAAATAAAATCCTTAACCACAGGAAGTAATATTTCGGTACCATATAGAAGGCGCATAGGCTTCTTGTCCTATATCACAATAAAAATATCCTTAGATAATGACATCCAAGTTAGTGGAAGTTGTGAAGAATAACACATGTGGCCAAATGCCCCACATTGATTACGACGAAAAAAATTAACCGGTATATAAGTTTGATGGGTCACTCCATCTATCACCAATTGGTTTTAGGAAGGAACTCCATCAAGCTTATACGATCACCCCTATTACGTGCGGCGCGCGGACCCCGGTGATGGAAAATTAACAGAAGTGCATGCATTATATGGGCAATAACATGCATGGCGTTTGCTAAGTTGTCAATTCAGCTTATATTAATACCTTAAATAAGGTCAAGTGGCAAGTCATGATATATACACATAGAGATCATTTTCTTATTTTACTTAAACTCATCGACTTTCGATGTTATGTGTGGACTTGGGATGACAGACCACTGAGTAAGAAGATTCTAGAGTCGGAGCATATAGACTACGATGTGGTGAAAAAAATTAACTTATATTACGAACTTTGATATGTAAAATGGAAACAAATGCCATAAATCTTATGATACATTCAACGCTCGTGGTTTTGAACCTTTGAACATTCGGTTTTCAAGGATGTATTTGGATTGAATTTAGTGTTGAAAAGAAAATTGTAGAAATATAGTTTTAACAAGTTTTTCTTTACGTTTTTCTCACCATTTGGTGAAGAAAGTAATTTTTTTAAGTATAAATTTAAACGAAACTTTCTTTTCCAACCAAACTAATTGCAAGACTAGTGTCATACACTGTTTTGAATATAGTGTCCTCTACTAGGGATGACAACGGGTCGGGTATGGGCCGGATTTTGTCGGACCTGGGACCCGGCTAATTTTTTCTTGGACCCTGGACCCGCCAGACCCGGTAATATTATTTTTTCTTTTTTTTTAAAAAAAAATTAAATAAGCTGATTTTATTGCACATAGTTGGGTATTGAACCCACTATCTCAACCTCCTTATACCAAGTTTTTACCACTAGGCTAAGGAATACCTTACTAATTGTCCTAATATTTTAAATATAAATACGACTAATATATTAATATATATTTATTAATTATCGGGGCGGGTCTCGGGGCGGGGTTGGGAAAACCCGGGGCCCGCCCCGGATTTGGCCGGGTTTTTTCCTTGAGACCCGAGACCCTCCCCGGGACCCAAATAATAAGAAAAAACCCGATTCGTTCGGGGTGGGTCCAAGACGGGTCATGGTCTAAACCCTCCTCATTGCCATCCCTATCCTCTACTACACTAATACGAGGCATCTTTGGGCATCAAATATAGTCTTAAGCCTGCTAATACAAAAACGGCCCATCAGGCTCAACATATCAGAAAATTAATTCACCAATTCATTTTCCGTCTTCCCCCATCTATTTGAATTCTCCATACCATCCCGTCGATATGTGACGGTCGCCATGGATGAGAGCGAGGGAAGCTCGGAAATGGAGTTCACAAGCATCGAGGTGCCCCTGGATTCACTCGAGAGATCTGTCATTTTCCACATCGTATACGACGTCGTCGCTTTTGTTCTCTTCATGCACCAGCAAATCCCCAAGTAAGTCTATTGAACACCCCCAGCATGCTTTTTTCGAATTTTCGAAACTCCCAGCGTTTTAATATATTTAATTGATTTCTCATAGTGTGCTTCAGGAGCTTACGCACGAGTTTGATGAGTTGGAAGCAGAGTACCAACAATTGGTTAATGTTCTCGATTACCTTTTCAATAAGGAGATTGGCCTTAACTTCTACTTGTTATTAACTTTGGCGTTTGATTTTCACTATCGGAACAGGAAATTGAGCTCGTCACAAGTGCAGCAGCTGTGATATCGGCCAGGAGAAAACTGACTTCGAGGAAAAGGGAGGTGAAGTTGGGGATAAGAAGACTGGAGAAATTAATGGGTAGTGTATGTAATCTCAAGAATGCGATTCAATTGATGACCACTGAAGAAGATGCAGTAATCGATAAAGTTGCAATTGTTCTTGGAAATAGTCCCTTGAGGCCTTTACATGTTTATGAACTGTGTTTTTCTCATGTGAGAGCTGTTTCCAACGCCAATTGCAATCGAACTAAAGTAGCAGATTCACTTTCCAGAAAGGTGGTGATATCTTCCTCTCCTGTGATTTCGACATCTTTTTCAGTTTAATCTGCGTAACTCTTTCGTTAATAATTTGTTTTTTTGTTTATTAAATTAGGCAATTCGTGCATTAGTTTCGAAGGGTGCTGGATCCGACTCGTATTCTGGTAAGTTTGTTTATCGTTATCTGCTAAAGTAAATTGGTTAACAAAGCTGAATGATCGATCTTGTTTAACGGTAAATCGAATTAATTTAGGTCCGATGAAACTGTTCCTGATGGTGAAAGCCCCATCTACTTTTGATTTGCCTTTGCACTTTCTTCCCAAGCTCGATTTTCGACATAATAAAAAGGTAGAAGAGTACTTGCCTAGTGTTTTTTCTGTTTCTGCTGCTCCTATTTGACTCCACACAACGCTACAGTGTTGCAGATTTTGTGATTGGAAAATGATAGTTAAACTTTTGTAATTTAGGTTCGTTCAGTATTTTTTTTTTGCTTTTGCTTCAGTCAGAAACCATGTTTAGCGTTTGAAAGCATACGATATGCATGCTGTGTAGTGGCTTAAGAAAATGCCGCGTCAAGAAAATGGCATTGCCTATGCAAATTTAGCTTTGAATACATATTCTTGTAAATTTCCTTATATGTGACTGTGCATTATTTTCCTTGTATCTCACAGAAGGTCCCTTTCAGACTAAGATTCAGGTGCAAAACTCCAGATGTTAGAACGAATGCGCAATCCAGTGATTTCTCAACATCCAAGGACTTAGTCTGGTAATGCATGCATGCATGATCATACAATTAATGATATCTTTTGTGTCTTACTAATTCTCGATTACCGTTTCTCTTTTTGGGTTCATTCTTGATTACTGTTTCTCTTTTTTAGTCCTATATACATTATTGTATCGTTGTTTAGCGCGTCGGTGATAGTATCTGCTTTCTTATCACCATTCCTGATTCAAATCTATCCTTTGAATTTTGATCAATATTATAGCATCATCAAGAGTTCAATCGTCACAAATCTTTCGAGCTATTATAAATCAGATTTGCTATATTCAGCCCTCAACTCACTAAAATCAGACTCTTTCTTTCTTTGTGGCAAACAATTGACCGTTGTTATTCTCAATGAAATGCCTCGTGGTTGAGATATATATGAAATAGTGTGCTAACAAGAACAAAACTTATTTATTACCTTACAGGTTTCAGTGTCGGCATACTATAAAGGGTTTGGCTTGGAAAAGTACCCCCCAAGAACATTGATTGATGATATATATGTTCGATGTCTGCTTACGAAACGTTAAGCTCTTCACTTGATACAGCTAATACTTGCATTCTTTTCTTACCCCACATTTGCAAGCAGCACAATTCTGTGTTTTCTTGGACAGTTTTCTTGTTTATCTGATGAGGATGTAGTAATAGATTTTTGTGTCTGTCTTTAGAGCACCCATTCGGTTGCCTAGACTTATTAGATCATCTTACATTCCATACATATATATCTTACATGATGAAGATTGGTTAGGTAGGATCACAACATTTTAAGCACATTTGCTCCTTAATTTATAAATATTGTATGTATAATATTATTTTTTAAGAATAAATTTTAATTTAAAATGTCTAATCATCTTAATTGATTATTAATTTTAAGCGTCAAAGACATAATTAATTTGTTGTTTACGTAAATGGAAATATTTTAAGCACATTTGCTCCTTAATTTATAAATATGGATAATATTATTTTAAGAATAATTTTTAATTTAAAATGTCTAATTATTTTAATTGATTATTAATTTTAAGCATGTCAAAGAAATAATTAATTGTGTGGACATTATTTGGAAGAAAAATGAAGGATGTAATGCATATGAAATACCAAATTAAATTTGAGATGGTTAATATACACAACTCACCATATATAATATAGATAAATTAACAAGAAAATAGGATTGACTTTCAATTTTAGCACCTTATAATCATTAGGCAGTGGCAGCCGGTTCGAAAAGTAACCGAACTGATGTCAACAAGGGACCACGGTTTCGGTTCAAATCGGACGGAAACCATAATTTGTAGGGATGGAAAGTCCGACCTATTTGAAAACCCAACCTTTAATATGTATGGTTGTCATCCCTAATAATTTGTATGGGGTTCCGATTTTATGGTTCGTGAATCGCCTATTTTTTATCGTAAAAATTTTCCTTTTGAACTAGCAAGTTTTACCGTTAAATGTTTTTAATTCAAAATTTGAAATTTCAATACATTTTCAACAAAAATAAAATAACCGTCAATCCCGAAAGCTGAAGATGATTGTTCGTAACCGGCAATATGAATTATTTGAATATCTTACGTTGGTTTTTTCTATCATTACCCATGTCAGAAAACCAAGCAAACTCCATTAAATTTTCGACACGTCTTCGAAAAACGACGTGTCGGAAATTTAATGGAGTTGGCTTGACGCGCCGGACACCAGATTCCGGCTGGTTTCCCACCTTCTAATTGTAAGATACATAACATTAGAGTTTGACTTTCTTAAAGGAAATATCAGTGTCTACATTGTAAATTAAATAAATTCCAAGTAATTTTAACCAGCGACAATATAAATAAATTAACTGAAAATCGAAACAATTCAGAGGAACACTTCTTCACTGTCATCAGTCATCTGCTCTACCGAAAACCCTAAAATCTCCGTTTTCCAATAAAAATTAAGAAAAGGAAAGGAAAGATCGACGATGAAGTTTCAACTTGAAGACGTAACTGTGTACTTCCCCTACACGCACATTTACCCAGAACAGTACTCGTACATGCTCGAACTCAAGCGTGCGTTGGATGCAAGAGGGCACTGTCTGCTGGAGATGCCGACGGGCACCGGCAAGACCATCGCGCTCCTGTCTCTGATCACGAGCTACGTGCTTTCGAAGCCTTCGAACCCCGTCAAGCTCATCTATTGCACGCGAACCGTGCACGAGATGGAGAAGACCCTGGCAGAGCTCAAATTGCTCCACAAGTAAACTCTCGGACTTGATTTTTCATTGTTCGGATACAGTTTATGTGGTTTATTAAATCGGCCACCCATGTAATTAATTTTCAATTTCGATCAATTGGGCTTCATTTCGTTTGACACTGCTCAATTTACTTCTTGCAGGTACCAGGTTGAGCAGTTGGGTCCCTCGGCGAGGATTCTTGCTTTGGGGCTCTCATCGAGGAAGAATTTGTGTGTTAATCAAAGGGTGGTGTCAGCAGAGAATAGGGACAGTGTGGATGCAGCGTGTCGGAAGCTGACGGCGAGCTGGGTTAGGGCTACAGCAGTGGAGAATCCAAATGTTCCCACGTGTGAATTCTTTGAGGGTCTCGAGAGAGCTGGGTCCGATGCTGTGTTGCCTCCGGGGGTTTACACGTTACAGGTTTGTGCATTGGATTGTTTAATCATTGAAGACTTTTGCTAATTTGTTTTTATGTCTTTTTTTTTTTTTTATCTTTATGGGATTTAGAATCCAAAAGAGTTGATCGGTTTTAACTATCTATGGTGAATGGTGTATTTTCGAGGGATCGGATGATGATAAAACAAGTGTTTCTGGTGAAATGGATGTTATCGAATTTGTTTCTTTATGGAAAGAAAAATATGAAGGTCTTTTCTTGATCTTCGATGGTTGCTTTTTGAAGTATTGGTCCCTTGTTATGTTGGCTACAACATCACTCTTTTAAGCAATTTGAGTGCTGTGTGAAAATGCATACTATTTAACTTGAGCTTTTTGTGATTATTGTTTCTAGGATCTGCGGGTGTTTGGGAAGGAAAAAGGTTGGTGCCCGTACTTTCTAGCCCGTCACATGGTGCAATTCGCCAATGTAGTCGTTTATAGCTACCAGTACCTGCTTGACCCGAAGGTTGCTCAAGTAATATCGAAAGAGATGCAACAGGAGTCAGTTGTGGTGTTTGATGAGGCACACAACATAGACAATGTGTGTATTGAGGCCCTTAGTGTGAGTGTGAGGAGGCAGACACTTGAAGGTGCATCGAGGAACTTAAATAGGATGTCCACTGAGATTGAAAGGTATATGTGTTGTCATCTGGCCTAGTAATAATACTATCTTTCTTGGTCGAAGAAAATTTGGAAAAGAAATCAAGGACTTATTGAGTTGCTGATATCATAGTAGATCAAATTTTGAAAAGAAAGTTTTGTGAGAATTTTCTTTCCCTGAACTTTCTTCTAACATGGTAGGAAGGTTAAAGGCCACAGATGCTGGACGATTGCGTGCAGAATACAACCGGCTTGTTGATGGATTGGCACAGAGGGGGAACCTCCCTGGTATCTTGAAATTGTACATTATCTCATGGATTCTAGGAATACAAATTTCCACTGTAATAATATGCTGTAACTTGATATCTGTCTATTTCAGCTTCTGATACCTGGTTAGCAAATCCAGTCATGCCTGAAGATATATTGAAAGAAGCAGTTCCGGGAAATATCAGACGTGCAGAGCATTTCTTGTCCGTATTAAGGAGGTTGATCCAGTACCTAAAAGGCCGGATGCAGACAGAAAATGTTGAAAAGGAGGGCCCTGTTACGTTTGTTGCTTCGATTAATTCTCAAGCTGGAATCGACCAAAAAATGTTGAGGTTTTGTTACGACCGGCTTCACTCGCTTTTGTTGACTTTGGAGATAACCAACACGGATGAATTTATACATATCCAAACTATTTGTGATATGGCTACTCTTGTGGGTACTTACACTCGAGGATTTTCGATTATTATTGAACCTTTTGACGAAAGAATGCCCCACATACCCGACCCCGTGCTACAGGTTTGTGTCAATTTTTTTACTTCTCTCTGAATGTTTGTTGACCGATTGCTGGTTCTCTGAAATTGTGTGTGTGTGCTTGATATTCAGCTCTGTTGTCATGATGCTTCTCTTGCTATAAAGCCGGTGTTTGAACGGTTCCAATCTGTTGTGATTACTTCTGGCACACTCAGCCCCATTGATCTCTATCCCCGTCTGCTTAATTTCAACGCTGTGGTAAGTCGAAGCTTTACAATGTCCTTGACAAGAGACTGCATATGCCCGATGGTTCTTACTCGAGGAAGGTAAAAGAATAGGAGCTCATGCTCACACCTGTTGATAGAAAATTATGGACATTTTATGAATCCGATCTTTATATTGGCAATGTGTACCATGTAACTGTTTTTCTTCTCAGTGATCAACTTCCCGTGAGCACAAAGTATGATCTTAGGAGTGACCCAGGCGTGGAGAAAAATTATGGAAAACTTCTTCTCGAAATGGTGTCCGTTGTCCCTGATGGAGTCGTGTGCTTCTTTGTCAGTTACTCTTACATGGATGGAATTGTTAATAGCTGGCATGAAACTGGAATTCTGAAGGTAACCAACCATGTGATTTTCTCACTGTTGGGCTAAGTCACTAGTCTTCACAATCACGTCTTGTTTGAATATGAATCTCATCTGGAATCTTTTGCAGGAGATAATGCAACATAAGCTTGTCTTCATAGAGACTCAAGATGTAGTTGAGACTACCCTGGCGTTAGACAATTACCGTAAAGCTTGTGATTGTGGCAGAGGTGCTGTCTTCTTCTCTGTTGCAAGGTAGATTCTCTATACCCACTGTCTGGTTCTGCAATTTTGCTGCCAGATTTTCTAATATCCGTTACATATATTGGAAAGCTTGATGTATTAGGTTGGGAGATCTGGTCTAGTTTTTATTTATGCTGGGAGATCGATATTAGTTCATTAATGTTGGGAGACATATATATATATATGATATATATATATCTTTTTGACATTATTTTCTTGTATATCTGGGCTCGACATCTCTATATAGGAGACATGGGTTATTCAATACAATGTGCAGTTGTTGCTTTTCCTATAGTTAGCTGAATGATTCTCCTGTTAGCCATAGAAAAGAGATATAAACACACTGACGGAGAAGAAATTATTCCTAGCGGCTACCAGTCTTAGATTTTGTATAAATTGGAGAGTGGAGACATACAAATATCAACCACTTATTCCTGTGTTCCTCCTCATCTATAGGGCTTCAGTATTTTCAACCTGAGTAAAATTATATGATCGTTATTTTTTGTACAGGGGAAAAGTGGCGGAAGGGATTGACTTTGATAGACACTACGGAAGATTAGTCATCATGTTTGGTGTTCCATTCCAGTACACTTTGAGCCGGTCAGTTTCAGCTTTTCTAATTACTTAACTTTTGTCGTGTTTAGTTGGCCATCTTTGTGTAAATACTTGAAAGGGAATACGGCTCAAGAATAAGGTTTCTTTGCATAAAAACTTATATATGAAGAAATATGGTTGCTGCCCTCATGCAAATTTGACTAGGTTTTGAATTAAGTGTCCTTGTTTCGTGTCCTATTAAATACAGAAGAGGCATTTGAAAAAGATTCTATCAGTTTAATAAAATTCAACGCTGGCAGAAACTCATGTCCTCATTTCTTGTAGGACTAAATTTTTCTTCTCTTGTATGGGATAGGAATTTCACTGTTCCTCGGTGATTACATCCCTAATGAATTCTATATCTATATCACATCGTCCTCCATCTCGAATGAGTTCTTCACAGAAGAAATGAATCAAGAACATGGAAGTTACTCGTATTATGCACATCTCGTTCTGTGTGCCTATGAATGAGCCCGATATAATTGCATGCCCTCGCTCATTGCTTCATTTGGATTCTGATTAGTTTACAATTTCTCCTGCAGAATTTTACTTGCGAGATTGGAGTACCTGAGGGAGACTTTCCAAATAAAAGAGGGCGATTTCTTGACTTTCGATGCATTGGTAAGCTAACTTTGAATTGGATTCTTATCTATGAGAATTTAATGGCATTTATGGTTCCACTCACATGAATGTCAATTTTATCATAATTTAGAGACAAGCTGCTCAATGTGTGGGACGAGTAATCAGGTCCAAGGCAGATTATGGGATGATGATTTTTGCTGATAAGAGGTTCATTTCTTTTCTCCACTCACTGTTAACCACAATAACTAATTTTTTTTGTTTGTCAAGTAGTTGATCTCTGAGCACCGTTGTATAAAACCCCTCTAGAACATTGATTCCGAGCATATATAGTAATGAGAAGCGAGAACATATGTTACCTGGTCCTTAATTTGAATGTTTTTATTTCAAAATAATATAAGTAGATCATAGAGTTATGACCGAAGCTGGTAATTTCTAGCACATACCTGACATTTGTTGTCCTCATGTTTTCAGATATAGCCGTCATGACAAGCGCTCGAAGTTGCCAGGTTGGATACTTTCTCACTTGCGTGAAGCCCACCTTAATCTGAGTACTGACATGGCCGTTCACATAGCACGAGAGGTATTATTATATTTAACCACATTAATATAGGGTTAACATAATATCATGTATCATATCTTAGTTAATGAAAATGCAATGGTAACTAGTAACAATATGCGGCTATATAATACATGTATTATTACTTTTCACTGCTCATGCAGTTCTTGAGGAAAATGGCTCAACCGTATGATAAAACCGGTGCAATGGGTAAAAGAACTCTTCTGTCGCAAGAAGACCTCGAGAAAATGGCCAATGGGGCCTCCGAGTTATTGTTTTGAAGGTACTTTGTACATCTGCAGGCTCACTTATTTTATCTTACCTTCCTTCTTTCCGAAATTAATGTTGTTAGAATCCTCAAGTAGCGTGCAGGTTCTTTTCTTTCAGCCTCTTGTTTATGTTTTTCCGAAATTCTGTAGATTGATGTACTTCCCCAAATTATTTTATTTAAGCATTCAGTTATTCGTAGAGTAGTAACCCCTAGTAAGATATGCTTCCAAATAAAATGTACAAGCCAAGAAACAATCAATGTTACAAGAACATAATCAGAAACATCTGCTTATAAAGAGTTACATAGCTCGGAGGGCCCGAAAAGGTAACATGTATCATTTGCCTATGTGGAAAAATGAGTCTTTTCTCCACTATAAGCCTCTATATAATACGAAGCCTATGGGCTTTTGAGCACTTATTGTAAATGGTACATAACATAACAAATACATTGATTATCGCCAGAAACCTTCTTTTGCCATTCTCAGAAAGCTGCAGAGGGTGATTTTTGGGATATCTTCGGAACCCGTTCGCTGCTTCTTCCTTATCCTCGTCACCTTCAAGGTTTCACCGCCTTTGGACTCGGTGGAGGTGACCGAAATTAAGTTATAAAACTGTAAAAAAAAGGGATTTTTGTCGGGTTTAATTTGCCTTTCATCTTTACTCAGTGAATGGTTTGGTAGATATGATACCTCACAAACACCATGGAGTAACAACCGATGGAAAGGGTCTCTAACATTTAGCACGAGGACATCTGCGGTATCTCTATTTTCTTTCTCAACAAATGACCGTACACG
This sequence comes from Linderniella brevidens, assembly GCA_004919715.1. NCBI lineage: Eukaryota > Viridiplantae > Streptophyta > Magnoliopsida > Lamiales > Linderniaceae > Linderniella > Linderniella brevidens. Next base: position 13,612,174 of record SWDC01000156.1, on the reverse strand, counting down.
CTCCTGATATTTCAGTAGCAGTCAGAAATCAGAAATGTTGAAAGAATTTTACCGAAAATAACATTTCAGCCCCAATTAGCTCCGAAGTTGTTACCTCGTATCCGTTTATGAGGTCTAAAAGTAGACAGCGACGAAGTGCATCCCTCGTTCTGCTATTTATCCGGTGCCACGCTGCGAGTACAGCAACTTTATCAGCATTGAGGCTACCTTTCTGCTTCATTGATGGTTCTCCGAGGGAACCCATGAATGATGCCTACCACACACACCAGAAAAATTTAGAAACAAAAAAAAAAGAGGAGAAAACTAAATATTATTTTTGCAGTGGAAGAAAAGAAAATACTAAAAGAATGAACCTCCTTGTCCATGTCTATGTTTCTGAAACTATCCCATTCTCCCGTGTTCGTCATTGAAAACAACGAAGGAGGAGCTTCTTCACCTGCAACATCAAACGACTGATGATATCAATTTTTTTGCACTACAAAATGATATGAGCGAGAAAGAAAGAAAGAACCGATTGTCTCTGCAAGAAAGGATGTAAATAGAGGGTTTTTGTAAGAAATAATTGACAAAAGTGAGAATCTACAGATATGAAGTTAAATTCATAGCAGCTCAGACAAATCAATATAAGAGTGATTGCAATGCGTTTGATCACAATTGATAACTAAATGTCACTCTACAAAGTGAATAATTTTGTAGCTCTCCCAATGGTTGTTGACTACTTTACCCCATGGTGGAGGAGCAAACAACCCGTGAATCTCCTCGGCATCCAACCGAGGAACGAGCTCCATTAACAATCGATCGTTCAACCATCTACGAGATCTTCGGTTGCTCACCTGCACACAGACAGAGAGCAAAAAGTAAGTAATAAGAGGATTTGGGCAAGGACCCTCTTAAGTAAACAGAGGTATCAAACCCCTTACTATAGATTCTTGAAGCTTTTATGATCTTCAATGTTCAAATTAAATAGGCAATCTATTACAGGAGAAACCGAGTCCCACAAAAAAAAAAAAAAGAATCTTAACAATTTTTAAAGCTGCAAATTGAAGCTACCCTTGCTCAAAGTTGAGCTAGAATTCACCATTTCCGGAAGAATTGATTAATTCCCTTACTTTTACATAAACACATGAAGTAAAAGTCTGAAACAAATGTAAGACAAATCAAGAAATTACTTTCCCAGCCAAACCCTCTAAAAACTCAATCTTTTTCTCAATCATCGAACCGCGAGATTTCGGGTTTTGACCTGTAACCATTTTAACGAAGTGGGAAGAAAGATTCAGGGCTTATCAATCAATTAATTCGTAAGCCACAGATAAAACAAAAACTCTGTGCTGAAAATCGAACCTTTGAAATCGTCGAACAAGGATGCGTACATGATTAAATCTTCCTCTGTCCGCAAAATACTAGCAGTCGCCATGGTTTCTGCTGCCTTGATTCTTGCGAAACACTTGGGAGAGATTTAGGGAGCTGGAAATGTGTTTCTGTGAAAGGCAAAGAGAAGGCGTTTTTGCAAATGCGATGACCAAACAGGGCCTTAGAGTTCTTTGTATTGTAAGAAGAGGATCAGGATCAGGATCTAAGGAATAAGAATATTCTAACTTCCTTGCAGCCCAAGAACTTTCGGCCCCAATTGCAAAAAATATAGTTCTTCGGACCCTAAATGGATAATTGCCAACACGGGATAGATAAATAATGTGGTATTTTACTCAATGGGTTCAAACGTTTTAAAAATTTGGATTTGGCCTCTGAATTCGGGGAAAGCTTTTACAATCAATCGCCAATCCAGTATTTCAAATTTCAATTGGCCCCAACACTTATAAAATAGTTTTTAGCTAAATATCGGAGGTCGATGTTTGTAGCGGTGTTCAACAGTTCAGAAAATCATTAGCTGAATCCAAACCAAACAGCCGATCAGCGTTCTAGTCAACAGATAAGGTTCATACCGAACCGTAACTGTGAGTTTCAAGATTCTGTATGGTTTTTGAAAAATCGAACCTGTTAGTTACGGGGAAAACTGCCGGTTCGAACTGTTAACGGTGTTTACAACTATTAAATTTATTATTTTTCATATTTTATTTTTCAAAAAAAAAAATGGTTGCAGCCTACGATTGAAACAGTAACCATCTGGATAAGTGTTTGGTAACAATTTGGTCAATTTCGAAACTGTAACTGACGGTTTTAACTTTTATGAACCGTAATCGTGAACCGTACGAACACATCTAGATTTTAATCATTTTTCATTATAACTTACGGACTTAATTTCATTTTAGAGGATGAGATGATCATACATATTTTTGTTTCATTATTTATTACTCAAACTAACTAAGTTGATGTTGCAAATTCGAGACAGTAAAATTTTGTTCGAAATAACACAAGCCTCCGCACCTTTACAATCAGCCCGCGTCTAAATACTCTCTGCTCGCCCCATTCGTGACTTAACCGAGATAATCCTCCAAGTATAATGTTGCCCTGCGTTGAATGATGCAATCTAGTTCTCGTACTTGATTTATCATAATCTTTATTAAACTCAAAGTTTACAACCAATGAAGAAAAGTTAAACCGTGAAGGATCCAACAACCTCGGCCTCACTTGTCAAACTCAAAAGCTACCGAGCCAAAGCTAACTCATGGCTATCTTCCTAAGTTCCTTCGGGATCTTAATCATTCGCTCGTCTCTAACTCGCTCGTGAAACCACTTAACGGGACCGCTTGTTTGAGTTGTCGCCTAGAACTCGAAGTGTGTGTGGCTTGTGCTCGAAGTGGATGCGCGTCGTGCGTCTTTGTGGATGCCTTGAAGTGCTCGATTAAGCCCTCCCTTTATAACGCTCGAACGAATCTTCTAGGTCAAGGAACATCTCAACCACTTTGAGAAATATTCTCAAAGATATAATTTTCGAACTCGATATCTTCCTAAAATATCTTGCCCTTAATCTTCTCTTAGATTTGGCCCAGATCACAACACGATATCTTGCCCTAAACCACCAAGCTCAGCTTGATCCTCGTCGGACCACCTCCCATCGTCGACATAAACCTCAGCGCCCAAGTTGACCCACGTGATCGCGCGCTTGGCTTGACTTGTGCAGCACATGCCAGCGCGTCCTGTCTAAGTCCCGCGTGCACTCTAGCCTGGCCATGCCGATGAATCCCGCGCGCAAGCCTAAGTCATGAACGCGCATTTGGCCCCGATGGTGTGCGGCCATTCAGTGCAACTGCAAACCTCATATGTGCGTTGCACGCATGCCCAACTTACGGTGGCCCGCACCGGTCGGCCACCGTGCCAACTCGTCGGCTCCGAAAAAGTCCCCGGTTACTTTGCCCGACCCCATCATGCGTTTTGGGTCAAATATCTCCAAGGTTAAAATCTCTCCACTCGTGCACCATGGACCATACATCATTGCTTCGGTTTGGCTGGCAATGATCGAGCAACTTACGTGGCAACTACGGTTGTGTTATTCTCCCCCCTCGGAGAAAGTCGATATACTCATTGACATCGTTATGTACCCAACTCCTTGCTTCCAAAGCCAACAATCATCTACCTCATTTTCAAACTGAGTAATGACCGTGAACTTCCCCCACGAAGTCTCGGACACATCCTCTTCCATTATACGAGAAACTCGTTCATACCTTTCTGTCGCTGATGGTCAGGTATCCATTTGATCTTCTTATCAAACACCTTCGCCTGAGCCTCCGGTGGAACACGCCTCATCTGTTCTTTTGTAGGATCACTTGGATGAAACTTCTTCAGGAAGCTTACGTGCAAGACGGAGTGTAACTTCATGTGTTTCAGCAACTTAAGTCGATAAACCACATGCTCCAATCGAAGTAGATATATGCGATATTGTCTATGATCACTACAATCGTTCCAAGCATATAGTATCGTCAAGTTTCCAAGAAATTGATTACGACCATCTCCTTCTCGTCGGTCGAATATCGGCCATTCGTCTCGTTGAACTTTCAGCTCTCGTACGCCACTGGATGGCCCTTCTGTACTTGCTCACGAGCTTGTCACGATGCATCCGTATGCATTTTGAATGGTTTGGTGTAGTCCGTGAACCCCAACACGGGTTCCGAAAGTAGTGCCTTGTTCAACTCCCCAAAAGCCTCTACAGCCTTTTTCCGACCACAAACACATTAATCACTGAATCGCTTTTTTTTTTTTTTTTAACTAAGCCCTTCTTCTCTTGGTTTTCCGTTTCGGGGATGAGATTATCGCAGGAAGGGTTCTTAGCAATAATAAATTTTTTTTTTTACTAAGCCCTTCTTCTCTTGGTTTTCCGTTTCGGGAATGAGATTATCGCAGGAAGGGTTCTTAGTTTTTTTTTTTTTTTTTTTTTCAACCAAGCGATCAGTGAAGTAACATGTTGATAACGGACTATATCGGCTAAATATCTGGGCTCCACATCAATAAATAAGTCAAATAAGGCTCAAAGTGGTTCACTAAGTGGTAGACAAGCAAGGTACGGAGATGTTTAGGCCAATGACTCAATCCTAGGTGCCCTTCTCATTTTCGCACACAAAAATCCACAAAGTACGTCGATATGCATAACAAAGCAAGTTCGAAAATATTCAATCCACGTGTGACACTCATGAAAAAAAAAAACACATTGAGCGAGTAACGAGTTGCTCAAGAAATTCTGTATTGGCTCAAAAACTCACAAATATAGCTGGATTTGTGTCTCGTGATACGCATTATTTTTCTAGAGCAGTCTATGTAGCCAGATAGTCATGTTAGTATTAAAACACGAAATATGCAAGACTCTCACATTCACTTCATCGAATCTTATCCCAACACAAGCAACAAAAATTTTAAAATTTTCATCATAGACAGGAGATTTCACAGGTGACGTTAACATCAAAACTTCTCAAAAATTCTAGAACATCGATACCTAGGCATATAAGCATATGAAATTTAGCATGTGTCACCCCACCCCCAAACTAATTAGCACATTGTCCTCAATGTGTAAAAATTAAAGCAAATAAAGAGTTTAAGTGACACTGCCCTGAATAATGTGTCGATCGATGTAGGGTGGGACGTGAAGAAGATCTACTTGCTCCGCAGTAACGAGCTACCATCTTGAACGGACTACCCCCAAACTGATTACGAGCCTGCGAGAAAACATGACTAAACGGTACCGTAATAAGGAAAATATATTATATAAGACATAAATAAAAATAGGACTGAAATTAGAAATAATATATAATTCATCGATAGTCCTTGGGTTGCCTCCCAAGAAGCGCTGTTTTTATAGTCGTTAGCTCGACCCTCAAACCACTTATTTCGGTGGATGATTGAGGTTGATCGAGTCTTCTTTCCACACATCTCGATCATTGTACACCTTTGATTCCTTTCGTCCTGGCGGGAAAGTATGCTTCATCGAGTAGGGTCCATGACACTCCTTTCGCTCTCTACAGATTTCAATATCTGTGCAGACTTTCTGACGACACTTTTTCTTACTCTTCTTTTTCGGCTGGGTCACCTTGCTCTGATGAGTTTCAGTACCGCTGCTTTTTCTAGTCCATGGTGTCCACCTGTTACACTCAAATAAAGAAGAGCCTAGATTAGGATTAGATTTATTCTTTTTCTCGTCTGGCGGATCTGCTTCTGCATCAGTCTTTGTGTTCTGAAGGTCCTTCAGGTTGCTGGTATTCTCTCCAGACAAGTTATCCCTGCAAGACTCAGAACACTTAAAGGTACACGGGTCAAAAATATCTATATATGAGCATGTATTGCTAGTAGGGTTTTTCAAAGGTTTGTAAACATCGAATTCTACTTTCTCATCTCCTACTTGCAAAATAAGTTTACCGTTACCGACATCAATGAGAGCTCTCGCCGTGTTCATGAATGGGCGTCCAAGTATTAACGGAAGGTCATCGTCTTCTTCTATATCAAGTACGATAAAATCAGCCGGGAAGTAATGATCTCCGACTTTCACTAATACGTCTTCCATTATCCCTCGCGGGTATGTAATTGATCTGTCGGCGAGTTGAAGAATGGTCGATGTGGGCTTCGGCTCGCCAAATCCTAGTTTCCTGAAAAGGGAAAACGGCATTACGTTAATGCTGGCACCTAAATCACATAAAACATTGTTGAACGAGAGAGATCCAATAGAACAAGGAATAGAAAAACTCCCCCGATCCTTAAGCTTTGGTGGTAGCTTTTTCTGTAACACCGCGGAACATTCTTCAGTGAGAGCCACCATTCCAATTTCTTCCAGCTTGTTCCTTCTCGATATGAGCTCCTTAAAGTATTTGGCATACTTCGGAATCTGCAAAAGCGCATCACAAAATGGAATATTAATTTCTAATTTCTTAAATATATTAATGAAACGTTCAAAATCTTTATCTTGCTTCCCTTTTCGTAGAGCTGCTGGAAATGGTGGTCGAATCTTGATAGGTGGCAGATTTGACTTTTCTGGAACCGGATCTACAGTAACCTCTGTGGGTTGATCGGCTTTTTCTGGCTCGATCTTGTCTTCGACCGTTTTTGGTTCCAATATGGGCTCCAATGTCTTTCCACACCTCAGTTGGATGGCCTTCACGTATTCTCTCGGATTTGTCTCAGTATCGCTAGGAAGTGTGCCCTTTTTGCGTTCGGACATTGAATTATATAGATGCTCAATCGTAGTCGCCAAGCTTTGCATGGTATTCTCTATCTTGTTGAGTCGCTCATCAGTCTTGCGATTCTCATCACCTTGGAATCTCGCCATCTTCTCTATTGCTTGGCTTTGCATCATTGCCATTTTCTCAAGCGCTTCTTCCCAATCGGCTTTTTGCTTTGGTTGTGGTGCATTTTGTTGCCCTTGATGCTTTTGATATGGAGATCGCCCTTGTTGATTCTCTTCTTCTGGAGGTTTCAAGTAGTGTGAATTTGCATAAGATAGGTTAGGATGGTCTCTCCAGCTTGGGTCGTATGTGTCGGAGTATGGTCTTCTAGGTCTGTTGTGAATATGATTCACCTTCGCCGGATCTTTACCTTGTAGCTCGTCTAACCTCCGATGAATAGCGTCGAATTGTGCCTCCAATGAGCTACTGATCTCGTGCACACCGGCTGTACGTCGATCTAGGTCTTGCTCAGTATATCTTGCTGGATAAGCTGCGATCCGCTCGATGGCCTGGAGTGCTTCTGCATCGCCTAACTCCATAAAATTTTGTGTGCACCCTCCGTCAACAATCCTTTTATTATGTGTGCTAAGCCCCAAGAAGAATGACTGCATTTGTACAATCAGGGGTATGCTGTGGTTCGGGCATTGTCGTAGAAGACTTTTATATCTATGCCATGCATCGCTCAGAGATTCGCCACCGTCCTGTTTAAAGTTCACCAGCTTGCTCCGAATCTCGCTTGTCCTTGACAATGGGTAATATTTCCCGAGAAATACTTCCGTCATTTGCTCCCATGTAGTAATAGATGCGTGTGGAAGTGAAGAGAACCATTCCGAGGCATTACCTGTCAGAGAAAAAGGGAAGAACGTTAGTCGTATTGCTTCTGTAGAGGCTCCGGGATATTTAATAGTTCTGCAAATTTGAGTAAATTTTAAAATATGCGAATTGGCATCCTCGTTTGTCCTCCCGTGGAATTGTACTGCGCCGGTAACCATCTGTATAGTAGCCGGTTTGATCTCAAACTGATTATGTGGTCCCGCGGGAATGACAATCGGGTCATTGTCATCAAAGAGTCCCGGAAGTGCTCGGCTTAGTAGAGTGCGTCGTGGAGGAACCTCCTCCTGATTCTCATGTTCTTGATTCTCCATCCTTTGTCTGCGGTTTTGATTATTGTGTCGGCACGTAGCTTCAATTTCTGCGTCGAATAGTAGTGGTTCGCTCCTTGAGCTCCGTGTCATGCACCAACAAGAATTTCTGTCAAAGATGAAGAGTCAACGTAACCTGATAGTGTAAAATATATAAAATGATAGTAAAGGAATGAAAGAAAATAAAATAAAATAAAATATCTAAATTAACTCAGAATAAATCTCAAAATTAATAATACCGCTATCCCCGGCAACGGCGCCAAAAACTTGACACGCTCAAATACTAGCAAGTGTACTAGGTCGTGTAAGTAGTATAAAACAGACGTGAGTCCGAGTATCGAATCCACAGAGATAGCTCGATTAATTCTAAAATATTATTCCTAAATTTAATTTAGACTAAAAATATATTTTTTATATTTTTGAATGATTTGATAAAAGAGGTAAGAACGCAAATAATGATAAAAACAAATAAAATAAAGATAGTGGAATCAAATGACGACAAGCGTGATTAAAGCACATAATCGACACAGATTAATCCTACGTCTTCATGCAATCGACTTTACATAATCAATATAAATCTAGTTAAGGTAGAAATTCCTAACATACGTGCTACCCGTTATCCACGTATCTAGCAACCCTATGCGAGAGTGAACCAATTAACTATATTCCTATATGACTGTAGTTACTCCGCACGCATTTGGCTTTATGAATTTCCCCGAGTTTAGACGCTTTCGGCGCCTAAGGTCTCGGAAACCACACATACGAAACCGAATTCCATCTCTGGTCGGTTTTACGACGTGGTATTCCTTGTTTATTGTTCTAATCGGTCTAATCACTTATACAGTCTCATAAACCTATCAAGAATCAAACATATGGTGATCAAGCATACGCAGGCATTAAACGCAAACAAGAAATACGTAACTCAACTCATACGATTAGGTAAAATACGAATAACATTAATACGAATTCATAATCCGGCCTAATATGGCCTCAATCACAAAAGAAATTAAGCTAGCATGATCTTAAACGAAAACAACGACGAAATCATAGAAAACATCGTTGAAACGTCTAAATAAAAATATAAATTCGTCCCTCACGGTGTTCGGGTTGTCACGCCGTGTTCCCTCGGAATCTCCCATCGTTGCTTCGGGTTTTGGGGCTGCACTGGCGAGAAGGATGAGAGCTGCCCCGGAGAGAGCTGCGTGGTTGCTTGGAATTCTTTTTTTTCTTCTTCTGCCGTGTTTCTTCTCCTCTAATTCTCTCTTTTTTTTTTCTTCTTTTAGCCGTCCTCTCCTCCTTTCTCTCTTTAGGGTTGCGTGTTTTTATAATTTTAATATTTAAAATCTGCTAAATTGCAAAAGTTGCCCCGAAGATTGATGAAAATTGCAGAGAGATCCACATGATTCAAGAACTTTCAAAAGTGATCGTATTTTCCCGATTTTGGTCTCTTTTACTCCGATATCTATCAAATAGAAATATAAATATAAATGTAGGATATCCGAAAGGTTTCGAGTAGATAATAATCGAAAATGCAAGTTTACGGGGAATAAAAATAACGTAAAATCATAACTTATCACAATGCCATCGAGCTCTATTTTTAAGCATGAGCCAGGGACTAGCGATGTGCAAGTAGCCCTTGTTGACTTGCCAATAGTAGTTCGCCATGTTGAGAAAATAACGTATTGCTATCGCGTTCTTCGACCTCTCCCATTCGACCTTCTTCTCGTCCTTCTTTATCTTCCCCTTAGAGATAATATCACCCAAGAAGGTGATCTTCTCAGCCCAAAATCACACTTTACGCACTGGAAGACCGCTCGCAAGTGTTCTGTGTGTTTTTCCATGCTTTGCGAGTAGATCACGATGTCGTCCAAGTACACGACGACATATCTGTCCAGAAAATCAACGCTCATTAGGTTACAAAATGTGGCCGGTACGTTGGTGAAACAGGTAGTCTTAGATTCGTTGCCCTCCATGATCCACACCTGCGAATACCACGATCTCAAGTCCATCTTCGAGAAGCAATCTGTCTTGGCCAGCTTGTCGAATAAATCCAACGCGTTCGGAATAGGGTACTTGTTCTTCACTGTAACCTCGTTCAATATGCGGTAATCCACCATCCTTCTTCTTTAATAGGATCGAAGGACCATAAGGTGCATTGGATGATTGATCATCCCCGCCTCGAGTAGCTCGCCATGTTGCTTCCTTAACTCAGTCGAATTCATGTGATATGGTGCTTACCCTGGGGCCTTCGCGCATGCATCCACCTCGATCTAAAGGTCTACGGCTCTTCTTGTCGGAAACTACTGGGAAAGTTCAGTTGGCACCAAATCCTCAAACTCGGATATCACCTCCGCTAGCTCGTTGGCACCTCTGAATTTCCTTCACCGCATCGAGTAACAACACAACCACATATGTTGGCTCGCCCCGCATGAGTCCATTGCACAATTGTAGTGTTGAGATGGGACTTGGCCTGTCTGCGCTTTGGCCTGCCCTGCCTCATACTCAACTCCGTGGCTCGCTCTCAACTACCGTCATCTTCACCTATCACGATTCGATTGCCCGCGAGATTGATGTCACCCGCGGGCCTTCACGAAGTTAATCCCCAAGATCAGATCGTAGTCGTCCAACTTGATTACTGTAAGGTTGACCTACCCCGTCCAGATGCTGATGGCTGACGCCCCTACGCTAAGTCGGCCACCTCCGATGGTTGGGAATTGATGTCTTTCATTGTTCATCCGTGGTTGTTTCAAATCCCTTAATTATCTCCTATTATCTTTATATTTATTTTCATTTATGATTATTGATTTTCAGTTATAATGAAATATCTTTTCCTTATTGATCTCATATGTAATCTCTATATATTTGAGAAGTAATAAAATTTACATTAAGAGGAAAAATATTATATCATAGTATCGGCCTAATATTATGATTCTTCTTTCTATTCCTCCCTCATCTTCCTCCATGGCATAAAATACCGAGAAGCTTCCCTTCGCAACTCTAATCCATTTGATAACCATGAATCTTTCCTCTCAAAATTATTTATTATGGAAGAGTCAGATCACGCCAAGATCAATAGTTGTTAAGCCTTCTTCTCTCTTTTCTCATCGAAGAATCCATGGTTGAGTGGTTATTGGGTGTTCAACCTCTCGTGCAGCTTGGCTCGCTATAGAGGTTTCCTTCAGCCATAGCTCCAAGTCATGCGAGTTACCTCTAAAAGATGCTTGCCACTCATGAAGAAAGGATCTTGAAGTGTAGCTGAGTACGACCGACAATTAAGTGTTTGTGCGATCAGCTTACCGCTATTGGTCGTCCTATTAATGATACTGATAAAGCTCATTGGTTTCTTTGTGGTGTTCGATCCTTTTTCTCAAGCTTCTCAGCATGTCAGATGGCATTAAATCCGATACCCACCTTCCGAGATCTTTGGTCGAAGACCGAGAGCTTCTCTCTCTCTATCTCTCTCTCTCTCTCTCAAGAATCGCTCGAAAATTCTGGCACTTCAGCTGTTGCATTTTACGGACATCGAGATACTCGTGGCAATAAGAAATCGGGAGTTTCTTCATCAAATAGAGGTTGTGGATATCAATCCAACAATTCTCGTGGTCGCGGCCATGGAAATCCTAAATGCACTCCTCGTTGTCAAATATGTCGACAGGATGGTCACTACGCCGCCACTTGCGATCAACGGTATGTTTGTGATTTATCTGCAAATATATCGGATGCTTTATCCGGTTGTTTCATCTCAAATGGAGACGCTTCTGTTTGGTATCTTGATACCGATGCGTCGGGACATATGACACCTACATCATCGGCTTTGGATTTATCTCAAGCGTACTCTGAATATGGTCATGTTGTTGTTGTTAACGATTCTCATCTCTCTATTTCTCACATTGGTAAATTGCATGTTTCCGATGCCATCCAGTTATTGGATGTTTTAGTCGTGTCGAATCATACAAAAAATTTGCTTTTTATTAGCAAGCTTACCTCCAATTTACCGATTGATGTGTTATTCACTAATAAGTTATTTACCATCATAATCGTCAAACAAAGGAGTTTCTAGAAAACGGTCGTCGTGAAGATAGACTATATATATATTAGAGATAGATTGTCCTATCTTCATTTGCACAAAAGAAATGGCCTACGAGCATCGTCTGAATTATGGTATGCTAGACTTGGGCATGTTCCGTCCATTGGGATATTTGATGGTTACATCTTTGTTGTCCAAACCTTCGTTGTTATGTACATCATGTCACGTTGCTAAAAGTATGTACTTGTCGTTCTCTTTGAATAAAAAACGAGCTCGTCACGTGTTAGAACTAATTCACTGTGATTTGTGGGGACATGCACATGTTTGTTCGTCATTGGACTTTTGTTATTAAGTTATATTTGTTGATAACTATTCTCGTTTCACGTGGTTTTATCCACTTGTTAATAAGACTTTTTTTTTCTGAATTTGGTGCAATTTGCAACTTCAGTGGAAATTTAGTTTAACTGCCCTATTAAGAAATTTCAGAGCGACGGCGGTACGATGTTTACAAATAATCAAGTTCAAAAAAATTTCCGCCAAAAGGGAATTCATCATCTCGTGTCCTTACACACCGTCTCAAAATGGTCGAGCCGAGTGCAAATATCGTCACATCACCGAAATCGGCCTTGCGATGATGCTTCATGCGCATGCACTTATGTTCTTATGGGTTGAAGCTTTTTCCACAACGGTTTACACTATAAATCGTTTGTCGTCGTCTATTTTGCATGGAATTTTACCATTTGAGTTGTTATTTGGAAATCCACCAAATTATAAAAAAAATTCTCCCATTTGGTTGTCGGGTTTTCCTTTGTTTACGTGACTATACGACAAACAAATTCTCTATCTGTAGTCGACCGTGCACTTTTATTGGGTATAGCTCAAATCACAAGGGATTTCGATGTCTGATCCGCTTACTTCGAAGATCTACGTTACTCGACATGCTAAATTCGATGAAGCCGTTTACCCGTATTTCAGCCAAACGTCGGTAACATCTATTTCTGAGGTTCACGTGTCTCGTTTCTAGAGCCGTTGTATGATTTCATTGTAGCAGCTACACCTGAGAAGTCTAATGAATTATCAGCCTCGGACAATTAGCACTTATCATGTTCAATTTGCCTAACAGTTACAACATTGACAGTACCCGAATCACATCCACCTACACCACGACGCCAATGACATCATAACCCGATGTTCCATCTTCAGGTCATCCAATGGTCACACGAACTAAAATCGACATCTTCAAACCGCGTCACATTGCTGATTTTTCCACTACTCATTATCAAGCAATGTCCGCTGAGCCTCAACGTTGAAATGATTGCTCTACGACAAAATCTCGCATGGGATCTTGTGCCACGTCCGTCCAGCGTCAACGTTGGCAATTCTTAATGGGTTTTTCATACTAACCATAACTCTGATGGTTCTATTGAACGTCAACTCACAAGGATCGTTGGTTGCACATGGGTTTACTCAAGTTCCTTGTTTTGGTTTTTCGCATACATTTAGTCCCGTTATCAAGTCTGCTACGGTTTACATTGTTCTTTCTCTTGCAGTCATGTAAAGTTGGCCACTGCATCACCTGGAAAAAATGCTTTCTGAATGGCATTCTCAACAAGCCTGTTTATATGGAGCAACCATCGGGATACATTGACCCTCGCTTTTCGAGTCATGTAAGTCGTCTCAAAAAGGCATTTGTAGCCTCAAACAGGCGTCATACACATGGTTCCAAGGTTTTTGATTTTCTAATTATTGGTTTTACTTGTAGTCGTGTCGATACCTTGCTGTTTATTTTCAATATTGCAAATTATATTATATATATGTTGGTATAAGTCGACGATATTATTCTCACAGGAAATAACTCGACAGGTATACAACAATTCATCTCTCGGATTCATTCAGAACTCGCACTCACGGATCTCGGACGCTTAAATTATTTATTGGGGCTTGAAGTCGATTATACCAGTACCGGACTCCATCTCAGCCATACTAAATATGCTCATGAGATTTTTACACACTCTCAACTGCTTGAGTGTAAGCTTGTTTCGACTCCTCATGTTGCGGGTCAAATCCTAACAAGTGATGGTACTCCCTATTCTGATCCAACATATTATCTTTTTAATGGGGAGCTCTTCAGTATTTTGACCACGCTCTAGTTGTGAATCGGAGTATCGCGCTTTAACCAATGTTGCACCTGAAGTAGTTTGATGGTCTAATCTTGTTAAAGAGCTCCACATCTCTCTTGTGGACACGCCGGTTCCACTTTGCGACAACAGTGCTATTTTCCTCAGTTAGAACTAGGGCTGAAAACGAGCCGAGCCGAGCCCAAACATGGCCCAGCTCGAGCTCGGCTCGATAAGCTCGAATCAATATTATAAAAATATTTTTTCGAAATAATATTATATTAATATATATAAAATAATAAAAAAATAAAGAATAAAATAAAAAAAATAATTTGGGCTCGATAAGCTCGACGAGCTATCGAGCCCATATAAATTTAGCTCGAGCTCAACTCGATAACTAATCGAGTCGGCTCGAGCTCGGTCGAACTCGAACTCAGCTCGGTTCGTTTTCACCCCTAGTCAAAACCCTATTGCTCACAAATGTGCGAAACATATTGACATTGACTATCACTTTGTTCGTGAACTCGGTCGCCTCACGAAGTTCACTGCTTCAAATCTTCATATTGCGGATGTCTTCACCAAAGGCGAAGTCCGACCACTATTTGAGTTGTTTCGCTCCATGCTGCTAGTGGGTCCGCGCCCCACGTCTTACTTGAAGGGACGAGATAACGAATAATTACGGGATAATAGATAATTTCAAATCCTTAATTAGCTCATATTATTATCTCTATATTTATTTTCATTTATGATTATTAATTTTGAATTATGATGTAATATCTTTTTCTTATTGATCTCATATTTAATCTCTATATATTTGAGAAGTAATAAAGTTTACATTCATAAGAAAAATATTCTATCAACACGTCTAGCTTAAGATCTTCAATTAGACGATTAGACACGCAAGTGTGAGTCGCGGCGGTGTCAACAAGCTCGAACACATCGTTCTCGTTGACAGTTTACTTGACAAACATCGGGGCCTTCGTCAGAGGGTTGCACAATATCGCACTAAGTATCCAAAGTTAATTCATACTCTTGGGTTCATCATCGGCCGACGTGCCCTTGACTATCGCAGTCGCAGCTCACGCTCGCTTCAGGCACTATCAGACCAATGTGCATGTGCGCGCCGCAGATGTAGCATCCTTTATCGTCGGGGCGCTCCTGCCCCTACGCCGGCGGTGCAACCTTCTTGTCCTTTTTGTTGCCATATTTCTTCTTGGATTTCTTTCCTTTGTTCCACTTCTCTGAAGAGGTAGTAGCTCTAACTCCGCTTGTCGTAGCTTGCATCTCCGCCGGCTTGTACTCCACAAGCCGTTCGGCCACGACATATGCCGATGCAAGGTCTTGAGTACCTTATCGGGCCGACTCCGTTTGAGCCCATAGCCCCGACATGAAATTGAACAACATGTCCGCCTCTAACATCTCCTGAATCAAGCATGATCAAGGCGAATCGCTTCACATCCTCACGTACTGTGTCGGTTTGTTGTAACTTCTGCGGGGCTTCCCGCGCCACCCATGCGGAGTTACCCAGTAAGAATTGAGCTCTCTATTCGTACTTCAGCTCATCCCACACTCCAACCTCGATCGATTGGTCTGAGCGTCCATAGCAAGCCTCGTTCGCCACCACGGCTTGGAATCCCCGTCGAGATAAATCACGATGTGCAAACCTTGTCATTCTCGGCCACCGCAAGCCATCGAAGTAGGATTCCATGTTGAACGAGAAATTCTCAAATTCCTTGGCATCGCACACCCCCATGAAGGTTTGTGGCTCGCGCGCGGGCTTCCTGCTCGCAGGTGCGGCGACGCTGGCCTCCCAACAGCCAAAACCCGCAACACGTCGTTATAAAAATATAAATCTATAATATATAAAAGTTGATAAGGAGTCTCATTGAAGTGACACGTCATGAAAAAATGATACCCTCATCTTACACGTTGACAAAAAATGGAATTGTTCTTGCATTGAATCCATTTAATGTCCCACGTTATTACCTGTAATGCAGAGATATTAAGCAACACAACCTATAATGGAGAGATAATGTAAACATTATTATATTAATTAATAGTCGTTATTATTATGTAAAATCATTCATTGATAATGTAAACAGTACTAATTGATGTAATATTACATATTATATAATATTACATTGTAACCATCCAATTTACATAAGACGTTATATAAAACAACCGATATATGTAACTAATTTATACAGGCCTTCGAAGGAGCCATCACACTGTCACATAAGATGCTTGGGGTGGTCTCCACGTTTATCTAGTGCATTTTTTAAGAGTGTTTGTTTTATGCATTGAACGCTATTGTTAGAGCAGCACAAAGGTTTGCTTTGATAATGTAACATTGTTATATTAATTAATAATTAAGTTTAGACGTTAGTATCATGTAAAATACGAGACATCACACTGTCACATAAACAGTTTAGGGTGGTCTCCATGTTTTTTTATGCATTTTTTAAGATCGTTTTATCTTATGCATTGAAACGTCTTTAGTTTTTAATTACTTTGCATTTGGGATTCATCGGCAGTTATGTAGTCTATTTTGCTATATATAAGACCGCATTTCCAAATTCTTTATCGGCAAAACTAACTACATAGTGTTGAGTTATTCCTAATAATAATAATAATAATAATAATAATAATAATAATAATAATAGTAATAATAATAATAATGGTACGCCTAGGGAATTACTCCGTGCATTAGGCATTGGGACCAAGAGTTGAATCTACCACTATCACTGTTCGCCTCTTGCGATCATGGAAGGTAAGAACCTTGGAGAAAAATTGAGAGTTGATGAGCATAGACATGTTGCTAGACGAAAAGGTTTGTTCTATGGTTAATAGATGCCAAGCTAAATTATCTTTGAAGATTCATATTGTTTCTGATGTGCTGTTGAGCAGGATACGCTGACGCAGTCGTATATTCACTGTCTAAGAGTTGACCATTTCCAGGCATTGCTTGTGGAATTCCGTATGTTTGCTAAAGCTGACGACGTTGTTAGTGCTCCGGTATGGTTTCAGATGATAGTTTATCGTCATATGATACGTTTTACTGATCGTACGCTCATTTGTTGACAACGGCGATTATAGTATAAATGAGGAGCAATTTCAGTTACATTTGTACGAGGCTTTTTTGGATCTTGCAAACAAGAATCAAGAATTATCGAGTATGTATCGGTCATGGTTTCGGTTGACCGTGCATGTTTATGTCACCCGTTACCAGTAGATTATTTTATTATCGTTTTTGTTTTGCAATAATTCTCGTTAGTAAGCATGTATATTCGCCAAACTTTCTAATTAATCATTTTATAAATCTACGTGCTAGATGTCATTGGGCTGCAATTGTCCTTCGTTGAACCAGATTTGAGCAACTATGTCGGTACCTAGCGAGTCGTGCTGAAGATTAATTAGACAAGTTTCTTTCCGCAGGCTGCTTTTCGAGGAGTTGTATTCCTTTTATACTTTGACTTATAATTTATTATGTCATGTGTAGTGGGGAGAATGTGAATGTAATGGTCTGGGACGAGAAGACTATGGAGTTTTGTGACATGTTACGTAGTTGGGGATAGTGTTGTTGTCGTTGTAACAAGATGTATGGAGGTGATTGTATGTATCTATTCGGGCCTGCTCGATATATATTCCATGTTTTCAAAATATAGTCCATTGTGGTCCTTCTTTGCAGATGGTCTATATCTCAATACAACCTCATCTACGAACCTCTACGTGAATTACCGTTGTGCGATGGTTTCAGAATTTCGGAAAATGTAATTTAACGATGCTCTAAATGGTGCATAATTGTCGTTTATCTATATATTATTTATGAAATTCTTTCTTACATTGGCGTGAACATTAAATGTTGTTGGTAGGTCGATTTTGGTTTCTTTAGTATCCAACAACGTTGAAATACCATTGAGCAGTATTTCTGATGTATATGAATTTCTGCGCAACAAAACCGAGCAGGTTTTCAATGAACTTTTGTCATCGCTTATGAATTTCAATGAATTTCTGCAAAAGGTTTTGATTTTGTCATCGTGCTTTGTATTTGTGCAGGAATAGGATTTCGTCTGCATAGCAAAGATTACTGAAATTGTCTCACGAAGGGGTTGGATTACATTTCTTGCGCATGTTCAAGCAGGTTAGGGAAATCTGATACGTCCCTAATATGCAATAATTGTTTGAACCTGAATCCAACTGGAATTTTGCAGTATTAGTTGGAATCTCTTTTGGTATGTTGTCGTTGAAGAGTTATAACGGCTTTGTTTCCCTTTGTTTCTCATATTAGCTTTCGAGTCGAGGTGGTTGGTGACGATGGATGCAAGTCTGCGAACTTTGTCATATTTGATGGACCAACCAGAAAGCACACAAATACAACGGCAGAGGAGTTGGCTGCCGCATTGGTTGGTAGCTCTTGATTTATTAGTATTACATATTTATCAGTATTTGCATCTCATGCCGGCTTGCATCTATGTCTTTGTAGAAAGATGTTGGTCATGACTCAATTCAGTTAAGGAACAAATTTCGGGGTGCATTTTATCTTTGGTTGGAAAAACTTTAATTTCTGATAAAGATAAAGCCTTTTGATTTCCGAAGCCCATTCCTTACCTTTGCAGTGTCGCGCATGTTGCAGGCCATGGCTTTTAATGATCCATCTGATTCACCAAATGATGCGGTAGTATTCGGATTGTCTTATTTTCCGAAGTGTTAATTTTCCGTTTGCATAGACTAATTGTGTTGGCTCTATTTATGATAACATGCCCAACGATAGTCCGTGAAATTCGTAACCTTTGTCGGCCACCACAATTGGGACCACCACTCATGTTGTTGACGATGTAGTAGTTGGCGTCGGCCAATGTGAGGAGACTTTGGAGTTCGGCTTAAAATTTAATGTTCTTGACCGTGAAATTGAGCAGATTGAGTCGTCCGACAGGGATGCGACGGGCACAAAATCAAAAGATGTAGTCGGAGTTGTGTTTACAAAACGGTTTAATAGCAGCAATGGTTCAGTTAGTGATGATCTAAGAAGAAAATAAAGGCCAAAAAATTAGAAGCTGTGTATGACTGAGTCATGTTTAGTTTGGAGACCCGCTTATAACCCTTTCTTTTGTATAAATAATTTCAGTACCAACTGTCAAGGTGTGTTACACAGTCAAAATTACAGCACAATTTTAAACTGGTGAGCCATCCTAATTCGCCTCTGTCTATGTTCGATTTGAGAGTTCTACAATAAAATGGTAGTCTCCCTTTCACTTCCTTGAAGATTAGATGCGCTAGCGCATCAACCTTTAATCTTGTGCACTTCCTTCTAGGTAGAGTTTGCATCCATACGCACCCAAGTTACAGTCTCGTGATAATTTGTTGGATGTAAGTGCAGGAAAAGAATAGGTGCGCAGTGGATTCCTCATACATAGCCTGCGAGAAAAAATTACTGATAGAAATATTCCATGCTCTTATTTTATCCATTGTTAGCAGCTTCCTCCACATAATGAGCCATAAGATAATGTTGGGTTTTTGAACATTGAGCCTATTCCACATCACAGAGCAAGAGTTCCAGCTCCTGCCAACCAAGTATACCCCGAGCTGGTTATGTATCTGTCATCCTTATCCTCATGTCATTTTCCTTGGTCATATCCACTCTTGAATAGAAGAAGTTTTATCCGGTTGAGTTTCTTCTGGAACAAGCAGCTATCCACGAGTGGATTATGCTCTCAAAATTCATCTCCTCTCAAGTACACCCCATGCATCCTTTTAATCCAGTGTTTATCCACCTTCGAAGCCAAATCCCAAACCTATTTCCCGAGTAGTGCAATATGTTCAGCCCACCAGATTTCTTAGGTTGGCAGATAACATCCCAACTCACCAAAGCAGTATATTTCCCACCAATATTGCCACTTCATAAGTACTCCCTACAAATCTTATCAATACTTTATACAACTGATTTAGGAAGAACAAACATGTTACCCCAATACCCATGGAAAGCCAATAACACTCAGTTTATAAGACAGATTCTACTTGCATAGGACATGTGCCTCGAGGTCCATGTCTTGATCCTTGCTGTTATCTTTTCTACCAGCAGCTGACAAGTGGCCCTTGTCCACTTGGTGGGGGAGATGGGTAGGCCAAGCTATTTCATGGGGAGAACTCCTTGTTGGAAACCAGAGATGTCCCTCAACTCCTTAGCTAGATCATGTGATACACAGGCCAGATAGATAATAGATTTGCTTGGGTTAGCAACCAATTAGTAATATCAGAGAACTGGTTCAGACCATTTTTAACTATGCACACAACTCTCGGTGCCCCTTTGCAGAACACAAGCAAATCATCTGCAAAACAGAGGTTTATAAGCTTAAGATCCTTACAAAGCAGGTGAAATTTAAAGTACTTATGAGTTGCTTCCACTTGAAACTTCCTGGACAAATATTCCATGATCACTAAAGAAGTAAAGGTGATAATGGACCATTCTGGCTCAAACCCCTCTTCCCCATGAATCTCCTACCAGTTTGCCCATTCAAGCAATAGTGAAGGATGTAGTCATAACACACTCCATAATCCATTTTACAAATCTGAGATGAGTTAACCAATCCCTCAAGAATTTCCAACAGACCATATCATAAGCCTTTCTTAAATCAATTTTCATGAGGCACCTAGCAGAGGCATTCTTTCTATTGTACAACCGTAAGAGGTCTTGACTAATTAATGCATTATTGACCTCCCTTGCACAAATGCGCTTTAATTCTTGTTCACCAATTTAGGTAAAAGTGCCTTCAATTTTCCACATAACAACTTTGAAATGCATTTGTAAATCACACCGCAACAAGCAATAGGTCTGAAATCCGCAGCAGTAGCTAGGTTGTTAACCTTAGGAATCAGAGTAAGACCATTGGAGTTGATTTCTCTAAGCAATTTACCTGACTCAAAGAATTCCTTCACTGCTTCTACTATATCAGGGCCAATTATCACCCAGGAGTTCTTAAAAAACCTGTTGCCATACCCATCAGGTCCTGGAGCTGAGTCTACATGGATTTTTATTACCCTTATTTTAACGTATTTTGCGAGTATTTTAATTTTTTCCGTTATAATTTTTTATCATATTATTACATCATGGCAATGTCACCATCATTACTATCAGTTGCAACCGTTGTGATATACATTTGTTAAATCCCTCGAGCCTTCACGATGTATAAAATATAGCGTTCCATTTAACGTTCAATCTATATTGCGTACGCAATATACATTGAAAAATTGTAGCATAAAATATAGAGTTCATGGATGTTTATCTACACTATTATAGTTCTTTGGAAAGGATATGGATACTATATCCTGATAATTACTCACTTATGAAATAAATTATAGTTCACGACATCGAATGGTTTCCTACAAACTTGATATTTTTGTTATTATTTTGTATTATTATTATTATTTTATAACTCTCAAACACAAAATATTGGTTTCTTGGTTACGTACTCGATTCTATTTGATAATAACTGTTAGTGAACCCTTAACTAAGCAATAATAAAATCTCATTATCGATTGAGGTATAGATGAAAGTACTTTAAGCATTTTAATTATGTCATCAGAAGACATGAAAAACTTGTGCAGAAATGATATGGACCCTGAATACTACATCCTGATAATAATAATGCACTTATGAAATAAAGTATAGTATATGTCATCGAATGGTTTCCTACAGACTTGATATTTTTGTTATTATTTTGTATTATAATTATTTTATTACCTCCTAGAGACAAAATATCGTAGGCTATGTTTGGTTAGTAGGTTTAGGACTTTTAAATATGAGTCGTAGGCTATGTTTGGTTAGTAGGTTTAGGACTTTTAAATATGAGTTTAGTCTATGTTAATATGTTTGTATGCATGATTAAATAAACCATGGATTTATGTAAACTAAGTCTAAACCCACGTAAGTAGGTTTAGCATAACACACCTATGTAGGGATGGCAACGGGCCGGGTATGGGCCGGGTTTTGACGGACCCGGGACCCGATCCGACTAAGTTTTCTTGGACCCGGGACCTGTCCCTCCCCGCCTCGGGTCTAGACCCACCCCGACTCGGGTCGGACCCGCCAGACCCGATAATATTATTTTTATTTTTTAAAATTAAATATGATGATTTTATACTCATAGTTGGGGCTTGAACCCACAACCTCAACATCCTTATACCAAGTCCTTACAACTAGGCTAAGGAATACCTTACTAATTATCTTAATATTTTAAATCTAAATACGACTAATATATTAATATATATTTATTTATTACCGGGACGGATCTCGGGGTGGGGGGGCAAACACGGGACCCGCCCTGTATTTGGCCGGGTTTTTTCCTTGAGACTCGAGACCCGCCCCGAGACCCGAATAATAAGAAAAAACCAGGTTCGTTCGGGGCGGGTCCAAGACAGGTCCGGGTCTAAACCCGCCCCATTGCCATCCCTACACCAATGAGGTGGGTTTGTGAAAATCCACCACTTTTGTTTCATTATTAACCCTCGATTCTCAGCACGCACTCCACCAATTATTTCAACCTAAATTTGTTCTATATATCATATATCCTGCAATCTCAAATGGACTGTCATATCCTCTTTGTTTTCAGATAGCCACCTAATTAGGACAAAGTGAGTTTCGATCTGTTGTGAAGCATCACCAAGCTTTCCTAATTTATCATCTTCAGTTTTTATTCCCAAAGCAGCTCTGATTTTTTCCATCTATTTTCCTTCAGCGGGATTTCGATCTCCGACCAGGTCGACGTGGGCCGAGAAAAACAGTGTTGAGTTCGTTTGTGGAAGGGTAATATATGTCATGCTCAGATATGATACTCGTATTATTTTTTTTTTCTTAATTCATGTTAGAAACCTTAATTCACGTTTTTATGTGTAACCCATTGTATTTGATTTAATTTCTTATTGTATAATATGAGGGCATAAATATATTTTCACCAAATACCCGTTTATTAAACCCATGCAAACAAATACAATATGTTTAAACCACTAATCAAACACACATTCTATTTTATACCCATTAATGGGTTTTATATAAACTTTACTAATTTAAACCCTCCTAAATATAAACCTACCAACCAAACAAGGCCTAAGTGAATCCTTAATTAAACATAAATAAAAACTCATTATCCATTGAGTTATAGATAAAACTTCTTTAAGCATTTTAGTTATGTTTTAAGTGAATAATCTAATGGTTATAGTTATTAATTTATAATTTTACGGAACGTATCTACAATGAATAAATTGAAGTTAACAAAATATTTAAAATACCAAACTTGAAAAAAATTGTGCAGAAAGGACATTGCATCGAATGATTTCCTACAGACTTGATATTTTTGTTATTATTTTGTATTATAATTATTTTATTACCTCTTAGACACAAAATATTGGTTCCGTGGCTACGTATTCTGACTCAATTGTATTTGGTAATAACTGTTAGTGAATCCTTAATGTAACTATGCATTTCCATGGTTCAATTTTCATTAGCGGGTTCATTCTTTAATGAAACGCTTAATGGATATGTTAGTTCCATGCAAGACGCTCCACCATAATGTCACCTTTCTTACCCAGCTTAATAATTAATCTATGCGAAACGTCCATGTATTTAAAGGCATAAGATCATCTGCAATCATACGACATTACCTAAAAAATATGATATAAATAGTCCAACTGTACCCCAAATTAAAACACAAAATGCGTTATATTGTTTATCTCTCATCATTTTAACCCATATTTGCGTTTCCATATCAAAATATGAGTTGTTGTTTTTTGAATTTCTTATGAACCCATTTATATTTTTAATTAATAAATCACTCATCTAAAAAATAAAAAAACAAATATAAATACAAAAATGTGGTTTTTATTTGTATGCAAACCCTTATATTTTTTTTATTTAATCAAAATTACATACAAGTTTTTTTATTTTTCATTTATATTCGTAATATGATAGTCAAAAACTGATTTGAAAAGTTGTAAAATATATAGGTAGTATTGAAAATTTATAAAATTTGGAATGAACAAAAATACTGTGAACAAAAATATTGCATGAATATTCTTTTGAGTTTGAAAATGAGTTGGGAAAAAAAAGTTTGAAAATGAGTTTTTCGATTGGAGAAGAATTACTGCATTTTGAGTTTGTGAATGTGTTTGTGTTTGCGTTTGATAATAATTTTTTCGGTTAGAGATGATTTAATTGCGGTTGTATAAAATATCATGCCACAACAACGTATAATATAACAGTTGCCCACTAAAGTAGTCATACAAAGTCGATTGCAAGAATAGTCAAATATCATTTGAGCAGACATTCAACGATTGATCGATAATGTTGATTTCTTCGTATATATATTTATATTATCTAAATATATGTTTACAGTGTTGGTCGTGTATGGTTATATGATATAGTACACTCCCTGTGAACTCCATGTCTGCCTTATTTCATTGTTACAATCCCATGCATCGCACGGGCCGAACCTAGTATAGAACAATGAGTTATAATAGCAAGTTATTACAATTAACTAATTAATATGTTAAATTCATAAATAAATTATATTTGAAAGATGATAAGATCAAATCTGATAATTGACTCCATCATATCCCATGATTGACTCCATCATAATTAATATTCATTTACCTATGTCAATCATTGCATAAATTATGTACGTAGAAGTAGATAGATCATTATACTTTGTATATATAGTTGTACATCTCACAGTAATGAATATTGAATTATCAGTTCTCATATCAACACTCGTATTTCATATGGTATCAGAGCCTTTCTATCAAGAATAGAATTTCTTTTTTCTTACCTCCTTTTCCTCTATCAATCTCCACGTTCAACATCATGGAACAATCAAATAATACAGCGAAGTGACGGGCAAATCCTCTCAAACCTTGTATCTCTCAAGGTTTGAGAGGATTTGCTGGTTAAAATGATGAGAGATACAACGTTATATTGTGATACCTCCTTGTTGCTGGTCCATCTCGCCAAAACAACAATTGGGTGTTGGATTCTGGTGCCACGCCGCATCATATTACCTCTGATTTAGAGAATTTATACACAAATGGCGGGTACTGAATATTGATCACTCTCTCCCCTTCCTTCCAACATATGACATCACCACCATATAGGATCTGCCGAACGAACGGAAGCATCGTCATATCGTAGAAACTGGACTGACACTTTTACATAATGCCGGACTCTTGTTCCATCCTCTCCCGCACAAAACATTATTGGGTGCAAATGGGTATATAAAATTAAGAGACATCCTGATGGTTTCATCAACGGCCTGGCGTTGACTTTACTGAAACTTTCAGTCCGATCGTAAAGCCCGCTAGTATACGTCTGATTTTATATATTGCTGTAACTAGTGGTTGGTTGGGCATTGCATCAACTTGATGTTAACAATGCATTTCTCCCAGGAAACTCTATATGACAAAGTGCATATGCTTCGTAGATCCCCGTTATCCGACTCATGTTTGTAGACTAAATAAATCTATTTCGGTCTTCGTCAAGCTCCTCGGGCATGGATGGCTTTATCCAATCTCGAAGTGATCCATCTCTATTTATCTACCGACGTGATGTCGATGATATATTATCGTAACAGGTAACACATCTTCAATTATTATGACGTTTACTACTCATCTCTCAGCTCGGTTCTCTATTTAGGATCTTGGATATTTGAATTATTTCCCAAAGAAAATATATTATGGATATTCTTCAAAAGACAAAGATGCTTACATACAAGGACATGAGCACACCGATGCCTTCATCAGTGTCACTCAAACTTGTTGATGGTGTTCTCCTGCATGTGACTCTACGGAATATAGAAAAGTATTGGGTTCTCTGCAATACTTATCGCTTACTCGACCCGATATTTGCTACGCTGTCAACAAACTCAGTCAGTTTATGCATCGCCCTACTACTACTCAGGCGAATATTACAATACCTTAAGGGTACCTCTCACTACAACTCCGTGCATTTGCCGATGCTGACTGGGCGAGTGATCAACAAGATACACGTCGATCCACTTCTGCTTATGTAGTATTTTTTGGCTCTAATCCCATTAGTTGGAGTTCTTGGATAAATATTCTCTTGCATGAGCTTGGCATTCATTTGGGGGATTGTCCAACTATATATTGTGATAATATTGGAGCTACTTATCTCTGCTCTCATAACACGTGGCCATTGACTTCCACTTTGTCCGTGATCAAGTACAGCGAAATCTCCTTCGGGTCTCTCATGTTCATACATCTGACCAACTTGCTAACTCTCTCACGAAACCACTTGCTCGACAACCATTTTTATGGCTTATATCGTGCCAAGCTTAGAGTCATCTCCGGACCCTTACGCTTGCGGGGGCATGAAAGATGATAAGATCAAATCCGATAATTGACTCCATCATAATTAATATTCATTTACCTATGTCAATCATTGCATAAATCATGTACGTCGATAGATCATTATACTTTGTATATATAGTTGTACATCTCACTGTAATTAATATTGAATTATCAGTTCTCATATCAACACTCGTATTTCATAATATTCAAATTAAATAAAATACAATTTACTACTACATTTTCCGTAATTCAAATCGTATATCAATCTTCAATTGAATGATTAAAATTCAGAATATTAATAGTTTTTAGTAATTTAAACCGAAATGAGCGTCGAGAATATAGTATACTAGTATTATGCACACACCCATGTGTGTGCAAAAAAATTTAATTGATTTCTATTTATTTGAATCATTCCACAACAATAGTCGGTGGTTATGCTTTATAATAATTTTTAGTTATTAATTTAATAAAATAAAAATGATGAAAGACCAAGTCCAAAAGTTAATTTTCTATCGTGGGTTACTTATTTTTTATTTTTCGAAATTATCAATTCTAAAAATAAGTTGATTGGTCAATTTTGATACACCAAATTATAGTTTTTAAATTATGCTCACGCTTAATAAAATATACTGGTATTATCGGCACACCCCATGTGTGTGAAAAAAAATAAATTAATTAATCTCTATTTATTTGAATCATTACACCACAATAGTGGATGATTATGCTTTATAATAATAATAATTTTTAGTTATTAATTTAATAAAATAAAAATGATGAAAGATCAAGTCTAATTAATTTGGTTACTTATTTTTTATTTTTCGAAATTATTAATTCTAAAAAAAAAAATCTTGATTGACCAATTTTGATATATTAAATTGTAGTTTCTAAATGATGCGCTTAATAAATTTGAAATATATTTCAGCCCAATGAGAATTCAGTCCACTAAGCATATAAACCTGATTTAAGACCATTTAGGTTTTTTTATCATCTTCTCCATCCCCAAAAATTCAATGCCAACGCCACCATTCACCCTTTTCATGGCTGATGACTTGGAAGGACGAAAATGGGACGATGCAATGACGCAGGTTGCACCAAATGCATACGGAATGATACCTAATGTCTGTTTGGATTTATCTGGAGAAGGCGTTATCAATCAGCTGTATTCAGTAGCATCGCCGGAGGAGATTAACGGCGTGCATCGCATGCATGTACCCGCATCTCAAAGGGTCAAATCCGAGCAACAGCCGCAATATTATGCTGACTTACTTTTCGATGATGTGTGCCCTCAAAATCAGGACATGCCATATCATGCTTTTGCCGGCCAAGTGCCTTTTCTTGGACTGAGATACGATTCACCGTCGGTAAGTAGGCTCCGCCATCAAAATGATAATTACTAAGCCACGTGGCGTGATATTTTTACTTGGTAAATATTGGATGAAAGTTTTTATGGTTATCATTTAGCGTTTCCTTGATTAGCTGAGTAGATTATCTCATTCTTTTGTGGGTTGTGGTGACTCCTGTGTTTTTATTTCATCAGGAGGAGTATATGAGTGCTCGGGATGTAGAAGAGAAATTCGTCGAATTCGCGAGTATGGAAAATTTGTTGGATGCTCAAGTCAGTTCCTAATCTAATCTCGTGTCATTTAGAACTTAAATAAGCTGCGGTAGCATTTGATAAAATATGTTGGATATTCATATGATTAACCCCTTTTTTTCAAATTAAAATCATGATACATTCTCGGTGCAGAAACAAGGTTCTTGTGGTGGTGGTGGTGATGGTGACTGTCGTTGTGCGTTTCAGCTCCACACGGAGCCAAATGCTGCTGCTGCTTCGAACATTCCCTCAGAGGCACGCCGGAGAAGGTCAAAAGAGAAAGCCTATGTCACTGATCGTGTAAGTTTCTTTTTTTGTCGGTCTTAAATATGTATTAATTGTAAAACATTATCAAGTAAAAAAGAAACAGATCTTTTTGCTTATGTTCTTTCGATAAAGCAAGAACGGAGAGCATCGACTTATTTTTTGCCTCTTTTCAGTGTCGGAGACTGAGAATATCGCACTGGCTAGATGCGTTGGAGGAACTGCTGCCACGGCAAGAAAAGGTATAACAACAGGGAGTTTTACATGAATCGACCCGTAATAGTTCTAGTATAATTTTCATCATCTACATAACTGAAACTTCTTTTTTTTTAAGACGCGGTAACTTCTACCCGGAAATGCAAATAACTTCTGTATTCATGTTGTGGTGGATGGCTAAAGAAAGTTCAGAATTTAGCATTTACTTTCTTTTCTTCCCACCCAGCAATTATTTATCCATATTTCACGTAACGATTGAATCTACGAATCATAGATCACCTATTAAAATAGATGCACTAAGCATATGAGCTGGATTTTTGGAGAAAATTTGCTGGAGCTGTTTCTGAATTTATTAGCATCATCTCCTCTTTTCAGCGAAGCAAAGAAGCTCTCTTGGATGATGTCATCGAGCACGTTCAGCTTCTGCAACATGAAATGAAGGTGAGCCCATGTCCTTTTCTTCCTCAATATACTTTACTTACAATCTTAGCAATAATATACTAAATGTTAAACTTCTCCGAAAACAATAATATTGATACAGCTATAACTGAAAACACGCTCATCAACGTGCAGGATCTCTGTCGAAGTAGGCTTGGAAGCGAAACGGCTGCTGCTGCGAGCCCTTTATTATACATTGAGGTAACAAAACAAATCAAAAACATTGAATGTGGTTTTTCTTTGCGTTGAACGGGTTTATTTTTTAGGGTCACGGGCATTTTGCTGTTCGAGAGCAGACGTTGTATGGGCCTCTCGAGGATAAGATAGGGAAGCTGATGGAGATAAACCCTCGGGCCTTTGAGGATCTCTTGCAGAGCAGAGGTCTCCTCGTTATGCCGATGACTTTTGCTGATTTATTGCCTCACCCGTAATCTTTGCTGGCTGTTGGCAACATCATCATCGTGTTTTCTGAGGAGGTTAATGTTTGTTCTTGACAACGACGGAATTATGCTCCCCGAAACATCGTACGAGTGTTGATATTTTCTTAACTTACTCTTTCGTTGTTGATTTTTGGGATAAAACTACATTTGGTCTCAATGTTTGTCCGCTGGGCAATTTTGGTCCCCAATGTTTCCGCTTGCCACTTTTAGTCCTCTGATTCGTGATAATTTTGGTCCTTCGGTTAGATTTCTGTCAATTTAGACGGAATATTCCAGAAATTTACCAATTTTGGGGACCAAAATTGTCCAATGTGCAAACTTTGGGGGATCAAAAGTGGTTTCATCCAAAAACAAATAAGAAAGAAGTCCACTCACTTGGCGTGTTCAGATTAATTTCATTCAAATTAACGGAAAATTAATCGAGGGATCAAAATTGTTCCAAATCAGACAACATCGGACTAAATGTGGCAAGTAAAACATCGGGACCAAAATTGCCCATTGGACCAAAGTGGTGTTGTGTTATCCCTTGATTTTCTTAGGTTATGTACATATCTTTGAGTTCAAGCTTCTATCAATCAACTCAATTAACAATTTCGTATCTTGTTTTGAGTTGATGTCGGCAGCCAAAAAAGAAGTTAATGTAGCTAGTGGATAATTCGTTTCTTTATATCTTCTATTGCAACTTATAAGCCATCAAATCCATATAATTTATAAAAATATATTAAAATATATACAAATATGTTACCTCACAAACTTTAGAAGAAAAATCTGTAACTGATTGGGTCATACTTACTTCACGAAAACCTCATAGCGATAGAAAAAAAAGTTTATATTATTTTAGTTTTATATATTTGTGGAGGGACAAATCAAGAAATTCCCAAACTAAAACAATTGATGTTTATTAACGTTGGAAAAATTAATATACGTGATAATCTAATTTCAACTTGAAATTAACACAGAGATGATGATTAATTCCAGGAATTATCCAAAACTAAAAGAATAATTACGAAAAAATAATACGTACATTAATATTTCTCACGTCGACGCTTGAAATCATTGTACCTGCGAGTCAAAAATAATATGGCGATTGGCGGTCAAGGAAAGGTACAACATGATACAGCAGCTGGAGCCTAACGAATCGGACTTGCCCTTTTATCTTCCTTCCGACTTCCGTTTAACATGATAAAATAGGGAACACATAAATTGACTGACCGATCCATTCGATAAGAACTTGATTCGAAATAGTAGGCGAAAATTCGCAATACATTTCTTCGTCTGTAAGTTTAAATTAAAATCTTTTTCTCTGGATTTTTTTGCTTGCTTTATCCTTCGTATGGTGTTATTTACGTCTAATTGAACCTTGCTGCTGCGCTATTGGCGATTTTCTTTACCTCTTGGGGATTTTTCTGTATTACGACGTTGGAGTAAGCGGGATTACTCGTGTATGATTTGGTTTTCGTTCTGATTATGTGATTGTTTTTCTTTTTTTTTTTCCCGGTTTTCGTGATTTGCTTCTTGGATGTTATTTCTTTGCTGATTTTTCAACGCTCCGTGTTCTTAGGGTTTTTGAAATATGTGTGTGTTGCTTCCGTACTGTTTGTGCTTGTATGTGAACGTATCGGCACCTATTCATATTTGGAAATTTAACTGCAGGGTTTCATGATGGGGTTCAACAAAGTGTACTATTCATTGCAGGAACTATTTCCTCAGGTAAATCCTAGAACCTTCCTATAAATTGTTGTGATTGGCGAATTATGTAATTCGGTTATAGTAAGTTGTGAGCTGCCCTATTAGGGTGCTTTGTCTTTCTTCTCATAAATAGTTCTGCACATATGAATTGATTCCTGATGCTTTAAGCTTCTACCCAAACTTTTCTCGGTCATTTTGATTGAAATTTTAACTTTGTTTGTTAGATAGAGTATATTACTATATTTTTTTTTTGGCAAATGCCTTCTTATCTGTCGCAGATTGATGTGCGGGTACTTAGAGCTGTTGCGATTGAGCACAGCAAGGACCCCCATGAAGCTGTTTCGGTAGTCCTGGAGGAGATAATCCCCTTCTTCACTGAACGATCCAAACCAAGCAGTCCAGCAGTCAGGAGTGATTCAATCAGCAAACCATCTGAAGGTGACATTTTCTTGTGTTATGAAATTCCTCCAAATTTCGTGGTTGTTAGCATGATAGCTGTAATCTTCATCCAATGTGTTCATTTGTTAGTATAGTATCACCATCTTTTTCTATCCTTCTGTTTCCCGTTACTGATTTTAGTTGCCCTTGACAGTGGTATCAGCTAACACACATGTAGTTGATGGCCAGTCCGCACAAACTGAAAGCTCATCTGGGCTGCAAAAGGGCGAAATTGTGATACATCAAAATCAGATGGATCCCAACGATGCTGATGATGTGCACAACGAAGCGTTTTATGATTCTTGTGATGCTGAAGATGAAGGGGCAGACAGTGCCACTGAATCATTAAATTCAGAGAAAAATACGGAATCTAGCTGCAAAGAAATGGCGCAGGAATCTGTTCATGATGAACAGGCTTTATTGATGGAGAAAAACGAGGTCAACACTCTCTGTTTTACAGTATCAGGGGAACCCGATACACAAAAAACACATTTATCAGATGAATGCATAGACAGCAGTGCAAAGCTTTCATCTGATGCTATTCCTTTTGAAATGCTCGAAATACTTCAAGTTGTGGAGAAGTCTTCGTCTAATGCTGATGATTCTGCCAATGGGGATGTTCCATCAACAAGTCGTGGTTTTACAACGAGTCATGCAGAAAGTAGCATCCAATTGGTAGAGGACCCTGTCATGGGAGATAGTAATGCAAAGACTTCAGAAATTTTTCCAGCCAACACTGTGAATCCGGAATATCTGAAGACCAAAATTGGCATTGAAGATTCTGTTTCAGATTCCAACACGTCGCAGTCCAGCAGTCAAATCCATATTGTTGAGATGATTGAGGATATGATTGCAGATGCTAGAAATAATAAGGTTTGTTGGTATACGTATCTATTTATATTATATATTAATAATCTTGTCTATCATTTTTTGCTTTGGAACCTTATGCATAGTAAATTATGCCTATCTCTTTGCTTGATTGATTTCACTATTATCAAACCTTCCTTTTGATTTTGTCAAACTTTGTAAACAGAATTTTGGGTAACAAGCCTATTTATTCTTTTTTGTACTGTCGCATTTCTTATCTTATTGACGGAAAACATTAAATGGTGCAGAAAACAATGTTCTCTGCCATGGAGTCTGTTATAAGTTTGATGAAGGAATTAGAGCTGAAAGAGAAAGCAGTTGAACTGGCTAAAGAGGAAGCTGCTTCTGGAGGTGCCAATATACTGGTAAAGATTGAAGAACTTAAAAAAATGATCCAGAAGGCAAAGGAAGCTAATGACACGGTCACAATCCTTTTACTGATATAATTCTATTCAATGCTTCATTGTGCCCCCTTTTTTTTTCCTGACACTGATAAAACCTTTTTTTTTTACTTGCTTGCTTTTTGTCCCCCTCTCAGCATGCTGGAGAAGTGTATGGT
This sequence comes from Linderniella brevidens, assembly GCA_004919715.1. Taxonomy (NCBI): domain Eukaryota; kingdom Viridiplantae; phylum Streptophyta; class Magnoliopsida; order Lamiales; family Linderniaceae; genus Linderniella; species Linderniella brevidens. Next base: position 13,579,433 of record SWDC01000156.1, on the reverse strand, counting down.
GAAAAGGCCATTCTATCTACTGAGTTGAAAGAGCTCCATTCTCGCGTATTTTCGCTTGCGGATCAGAGGGACAAATCTCTTGCTGTTCTTTATGAGGTTCCTCAAATCATCATGTTTCTGTATTAGCGCACTAATATGTTGCATCTTTCTTGTATTTTTGTCGAATCATAGCTTATATGGCACTAATATAGAAATGGCAAATTTTACCTGACTTAACATTCGTTATTATGTTATAGTGTTTTTACATGAAACTATTTCTGTGATTTCTTGTTCTTTCTTCCCCTAGCTGTTAATTTAGTAATTTTCTTAAAAAAATATATAACAATTAAGGGGCTTAGAGGAATGGAAGTGTCATTTTTGCCTATATTCATTGTACAGCAGCTAAGTTTCTAGTCATGTTACCACTTACCGTGGTTTCCCTTCTCATTCTTTAATTGTCCCAGTACTATAAAGCCAGTTTATCTTTCTGGTCCATCTCCTAGATTATCTGAAATTTCTCAGATATTAATTGGTTTTCTTAATTTTTTTGGTTGGACCTGATTCAAGTTTTTAAAACCCATTGTCTGTTTGAAACCTTGTCCCATCGAGCTGATGAGCTATCCTGCACATGGATTAGCATTTGCCATTTTACATGTGCAGTCCTATCAAGATTCACATGGTTTTTTGGGGGGAGCTATTCACATGTTTTGCGTGGTCAAGTAATAATAATTACTATGCCATTTCTTTCAGATGCGGCAAGCTTTAGAGGTACGATTATCTGCTGCTGAAGACGAGATAAAGGCTGCAGAACTGGAGAAGCTAGAAAAGGAAAAGGATCTTCGACTATTACTCGCTGAACAGGAATTAATTATGGAAAACATTGTCCAGGAGTCAAATATCCTGAAAAAGCAAGCCGAAGAAAATGCCAAGGTAGTATACTAACCTCAATATATTTTTTTGACTATAACAAAAGTTTATCAATCTTTATATACAAAATAAAAGTTTTTCGTGTCAAGTTTATACAGAATGTTACCTGATACTCTGCCACAAATATGTCTTGTTTTCTTGTTTTTATGCCAAGTATATTGTAGGAATTTTTATTTTCTTATTTAATATATTTTTATTAGGAAATTTGGTGGATCGAATTATATATCAGTACTTGTCGTAGATGTTTGTTGACTTTATATTTATCTTTGTAGGTTTGACTGAAAACTAGCTTTACGTATTAGGTTGTTATTTGATGAAATATTATTTGATCTGTTTGACTGTTGAGTGAGAGACTTGTCATAATGTGGTTTTCAGATTTGTGATGGGTCATAATTTGGTTCCTAGATTTGGACACAAGAATCTTAAACATTTTTCAAAGTTCTTAGTCTACGAAATATTTCCGTTACGTTCATTTTTCTTCTCATATCCACGGACCTTGATTTGATTTATACAATGACAAAGTGCAGTCCCTGAAAACCAATATTGTACAAAACTTTTGAAAACATTGCCTATCTTTACTAATCCTTTTGTTATGGATGTGGTTCAGCTGGAAAAATTTCTCCTGGATCGGGGGTCCGTTATCGACACATTGCAGTAAGTCACACAAACTTCATTCATTGTCAATTCCCCTTTCAATGTCCCTTATTCTTTTCAGTGTCCTTTAAATTTGCTTGATTCATTTACACACACACACACATATACAGGCTTATCTAAGTGAGTTCATATTTGGTTCGTTCGTCTTTGGCAGAGGAGAGATTGCTGTTATATGTCACGACGTGAATCTTCTGAAGGAGAAGTTCGACGAGCACGTACCCTTCAGCAAATCCCTTGCCTCGAGCCAAACGAGTTGCATCTTAGCTTCTTCGTCTAACTCCTCTTCGAGGAATCTCATTTTGGAGCAGCAAACAATGGCTGCTGATGTAACAACCACCGATTCGTTGGACACTCAGGAGAAGAAGACAAATTCAGTTTCTGGTTCCGATGAGGTGTTTGCTATATTAAGGGAAGCAACAGTGGGAGAAGCTCGTAAGGTACTTGTTGATGAAGATTGGGAGATCTTTGATGGTTCCAATTCTTCCATGAGTTAATAAAAATAAAATGACATACATGTTCTGAAAAATTATGAAACAATAACATTGCTTTTGAGTTTTGGCTCCAACACCTTGTTGTATATAATAAATTTTTTGGTTATCTATCTATTGCCGATGACTTCATGGGTGTTTCGAGTGGACAAGTTCGTTCTGGTGTTTTTTCCTTTACGGAGCTCGTTTTAATGTCCATGTCGATTTATTATCGGGATTATACGTACGGGAGAGTAACATTGAGGCTCTGATTGAACTCGAAATTGAGTAACCTCTTTAGTGGGTTAAATGCATAAAATGGTATGCCGCAAAACCTGGAGGAAAACATTTGTTTTCTTTGGTTTCTTTCAATATTGTTGTTTGCCAAGTGATCTACATCTTTGAATTCTGTCTCTGCCCTATACATATCAGTCCTAACATCTGATCGAAAAAAAGAAGAAAAAGAACGTTCTATGTTTTCAGTAGTGATCTCTTCTCTGTCTACTGTTACTTCTTCTATACGATGATGCTCTTAATCTTGCCAACAAAGGAGTAGAACAGTACACCTCCATACAATGTAAAGACGGGCCTTTTGCTCTCTGTTTTGCTTCGAGAATCTCAACCGTTGCTTCAAGCTTCTTCTTACAGCAAGAACCGTACTTGTGGTAACCATTGATTGTGACAATGTGAGATAGTTAATCTTTCTTCTTCTTGGTTAGTTTTATGAAGAGGGTTTTTAGTTTCTCGCTCGAGTATGGTGTAAGAAGGGAAGATTGAGAGGGAGATATAAATGGGGTGGTGATAAAAATGCATGAGCCTTATTTTGTAGGGACAAAGGCCTTGGGTTCTAAAGACATCATAATGACAAAACAAAACTTGTACGTTTGTCTCCTTGCCTTCAATTCAGGAGGACACTGTTCCCGTCTTAATCTATGGATAAGGGTAACGTTCACTAGTGGTAATTTTTCTTTGAGTACCCTTTTAAGTTTCTAACTTTCTCTTAAATACCCCTCGAATTATTTATTTTTGTTAGGCATCCATCTGTAAAAACTTGTGTTTCATACCCCCAAAGCGTTAAAAAGACAAAAATAATCTTACTCCATACATCGATATTATTCCAACTCTCTTCAGTTTTATACCAAGTCAAACTTAAGAATATTATACCAATTGTTCTCATTATTATACCAACATATTCAATTATTATACTAACTGTTATCACTGTTATATCAAAAATAATGTTATTATAATTTTATTACACGGAAGTAATTTGCATATTATACCACAAAACACGATGATTATACCAGCAAAACTGATTATTATACCAATAAATTTGATTATTCTACTAATAAATTTGAATATATACCAAACAATTCGCTATAATAACATTATTTTTGGTATTATAGTGATAACAGTTGGTATAATAATTGAATATATTTGTATAATAATAAAAAAAATTGGTATAATAGTGATATAATACTCTTAAATTTGACTTGATATAACAGTGATAACAATTGGTATACTAATGAGAACGGTTGATATAACTGAATCTGTAAAGAAATGTTATTTTCGTCTTTTCAATATTTGGTGGTTAAACACAATTTTTCGCAGATGGGTAGTGAACAGGAAGTAATACCCGGAGAGGGATAGTTGAAAAGTATAAAAGCAGTGAAAGAGAATTTAGCCAATATTTTTTCATAGATGTTGGTGAATTTTCTAACCCGAATACGAGCAAGTACGATGACGTCAGAATAAACGGGTGGCTAACGATTCACCTGGTCCACCCAAAAATATGAACAGGCCGATTATTTCACTATATTAAATGAGAGTCGAAGACATAAATTGGTTAGAGAACAAATATAAAAAAATTCTATACTCCCAAAAAAATGCTGCAGCAGGTCCCGAAATTAGTAACTTCTAAAGTAATGCTCCAAATCCAAAAACCCTTCATTAAGATTGAAAATCCATATCTTTTCTATCTCTGGTTAAAATTCGAGAAAAATCTGATAACGCTTGATCCTCATGAAGTACCAAAGTTAGCATAGCACAAAAGAAAACGAATGCTCAAAACTATGTTTTTCACTTTTTTGAATATACTATGATTACATGCATGAGAAAAAAAACACCCACCCAACTAGGTTAAACTAGATATCTATCTAAATCACGTGGATAAAATAGGCCAAAACGAATAGTCCAAATGTCTTGAACCCAAACGTCAATATACATGAAATGGTACTACTATATAACATTGGAGTTATTGCTTGTTTATTCTCTCGTACAACAGCCAATAAATAAAAAACAAGAAGCAAAGTGGAGGACAAGCTAAGAGCTCATGATTTAAAGGATATATTAAATGAATAGAGCAAAGCATATTTAAACGAAATTCTTCTTCACCAATGATTTGGAGAAAAATTGTGATATTGATGTATAACAAGTGCGATAAAAGTGAAAATCTTTCAAATTTATTTACGTTAACATTTGTACATAAGAACACAGATCATGTGGATTTTGATAATCTTATCAATTTGCATGATCTCGTCTTCATAATTTCATATTCACATTACATGTTTCTCACAATTGCATCAGCATTCTCCAAATTTACACCAAAACTTCGAGTCTCTACTGGCACACGCGTGCAACCAATCCTCCATTAGTTTGTCCTTATGTGCATAGCCCACCCTCAAGGCCACCTATTATAGGCTCAATCCCTCATCCGAGCAACATACCCCGTGTCGGCAATGTAGTTCCCAGTAGACTCCAAACCGATCTTCATACAGATCCAATGGTTCGTCTTCAGCTATTATTACACCATTAGTCAAGACATCTTTGGCATCAAAAATTAGATTTGCACATATTTTTTCTTTACTTAGTATTATTGGTCCTTTGAATCCTGAACAAAGGGTGAACCCTGGTAATGTGTATCTACACGCCAATGCTACGGTTCTTCATCATTCCCCAATATTCGCACTGTCCTACCATCCACGGGATTAGTAGCTGGTAATTTAGATGGTAGTGACCCACTGATAAACGTATTTTTATACGTTTATCTCTATCATATTTAGGCCGTAACTTGGTTTATTTGAGTTATCTTGTACTTATTATATTAAAGATTATACATATGTTTTGATATTGAAGGAGCATAAGATAACAATCGGGATCAATCGAGAGAATATGGGGCAAAAATGACCAAGTTTACCAGAAACACGGCCTCACTGTGTACCAACACGGCCGTGTTTACTCGAAGAAAATGATTTTAAGCCTCGGCGAATCAACACGGCTCCGACCAACCAAACAACACGGCCATGTTCATAAGAAACACGGTCACGGCAAGAACAAACACGGCCGTGCTTAACCGAAGGAAAATGATATGAAGCCTCGGCAATTTCACACGGCCTGGAGCGACACGTTACACGGCCGTGTGTGGCTCATCAGTGAGAGAGGAAGCCTCGGCATGTTAACACGGCTTGGTTCTTTGGTGTACACGGCCGTGTCTGTCGGTGTAGCATCGCGGACCCGGGGCCTCAGGCTTGGTACACGGCCGTGTTTGTCGGTGGGATAAGCCGTGTTGTTAATTTCTTTCTATATAAGCCGCACTTCTCAACCCAGATCTGGATCCAGATCGACATAACTCACTTCCAAAAGATAAAATACACCTAAGGGACGTCTCAAGACCCATAGGAATCAATCTAAACGATTCCTAGGTGCTAAAGTGAAGATTCGAATCTCATTTTATCCAAGATCTAGCACAAAGGACGCTGGATCTGCGTGGGCTCGTAAAATAGGGAAGATCTATGTATTCTCTGTGCTTTATTTTATATACGATTCGTAGATCTCTCTTAAGCATGAGTAGCTAAGCTTCTTATGTGCTCGGGATGAGATGAACGCTGGGTAGAGTTGTCGTTTGGGCGTTATAACACTTGTGAACACGTGGCATTGTTTATTTATCGTTTACGACATTGTTTCTTCGATTCAATATGTCTATGTGTTGTTTTGAAGGTCACATTGATATGTCTATGTATTGGTGTGACGTTTGGTATACCGTTGAGGGCGAAAGCTAAAGAACGGTTAGTCCTTTCGTAAACGTTAGGAGTCGACTATAGGGCAAAAGCAAATAGTCGACCCTCGCTATAGGTAAACCAATATAAATCCTCGCGACCGTTTAGGACGACAGCAAATTCGGGATTGAAAAGAAATTACTGCGATTTAGTCATTATCCGTGTGGATACGGTGGTTTACGGCCTAGTCGACAATACCTAACGGGATTCGAAATTCCGAGCACATTCTTCTCCACTTGAAAAGTTATTTTTAAATCTTCGGTCGTGTCTTAAGTTCTTTCATCGTGTTAGTTTAAGTTGTCGTGATCTAGTTCAAACATAAAAAAAAATCACAAACTATTTGTTAGGCTAAATATCGAATTGATAGGTAATTACTAGTAATCAATGTTATTCCTCGTGTTCGATACTCGGATACTCGCTAAGCTATTCTACAAACGATAGGTACATTGCCTATCGCGCGTGGTGCTAGTTTAACGTATTCGTTTTAATTATTACTTGACGTATATTCACGAATCTCTATACCATATTTAAGAGCACACGCCATCGCGATCACCCACGCGTCACGGTGGTGGAAAGGTTGTTGTTTTCTTTTATGATGAAGAATGATTTCTATTTTAGGAAGCATCATATATCAATGATTATATCGATATCTTGCAATTTTGATGTCCTTGTATGCTGCCTATTTGTGAGAATGAATGTTGTTGAGGTGGAAACTCTGAAAATATATTTTGTGCTAGTGATCTTAAGATTATGGCAGTGACTAGGAGAGAAAAGCATTGTCCTTCCGTTTTGAAAGCCTTAATGTTGTGCTACATACATCACGAGCTAAGCTATTGTAGCATGGTGCGCTCCAACCAAATCAAATCTAATCTATTTAGGTTTTTTGAAGCGTAAGAGATAGGTTGTAGTTATTTGACCAGACCAGTCACAAATAAATACTGGAGAAAGGAAAAACTTGCTTTGGGGGTTAAGGTCTCCAAGATTTAGAATTTCCTCGTGCACACTATTTTTTTTTCTACTCAAAATCATGCATGTTTTCCCCTGGGTTTTCGTTCAAGCGCACTTTCGGTCGTTTTTTATGTTTGTGTTTTGTGTGCGTTTGTGTGTAGAAAGGACAATAAATAGTTGTTGGAAAATTAATTAAATAGAAATTAATTTTTATTTAGTTAAAGGGTTATAACATTTGTAAAAGAATGTATCTTTTCACAAAATACCCTTTAAGCTAAAAGATGCATCTTATAGGTTGAAAAGTTATGACCAACCATGATTAGATGCAACTCTTCGGCATGATCCAGCCCCATCTATAAATAGAAAGTTTCATTTGTTCATTTCCAACACCTCGAATCATTATGTGGAATGAAAGTCTTAGTGAAGTCCCTTAGGTTTATGTTATCTCGTCGTGAAATATATTTAGTATATTTCGTATTGAAAAACGTCTGAGAATCCGAAAAACATCGATTAAGTTCATTGGTCTCGTAATTTGGAGTGCTCATATTACGAGACGTTTGTTGTTGTATCTTGGGAAATAATTGCCGTATTCCGTGTGGGCGGGGCAATATCGTTTCAAGGACATAGCATCAACGCTTTAGCCTCGACAATAAAATCAGTTTCACATCCCGCGTACGATCGTATATTATATATTATTTTATATATAAATATAAAAAGACGTACATACGGAAATTATACCCAACAATAGTGTTGCACTTTCTAATTTGCAAATTTTTATGAAAAGATGTATTTATCAAGGTTGGCTGCATTTTCTGTAGACTAATGTTCAAATTATTACTCATTTTGGCTCTATTTATGAATAACTGGCGATTTTTTTTATCGATTGTTTTACAAACATATTTCGTCGGGTTTAGTAATATTAACTAAAATCTGTTAATTGAGGAACACATATAGTGTGAGCTTTTAACACTATATCAATTTAGATGATCTTCTCTTCATAACTTTATATCCATGTTACATGTCTTCTGCAACTGGAGCAGCCCACCATGCAACCTTTGATACGACTCCACCCTCGTGCTCCATCACAACAGAAACCATATCAATATCTGGTTCGACCTTCTCCAAATATACACCAAAACTCCGAGCCTCTATCAGCACAACACGTCCAACCACCTCTTCCATTAAGTCGTCCTCATGTGTCAGTCCTCCCTCGAGGCTACCAAACATAATCCCTCACCTGAATAACATTCTTCGTGTCGACAACATAGTTCAGACAATAGCTCAAACTTTCAATGTTCATACATATCCAATTGTTCAACTTAAACTGCTACACACCATTGGTCAAGACATCTCTGTCATAAAAAAAAATAGATTCTCACCTCCAATTTATATCATTGATCCTTTGGTTCCCGAACAAAGGGTGAACTCCCGGAATGGGTATTCTCGCCCCAAAGCTATGAGTTTTCCTCAATACCAATATTCACAATGTCCTACCCTCCACAAAATTAGACGCTAATAATTAGACGGTAATAACCAGATGTCTCATGATGGTGGAAAAAGTGTTCTTTGTTTCTCTAATTAAGAATCACGTTTTTTTCGTAAAGCACTATTGATCAACAGCTAGATCGATATTTAGCAATTTGACGCACGTGTCTGCTGCTGTTTTGGTGAGAATGAATGATGTTGAGCTGCTGGAAATTCTGAAGATATATTTTGTACTAGTGATCTTAAAATTACGGCTGATTGGAGGAGACAGTGCATTGTCTTTATTTTTTTGAAAGCATTAATGTTGTTGTACATACATCACGAGCCAATATATCATAGCATAGTACGCTCCCACCAAATGAAATCTAATATGTTTAGGTTTTTTGAAGTTGTAAGACACAGACATTGATTGAACATATGATGTTTGATCTAATCAGAACATCGTTGACTACATATATATATATATATATATATGTAGAGAGAGAGAGGGGGGAATTTATGGTGCTCACATTATGCGAGCATCATCCGTAAGCACCTTTTATGTGGCACCAATACCACATAAACATGCCACGTCAACAATGTCGCGTAAAATGTGTCAATAAATACCACGTCACAACTGGTGCCATATAAGATGTGCCCACGAATGGTTCTCACTTTAAGGAGAGCACTATAACATTCATTTATATAAGATAAATATATATATATATATATATATATAATACCTACATATATGCACAATATCTTTGTAGATAACGATGAATATATTCTTTGCACAGTTATGGTTGGGAAGTATTTCTTGATTGTGAAAGTAAGAGATTTTATTACAAATATGCATGACTATATAAGGACAATAAATGATGTTATACTATCTATCTACTCTATAACGTCCCTCCATAAATCACTTTGAAGGATCAATTCAAAATAAACACTGGAGAAAGGGAAAACTTGATTTGGGATAACATCAGTCCTTACACAGTCATGCACATTAACTACTTCCTCACGAAAAAACTTAATAAATCTATTACTTTCACAATCCGCAAACTCTTTCCAACCAAAACCGTGCAAATCAAAATATATTATCGGTGTCTACGAAGATATTTTGCACAAATATAGTCGGTCAACATAAGTCAAACAGTAACTTTTCAATTAATAAAAACCCAAGCCTCACAACTTCAAAAAACCTAAATAAATTTGATTTGATTTGATTTGGTTAGAGTGTACTATGCTATGATAGCTTAGCTCGTGATGTACGTCACACAACACATTAAGGCTTTTTCATTTTGATTGTTTTTTTAAAAAAAAAATTAAAAAATAATGGTGTTTTCAAATCTATATGAAAAGTAAGCTAACAGTGTCACCTTTGGCGATATCTTTTTTTTTTCAAACAAGAAAGGCAGTCGAACTGAAAGACTAACATAAGAGAGACTTTCAGGACAAGAGAAACATTAAAATGGAAGATGGATCTGCTGAGATTCTCCACGCCCGAGAACACAGAGAAGGTAGTTCACCTCATCCCTTATAATAATCCTAGGGGTCATTCAGCATTCAATGTACGTCATTCATACTTTTCGACCATCATCTACACACACACACTCTTTTATTCTCGACTCATCCCCGCCAAAAATGGCTCGTTAACCTATAATTGATATGTTCCCATGGGGTGACCCAATGTTCTGGGGGCTTGATATTCCAATCTCTAGGTCATGGTTTCAAACTCCATGACTATTGAAGTTTCTATGTCTTTTGGACAAAGGCACACGGATTATGGAGGATTACTCCGGTCAAAATCGTGGTTGTCATTGCCGACGTTGAGGTTCACATTCGTTTCAGAGTGAACTTAGTCGGAGTTTGGGGACTACAATGGCATTGTGGTGGAATTGAGATACCTACCTGAAAACAAAAAAAACAAAACTATTACTAATATATATTTAAAACATCATTAAATACAATTGAATGAATCATCCAACTTATCTTATCAATATTCAATATAATAATATAATCAGTGATCTAACTAGGGGTGTAAGATGAGCCGAACGGCTCATAAGCTCGAAAAAAGCTCGGCTCGAGCTCGCAGAAAATGAGCTCGAGCTGATATCTGTCGAGCTTGAGCTCACTTGAGAGAGCTCGAAAGCTCGCGAGCTTTCTTTTTTTATTTTTTTTATTGAAAATGAGCCTAAAAGCTCGAGCTCGAGCACAATTATATGTTTTCGAGCTCGAGCTCGGTATCTAAAAGCTCGACGAGCTCGAGCCCAACAAAATGAGCGGAGCTCGGCTCGACTCGTTTTCGCCCTACATCTAACTATTATCATTATTTATACATTGCATTTAAAAACATCCACATATTTATTTGTTTTACAACTATATATTTTTTTCAATAATGATTTTTTTTTTGTCGACATGTATCCGACTTAACAACACTGGCTTTTGCTGTCCTGATCCAAAAATTCTCCATTCATGCCAAGAACTAAGAATCTCACGGAATCTTACCTAAAAATTGAACTTTTACGGTAAATTCATGGATCGATTTTCCGATGACCGAAGGAGAGAAACGCCAATTCGTTTTCTTCCCTGCCCTCGACTCTAATAGACAAGTACATATTTCATGTCCGTACGTTTACGTATTGAGCCTAGGCCCCTGAATGGGCCGAGATTACATTTTTGTTCAGCTCAATAACACGCAGCCCATTTGAAGAGTTTCTCAATAACCGGTAGGTCACGTGCAAGACGCAGGCGCACCACGATATTTTGTTTTGAAACCAAAACCATGCGAGCTTTCTCTATCCAACACGCCACCAGCGGCTCACGTTAGCAACTCTCCCCTTTCCTAAATTAAACAACACACAGCTCATTCGTATCTGTATTCCTCAACCATTTTCTTCCACTTTGACACAGTCCCACACACATTTCACGCGCACACACGAGCTCTCTTCCACCCAGCACAGCGCTTGTTGCTTCTCCATCGCAATCCGACCCGCCCCCGTCGGTATAGGATTCTCCGATTCCTAATCTTGTCCCGGCGGCCGGATTTTCGATTCCTCGGTGGTAATTGTGGCGAATTAACTCGAGAGTCTAGGGCTTTCTTTCAATTGAAGTTCGAATCGACCTTTCGATGTCTTGGAGTTAGTGACTGTTAGTGTTTTGCTTATGGCTCCGAGCCGGAGGAAAGGTGCCGGCAAGGCCGCGGATGCCTCCGCGACGCGGAGGGAGTGGAAATTCGGGGATCTAGTGCTCGCGAAGGTTAAGGGCTTTCCGGCCTGGCCTGCAACGGTACAAATTTAATTGTTTCATTGTTAAATTTCATCGATATTGTTTTCTTTAGTGTGTTTTTTGTTCTTCTTTCGCTTTTCCTACCTCTGTAATATGGTGGGTCTGTTTATTTTGCATCGCTGTTCAATAATTTGCATTGTTAGTAGTGCAGATCTGGCTGTCTTTTGGGGTACATGTGGACTATGCGAGCATCATTTGTCTTGTTTGTGTTGGTAATTAGTTATATTCTTCAACTATATTGTGGATTACGAGAAATTGGAAGAAGATTTGGCTCTTGTGGGGCTTGTATGCCTGTGCCCAAGCATACATAGGTTTGTTGCAACTAATGATTTACTACAGTTAGGGTAGAAAATTAGTGTATCATAATAGGGGCGATGCACTTGTAGTTCTTACTAATTTTCTTGAGTAGTTCCGAAGTCTGTATAAAGTTGTTATGTTGAATATTATGAAACAATGATCATCTTACATTATTTCTTTTGCGGGTAAGCTTTATAGGACATGCTTCTTCGAATATCGTCATATGGGTTTGATTTGCTGCTATTTTGCGTTTAGAAGAATCTGGTTTCCTTGAGTAACAAGATACAGTACTACACTTACGCAAGTGCATGACTGTACCATTTTATGGTGGTGTTATATGTTTCATAGGATATTATTTAAAGTATCTACTAGGAGCAGCATGGATTTGCTTTAATAAAATTGTAATTCATGTTCGTTTTAAGGATTGTTCTTTTGGGAGATAATATTCTTTCATTTTTGGTTCTCAACTATGCTGTATATACAAGTTTATTACTCGAGTCGGTTTAGTTCATTTCAGCAAGTCTGGAATCTACTGTTTTTTTCAGCGATTTCTTGAATGGTGGATGTCATCTCCATACTTGAATCGACATCATAAAGCAAATAGTTAATTGTTCGTATGTCAATTAAGCAACGCATTTGTTATGTCTTTGTGATCTTAATTAGTATGATTCTAGTTGAAGTGACTTTCATTCTAATCTTATTAGTTAATTCGCAATTTCATGCTTATGACCTTAACATGTCATGTGATGTGTATTTTATTTTAGATGTTAACATCCATTTGGTGTATCCTCTATAATGACATGACCAACAGCGCCTCTCTAATCGCAGATTAGTACACCGGAAAAGTGGGGTTACCCTGCTGATCGGAAGAAAATAGTGGTCTTCTTTTTCGCGACCGAGCAAATGTGAGTTTTTTTACCTTTCCTCTTTTTTTTTTTGTTTTTTCTTCCTGTCTTACATGCTGAAGTTCTACTTTGACCATCTAAATGTCCAAATTATTGCTCCTGTTAGACTACATTCTCAATGATATATTTTCTGATAAACTATCTAGCCCATGTGTTGTTCACTAAACACTAGTTAAGTTAGATTACAGTTTCTTTTGGATCATTTTACCATGACTTTTAGTTGTGATGCTTTGCTTATCATTTTTTGGAGCTACAATCATGTAAACACATTTTTTTTCTATATGGCCTTATGATTCCAATGGAAAACACATGCTTTCTTTTTCATCCTTTTGTGGGATATTCAACATAATTTTTCTACACCTGGTATTCCACTTGGTCCAGATGCTGACTGTCGTCAACCAGTGGCCGTGGCCGTGGCCGCCCCGTGTCTTTTTTCATAATATTTTTAGCTGCTATCTCTCTTGGTAAACAATATTGGTATTCAAAAAAGCAACCATGTGTCGTATCTGTTAGGTTAAACCAAAACGACAACCAATAATTACTGTTTTTTATAATTAACGCGAAAAGAAATAAATATCATCCAACAATAAAAAATTTATTCTATGAAATTTTATAAAAAAATATACAGATATCACCAAATTGCCTGGATTTATTGACTACATCAACCGGTCGTCTATGGCTATTGGACGCCATTGGGCGTGCAAAGGCAGTGGTGAAGGAATATGGTCATTAGGATTTTAGTTTACTCTATATGTGATTGAGGATTTGAAAGATGGTAAATTGAAAATACTGCATCTAATTTTTGTAGAAAAATAAGTGTGGCCTACTCGTCCATATTTATGTCGAAACATATTTTGTATGGTGCAGTGGCTTCTGTAATCCTGCTGATGTGGAGGAGTTCACGGAAGAGAAAAAGCTGTCTCTGTTGGGAAAACAGCATGGAAAAGGTGCAGATTTTGTCCGTGCAGTAAATCAAATAATTGATTGCTTTGAGAAGCAGAAGAAACTGAACCAAGTAGTCTCGGTTAATGACAATGGGAAAACCAAGCTTTCCAATGAGAACCATTCCAAGGAATCGTTAACGGACTCAGTGACGCGTGATGCTCCTGTAGCCAAAATTGAACAACAGTTTACAGAGGTAACTAATGATCTCAACTGTCTAACTGAAGCTGCTGTAGCTGCAGCAGCTGAAAATGATTTACACGATGAGGAGATGCGAGAAGTGGAAGCACATTGTAGATTGGCGTCTCAAAAAACACCTGTGTCCACTTCTCTTTTGGCAAGAAGCAAAACTAATGTTGTTCGGAGTAGTGCCTCTTTGAGAAGAAAATCAACCCGAACATTGAGAAGTTCATCAATGGTTGCTAGGAGGGTTCAGGGTCCTATCCATTGTACGAGGACCTCAAAGCGCTTGGCATCTAATGCCTTACGGGAGAGGTCTTTAAGAAGAAGTAAAAGAATCATCAAATCATCAGATAATCTTGAGAGGCCGCTTGTGAATCTTTCTGCTGTTAAGGCGAATGAAAGTACCGAGGAGAGTGATTCAGAAACTAGTTCAGAGCAATCTGATTCTCAGAGTGCTGATGATGGGAGCAACATTGTCAGGAATTGTAAATTAGTAGAAATGGAATCATCTAGTTATAATAATGAAGGTGATACTGAATTAAATGATAAGCTTGTTTTCCACTCCGACACTGTCATCAAGAGAAAAAGGAAACAGAATCCAAAAAGACATAAAGATAATATAGTAATTGCGAAGATTGAGACAGTGACTTCTGATGCCCAAGTCCTCAGAACTGAATGTGCCTTGCCTAGGAACAATGATGAAGCAACCCACAAATATGTAAAGGATGATGGTGATGAGCACTTACCATTAGTCAAAAGAGCAAGAGTTCGTATGGGTAGAGTTTCCCCATCCAAGGAATGTGAAGTCACGTCAGCAGGTAAAGATGTAAAACCCTTTCATGAAAGCCGTGATGCTCGACCCGCTGAATCGTTGAGCTCTAAGGTTAAACCTCCTGATGAAGGGGAGCCTGTTCGCATTCCAAAAGATGCAGTTGTTTCAGCCTTACCTGGTGGAAGCCCTCCAAAACAACATAAGGTTTGGGGAAATAGAACGAATTTTCTGGATGTGGAGGCTGCTTTACCTCCATCTAAACGCCTACATCGTGCCTTAGAGGCTATGACTGCAAATGTAGCAGAAGATTGTAAGAACTGTTCCGATTTTTCATCAGTAATTAATGATCAGAACTACAGGCACCCAGTTCCTTCATCTTTTACGTGTGAACCTGGGATTGAAATGGGATCAAGCTCAGTGGTGGATCTTCACAACGAAGAATCTCTGTCGCATTCTTTGGAACTACATGTTGCTTCATCCAAGAGGGGAACTTCAGGAAACAAAGAAGAGTGTTTCTTGGTTTCGGATTGTGGGGATGATATATGCACAGATCACATTGAAGTTGCTGATGAGTGTGGTCCAGAGTTATCACCGATAGATAAGACTCCTGCAGAAAATGACACTGGTGAAAAATCAGATCCAGTGGGTAATAATGAGCAATCAATTCATTTAGAATGCAAAGATCCCGGACTTGCATCATCTCCTACAGATCATTGCAAGACTGGATGTTCGGACCTTGAGGCTTCCACAATATCTATTGATAATTCCATTTCGGAATATGTTGCACCTGCTTTGATTAATATTGATGTAAGTATCAAATCACACAGTTCTGATGGTGGAGGTGCCGAATCATGCAGGACGAAGCATCTCCCTTTAGCAGAAGACAATCAAGACACTAAGATGTAAGCTATTCAGATTTCTGCTACAAAGACTAGATGTTTTACTTCCTATTTAGAAGTTTGTATTTTGCTGAGATAATTTTCAATTTTTGTCTTTAGGTCTGAAGTCGCTGAAGAAGCTGGACCAGCATCTCTGGACTCAAATGTGCTTTCAGCTGGTCCTGTAAATGCTTCGGCTAGTGATTACCAGCACTTTGAATCACATTCTAATTCTGCTTATGCCGATCATGTTGAAGAGCGAACTGTTTCAATCACTCGTTCATCTTCCTCTCTAACTGATGTGACAGACTCTGGGGCGAATGCCTCTCCTCCTGGTTCTTTCATATGCAACGTATCCGTATCAGATAAATCTAATAGCCATGACAATAACAATTCCTGCAGTCCTGATGTTCAGTTACATCTTGAGAAAGCTAAGCATGCTGCCAAGACTAGTAGTAAGTGGGAGTCTTTGTCTTGCTTTGAAACCATTCTCAGATCGTTAACAAGAACAAAAGAAAACATAGGTCGTGCAACACAGATTGCCATCGATTGTGCTAAAGATGGTTCTGCAACGAAGGTATTATAATAATATAAATAGGCCAAATTACTAAATTAGGTCATTAACTATGGTTCTCGTATTTTTGGTTCACTAAGTTTCATAATTGCAAACTCAGGTTACTAAGTAGCGTATCTGATTTATTTTGGGTCACCCGCAAATTTTTCGGCGAAAATCGCCAGAAATCCAACGTGGACGTTGACGTGGTTGTTGACGTGTCATCGGCCACGTTAGATTTCTGGCAATTTTCGCCGGAAAATTCATCGGTGACCCAAAAAAAACCAGATACGTTACTTAGTGACCCAATTTTGCAATTATCAAACATAGTGGCCCAAAAACGAAAATTGGTACAGTTAGTGACCTAATTTAGTAATTGGGCCTTTAAAATATGGTCTCAGTGTTATTTTGTTGAACTGTGCAATATGATTTAAGTTTCTGACTCGACCGTGTTTTACTACTGAATTTATTCATATATTCTCGAAACTTTTTAATGTAAGTATCTGACCGTTAGGGAGTTCTCCCGTTTGATATTATTTTTATTAAACTATGATTGAAATTTCTGACTTGACCGTGTTTTACTATTGAATTTAGTTATATATATTCTTGACACTTTTTAATGTCATTCAATGAGTTCTCCAGTTTGGTACGCTCTTTGCTGAGAGCTCTTTCTGAGGGAACCTTTAAGATTTACCTGAAGCTTTATCCTTGTTGCTTGCTGTTTTAGTGAAAGTACATAGAGTCCGTTAGGTTGGAGGGATGTGTTTAGATTATATTCGTTTAAGTTGAGTTTATATAATGGGGGTATGAGTTTTTTTGGGTGTTTGGTTGATGTGACTAAGTAATACATCCAATATGTTTGGTAGATGGGTTTAGATGGTATTAGGTTTAAATAAACAAAATTACAATTTTACCCCTTCAATTAAAAAATACGGTAGAGAAGAGAGAGGAGCAAAGGAGAGAAAGGGGAAGAGAAGAGAGAAAGAGAATAAGCGGGGAGGGAGGGAGGGAGGGAGAGAGAGAGAGAGAGAGAGAGAGAGAGAGAGGGGGGGGGGGGGGGGGGGGGGGGGGGAGAGAGAGAGAGGGAAGACGAGACAGAGAGAGAGAGAGAGGGGAGAAGACGAGAGAGAGAGGGGAGAGAGGAGAGAGCGAGAGAAGGGGGCAATTTTTTCTATAAAAGTATAAAAAAAGATAAATAAAATTTAAAATAAAAAGATAATTTTGTACAAAACGAGTGAGATTAACTAAAGGGAGAGGTGAGAGTCGCTTTAAATAATACCTTATAGGGGGTATTAGGAGGGTATTAACTACACATCCCATTTAAATAAGCCCTCTAACCAAACACCACTTTAGTTAATCCTAACCCTCTTAATCCCTCCTAATACCCCCAACCAAACACACCCATAAAGTTTAGAATGGTGGTAGGATAGTATTTCTTTTAGGTGTTCAATGTGCTTTGTTATGTTAGATATATGAATTTTGCTACACATGTGGCTCAAGGACATAGTTCCTCCGTTCTGGCCTAACTGGTTCCTCACATATTATCACGAAATACATTTCAGCAACTATTTATCTTGGATTTTTGCGCCTTTTGAGGAACTTCTCTGGATGAGATTACAATCGAATTCATTAAAGTGATGTGGATTTATGATGCCCCATTAAAATGCGATCAAATTAATAATGTAAATGGTGAACACATCCCTGAACTAACAAATGAAAGGACTATTTTATTTAGATTTATCACTCATGTTTTACATGTGTTTTTCTCAGATTAGGGCGTTTTCTGTATATGATGTAAAGTGTTTTTCTTTTCTGCTGTTTCACCTTGTTGCAGGTGATGGAGTTATTGGTTCGCAATTTGGAAAAAGAGTCAAGCTTACATAAGAGAGTTGATTTGTTTTTTCTTGTTGATTCTATTGCTCAGTGTTCTCGAGGCATGAAAGGTAATTCCTTTGCATCCTTTTAACACCGTTTGTCACAGTGTGTGTGTGTGTGGCTGTGCCCCAGATGTTAAATATTCTCACTACGTGTATGTTTGTTGCACTTATTTAGGTGATGCTGGCATGTATTCCTCTGCAATCCAAGCACTATTGCCCCGTCTGTTGTTGGCTGCAGCCCCACCTGGAAGCAGATCTTATGAGAACCACAGGCAGTGTTTGAAGGTCAGTTGATTGACCACTTTTCCATCTTTCCTTATCTGGTTCTTCTGCTTGTCATAACCCTATAACTGTGAAAAGCGTGATGATGTTCTCTTTCAACTCAGGTTTTGAGACTGTGGCAGGAGAGGAAAATCCTCCCAGATCCTATTATCCGTCACCACATCAGAGAGCTCAATTCCTTGTGTGTTTCATATCCTTCTGGTGGCTCCAGGCGATCTTTAAGGAATGAAAGAGCCTTTAATGATCCTATCAGAGAAATGGAGGGAATGCTTGTTGATGAATATGGAAGGTGAAATCATTATTTCTTCTTTGTGCTTCTCTATGAACTGATGATATTGTGTCTATTATATACCATTTTTTGACCTTATTATGTGTCCCTCCTCTCCAGTAATTCAAGTATTCAGCTCCCTGGTGTATGTATGCCTCCCCTGCTGAGGGATGAAGATGGGGCAAGTGATTCTGACAGAGAAAGTTTCGAGGCTGTTACTCCAGAGCATAACAATGAGGGGGAGAGGACTCAGATGCTTGCTGTTGAAAAGCGCTGTCATATCCTGGAAGATGTTGATGGAGAGCTTGAAATGGAAGATGTATCCCTCTGTAGTGGAACTGAAACTGATTCTGCCAATAATATTGCTGGAGCAGGTCATCAAGCTGATGCTCTTTATGGGGTACCATTTACCCCACAACAGGGCAAGGATATGCTGTTAACTTCTGCTCCAACGCCCCTCTCCTTGCCACATTCACTTGCACCTCCACCGCCACCTCTAAACCCTCTTCCACCTCTGCCGCCAAATCCTCCTCAACATTCTTTTCCACCACCACCGCCCCCTCCAAGTGTGCTCCCACCACCACCTCCAAATTCTCTTCCACCGCCTCCTCCCCCTCAACATCCTCTGCCACCGCCACCGCCACCCCCAAATTCACTTCCGCCACAACCACCACTACCTTCAAATTCGCTTGCACCTCCACCGCCACCAAATTCGCTGCCAACACCACCTCCCCCCATGCCACGTTCACTTCCACCAAATTCACAACATTCCTCTGCGTTTCCTTCTCAAGGGCTTGATTCTATGTCAACTGGTCACAACTTAAAGCATTGCTCAAGTTCTCAGGTTTACTGTCACTATCGTTTATTACTATCTTCTGAGTTTTTTTTATCTATTTACTTACTGTAATGATACTTAACTTGTGCAGGATTTTAACAACGGTTACCCAAGATCTAAACCAAAACCATCGGATGCCACGGGTCGCGTAGATGTTGAAGCTCAGAGGCCTGCACCAATGCATGGTCCCAACGGTGTTCGTTCCTTTGGTGATAGACATTCCTCTCATATACCTGGTCGATCTTTTAATAGCATTCAAGATCAGCCTGCTAATGGACCACATTTGCGTCGTCCTCATCCCGCGTCTGCAAATCAGTTTTCGTATGCCCATCAACAACGGAACCATTTATACAGTGATCCTTCGCAGACATCACATCCCAACAGATACCATTCGTGTGATGGCAATGATCGGAACTTTTATAGGGATCATCGCAATAAGCATAATAAATATCACCCACGTGATAATGTTGGAGAGTTTTGGAGGCCTCAGTTTCCATCCATGTCTGGTAAACGTGTGAATTTCTTCCTTGTTGTTTTTATCATTCTGCCTTGATTTTCATGATTTGTGTGTTTGTTAAGCCAAACTTTTTCCCTTTATATTTCTCGTAGGCCCATCGTACCATGATGATAATAGGATGGCCCATGCTCCTATGCCTTATAATGGTCCTCCTAGGGATCCTGCATATTCTAACAACAGATGGAACTACCCAACACGCCCAATGAACCACAGACACTTTGATCATTATGGGCCATCTAATGAAGGACCTATGCCTGTTGAAAATAAAGGTATAGCTTCTGCCTGGAAAGTGTATAAAGGAAATATAACTTCTCAATAGCATATTGTTAACCTGGAAAGTGTATAAAGGAAATATAATCTCTGAATAGGATACTGATAATCTGTCTGTTTCATCTACCTAGAAGGGGAGTGTGTGAGATGGAGGAGATTAATGTATTTTTTCCTCCATTCACGTCTTTGTTATTTGTATGTTGAGGCCGATTCTGCTTGGACAAGCATTATATGGTAGTTTGTTAATTAGAAGCTGAGATTGCTGTTATTTTTTTTGGTTTAATTTTCTCAAATCTTCGCAGTCAAATGAGTTGCGTATAAATTTGCTGAGAAATGGTACGTATCTTATGATATGAACTGATGTGGCGACCCATATGCTGCGTTTTTCAATATCTTCAATATCGTAAGCCGTAACTTACTGACATGATAATGCAAAGAAACCATCGGCTATAAGTCAGGTGCCTATTCTTCAGAATACCATCAGGCTATGAGCTTCCGATGCTATTCTGATAATATAATAATTCATCCATCTATGATCAGTAGAAGTTTTGGCAGTTAATTTTGAATTTCTTTCATATTCAGGTCCCAAATACTGGAGGCCACGATGTTGATGAGACCGAACCGAGCCCAACTGCTTGAAATCGGTACCACTGGTTCACATAATCCCTATTCTGTTTTTCGGTCTTAATTATCCGTGGTGTGTGTAGAGACCAGTCTTGCTGCATCCCACGTGTTGTATATATGTTATATATTATTGAGAAGTTCTCTCTGCTCTGCTCTGCAACTGCCGAATGAAGTCTTATAGATGCTCCCTTGAGCCTGGTGATGGGCGTACGTATGTAAAGAGTATTACATGTTTTTTGTTTAGCTTTGATTGTGTTAGGGGTAGGTTTAGCCCTTTTTTTTTTCTGTATCCAATTATCGGTGTACATTTGATTATTCATCTTCAGCTGATCACAATGATTCTTGCTGAAGAATTCCTCGATTTTTATTTGGTCTTTCATGTTTATGCTTTGAGTTGACTTGTTCGAATTGAAATATCATGTACGACAATCATTAGTTAACAATTTTCTTATGACTTACGGTATTCAAATTCAGTTTTGTGCATGCATAGCATAAAATCACCTTCTCCTCCGTATGTTTCCCCAGAAATAACGCTCGTAGGATAAATGTTAGTTAATTTGCTTATTATTAGCCTTTCATCATTACAGAAACAAGGCCGGCCACCTGTGCTGTGCCTGAAACTTTGTTTTCTCCGTAAGTGGCAAGTATACTATATTATATATACCCAATGAACTTTATTTAATGGCTGCGTTGTCCTATCCAAAAAATATCAGAAGATAAAATGAAAATTTCAAACGTATTCAGGAAACGTAGTTTTCATCTCAATTGCACTTGTCAATCCTTCGAAGAACTTCAGACTCGTGTTACATTGGGTTATGCAACTAGGCTATATTTGTTTCACCGTGATGCACCGAAACATCAGCGTGATCCGCCATCACGGTTCTTGTTAATGTTGACATTAACGATATGAAAACAGTATCTGAGTCAGCATCGTTTTACTCAAACTTGTTTCATCCTTGATTTTGTCTTTCAAATCTAAAAATCATTTACCATCTATTATGGCTCTATTTACGAGTGTGCATGATTTATTTTCGAAATGGATATGATCAAATAAAGTGGAGCTAAACATGAGTTATTTCGAAATGGATATGATCCATGGATGAGATATTTTCGGAATGGATATGGAGCTAAAACGAAGGAGTTATTTTCGGAATAGATATGATCCCGAATGGAATTGCAGCTATAAAAAGGAACTTCGATCTCAAAGTACCACGTCGAACAACGACGAAAGACACACATATAGAGTGACGAACGAGTAGAAAGAAAACGAGAGAGCTCTCTTCATATTTTCGTCGAACAATTTCTTTGCCTAGTGTTTTACCTTTTTATAGATCATAGTTTTTTAGAATCGATATATTCTTTACTATGATGTTTTTATAATCTTCGATAGTTCGAATTTTTGTAATTCATCTTTATAGTTGAATTTTGTTCTGAAGGCATGGAGCAAAACTTGCTGCATATTTTAAACGGTGTTTCCATCGTCTTTACTGCTAAGTTTTAAACTTTCCGCTGTGCTAAAACTTTCTGATCCCTAGTGTTGGTTCAACATTTCTGATTTACTTTTAACTTAACTATTTCCATATCAATTTATCGGGACCTCCCCCTACTCTCAATTGGTATCAGAGCTACCGCTTGATACACTAAGCCTTTTTATCCTATTGATATGGATGCCCTAAGCTCAAACTATTTTGGCAAAGTCTCCGTCTTAGACGGATCAAACTATGCCTACTGGAAAATCCGAATGCGACAGTGCATAAAGTCTATTGACTCGCGTGCTTGGGATTCGGTTCTCAATGGTTATACCCCTCCTAAAACACCTCTTAATGCTGATGGAGAAGTATTTGACAAACACATTGTCGAATGGACTGCTCTTGAAAGAGCAGCAACCGATTTTAACGAAAAGCCTTACATGTCGTTTGTTCCTCCATCAATATTTTTATGTTCAAAATTATTCAAAATTGTATCAATGCGAAACATGATTGGGACATGTTGCAAAGGTATTGTGAGGGTGATGTGAGCGTGAAAGATACTAAGTTGCGTTTTTTAAATAGCCAATTTGAAAACCTTCGTATGAGTGACGATGAAGACATCACTACTTATTTTGGGAAACTTTTGAATATTTCTAGCGCGTGTCATAGTCTAGGTGAACCTATTTCTAACAAAACTTTAAATTTTAAGGCTATTAGGTCACTATCTAAGAAGTTCAATGTGAATGCGGCAGCTGTAGAAGAAGCCCACAATCTAGTCACACTCGACTTCAATACCCTCATGAATATTATGAAGAACTACGAGACCAATCTCGAGGTTCAGAAAAATGCGTCCAAGGGTAAGAGTCTTGCTCTAGTCTCACAACCATCAGGTGTTGAATTTGAGGTTGATCCTGACGATGATGAGAATATGGCTATGATAGTTAGGAAGTTCAAAAGATTACTGAAAAATGAGATAGAGTTGAATGTTGGTCCAACATTCAAGAATGTTCTCAACGCTGAAGAGTCTTCATCCACGCCTAATCGTCATATCAACAGCAGAAATTCTGCTGATAAAGCGAAAGCCGACAAACTCGACAGGGACTCTGTCCAATGTCATGCTTGCAAAGGCTGAGGTCATTATGCAAATGTATGTGCTAACACGCTTCGCAGGTTTGGAAAGAATATTGGGTCAGTCTATCTGATGATGAAGAAGATGTGTCAGCGAGAAATACGCATCAGGTAGCCCAATGGACTAAAATCTCAAATCCAACATTCTCTGACAACGAAGATGAAGAACACCATACCGGGTTTAATGCGGTAACGGATGTTGATCCAACCTTCTCAGTTCTCATCACAACGTTTGTTTAGCCAACGTAGTGAGTCATCATCGTAATGAAGGATCACGTACACGATGAAAACGGCGTGATATATTAAGTTTTTGATCCACTGAAAAAGCACCGTGATACTCCATCACATTGATGACATGATATGTTTATATTTTTTGGACAAAATTACCTCTTATATAATTATATTATATCTTTTTTTAAATAATAATAATTAAGAACTTATAATATTTAAAATAAATTATATATTAACGTTATAATATTTAAATATTTGTACTATTATAGTAATAAAATATAAATTTAAAATATAATTTTAAATATTATTTAAAACATGCTATATTACTTTTCATAAAATAAATTATATATTCATATTATAATAGTATAATACACTTAGAAGTATAACATATTATATTTCAGTACACTTAAAAGTTAAAACTATAATTGTATATAATTAAATGATATTTAAAATAATATTATATTTTAATATTATAACATTTAAATTAAATAATATCTAAACATTATGATATTTAGTATAATATTATAGTTAAATATTAAAATAATTTAAATATAATTTATTCTTTTTTATATAAAAACTGGATAGTTTAAAATATATTATCAAATATTATTTATATTAGTATATTCAAATTATCTATATCAGTGGAGGGATAATTATATCATTTACACAACATCACAAAATATTATTTATATTATTATATACGAATTATCTATATCAGTGGAGGAATAATTATGTCATTTACACAACATCATACTATGCATCACGTCGATTTTAACAAACACAATATCTCAATATCACTTTTATTCACAAAATAAAATATCACCCCAAAACAAACACAATGATGACATATCACCTTAATTCATATCACCTTTAGCCATATATATAATTAAATTGGTGCCAAATAATTATTTTTTGGAAGAATGTTTTCGACTCAATAGTAGTTTCTACAGTCCATCACCTTGCAGTGATTGATTCTCATGGAAATTTTTTCGTGATATCACTCATTTTGGTCCACCAATGTTTGCCTTATGAACCAATTTAGCCCCCCGTATTTTGGAAATGAACCAATTTGGTCCCAACTTGCCAGAAACAGTCAATTTAGACGGAAAATCATTAACTGTGATACACGTGGCACGCTGTGATGTGGGGAGATTGTTAATGTTGCATTGTTGACATTGACAATGTGGACACAGTACTTGAGTCAACATTGTTTGACTCAGACTTGGTCAATCCTTGATTTTGTCTTTTCCACTTAAAAACCGTTTACCTATCGTGGCTTTATTTACGTGTGTGCATGAGTTATTTACGAGCTGGACTTGTTCAAAGTGAGTGAAGCGAAGTAGATACTAAAAATAGAGAGCATGATCGAACGAAGACAAGTGCTTACTAAAATTAGAAAGATGGAGATTATGGCTGAACAATTCAAGTCACTTTCCATGTAGTGGAGTCGTGGATATCACGGAGAACGTGAAGAGAATTGGAGTCGAAGAAATCGAGATTATAAATAGAAGACTCCAATCTCGATTCAGTGTGTGGCGAACGAGTAGAAAGAAACAACGAGAGAGCTATCACCATATTTTCATCAAACTGTTTTTGCCTAGTGTGTTTTTACCTTTTCGTAGATCGTAGAGTATCTGTGTTAAGATCAGAAGAATCGCTAGATTCTTTACCAGGCTAGTTTTACCATATTTGGTAGTTCGTCTTTTTTTTTTGTAATCCATTCCATTGGTGGAATTTAGCCATGAAGGCGTGTAGCAAGTTGAATAACTTGTTGCGTATCAAACTGTGTTTGAGTCATTTTTTTACTAAGTTTTATTTTCCGTTGTGCTAAAACTTTCTGATCACGAGTGTTGTTTCAACATTAGGGTCAAGATTTATGTTTTTACATTTTAGTTATTTCCGTATCATTTTACGGGACCCCCTCTTTCACACATGTCGATGTTCTGTTAAGATTGACGGTTTTTTCGTCAAATTGAGACAAAAAAGGTTCATTTATGAAACATATGGTATTGGTCAAATGGAAACACATGAGACTAAATTGATTCATTAGGTAAACATTGGGGACCGAAATGAGTTTTATCCCAAATTTATTCTATCCAGACTTAGTTGATTTTTCAATATGCCTTTGAAAATGTTAATGTTGACATTGACAATGTGGATTCAACAGTTCCGATGTTGACATTGACAATATGGACTCAACATTCAAGTCAACATCGATTGACTCGGACTTTGTCCAACCTTAATTTTATCTTTCAAACCCAAAAACCGTTTTCCCTATTATTGCGGAACTATTTAAATGTGTGCAGAGGTTACTTATGAGATGGACTTGTTCAAACAAGAGTGGAGTGGATACTAAAAATAGGATGCTTATTCAACCGCTTCAATATGCTTACTAAAAATAGGAGAAGTGGAGCTCGTGGTTGAATAAGTCGAAGCCTTATCTCAGACGTGACGTCATGAAGATCATGGAGAACGTGGGGAGGACTAGAGTCGAAGCTATGAAGAGTATAAATAGAAGACTCCGATGCCGACCAATGTTAACGGAGATAATATACGACGAGCGACGAAAGAGAAGAAAACGAAAAAGAGAGAGCTCTCACC
This sequence comes from Linderniella brevidens, assembly GCA_004919715.1. Classification (NCBI taxonomy): domain Eukaryota; kingdom Viridiplantae; phylum Streptophyta; class Magnoliopsida; order Lamiales; family Linderniaceae; genus Linderniella; species Linderniella brevidens. The sequence continues at coordinate 13,553,022 of SWDC01000156.1, read as the reverse complement.
ATATACTCGTCTTTATGTTCTTTACCTAGTGTTTTACCTTTTCATAGATCGTTGGTATCTGTGTTAAGATTAGAAGGGTCGGTAGATTCTTTAGTAGGTTGTTTTTACTATCTTTCGATAGTTCTACTTTTTTAATCCATTCTTTGAAGTGGAATTTTGCCCTGGAGGCGTGTAGCAAGTTATTTAACTTGCTGCATATTTTAAAATTGTGTCTCCATCATTTTTAACTGCTAAGTTTTGAAACTTTTCGCTGTGCTAAAACTTTCTGTTCCAGAATGTTGGTTCAACATTAAGGACAACATTTCTGGTATATTTTTAACTTACATATTTTCATATCTTTACGGGACCGCTCCTTTTCAGAAAATTAATTGAGCTAAGTGGAATCAAATAAATGACCTGCATTATAAGGGTCAACTTTTGCTACACCTTCTCGCTAGTTTTGAGCTTCGTCCCTTTCCATCCGAAAAAAAAAACTTTTGCTAAACCCTTGGGCATGGTGCTTATATATAATTATGTGTCCGTTTATATGATATCAGAACTCACTTGACCCTAATGAGCTGGTAACTATATAAATGCCACCTATTTTAATGACAATTCAGCATACCCATGATGCTTTTGTATAGAGCAAACCTTTGGAGAACGACACGTACCGTATTCCTAATTTTTGCGAGTTCGATATTTTTCTGATTTAAATAAAAACAAATCCACATGTCTCGAAGTAGCAAAAATCCCGATCCGACAAATGATATAGAATCAGACAACCAACTCAAAATCAAAGTCAGTCAAAAGTCAAAATCACGCACGCAAACGCCACGTAGCATTACAAAACAACCCTCCGCGTTGCATCCACAATCATTTGCATCACTTTAATCCCATATTAGAAAAAAGCAAGTCCTAATATATTAGACACAATATATTTTGAGTGGCCTACGCTTTAATCCGCCACGTTACGGCCCCAAAGAAGGAGATATTTTCCAAAACCCCGCCACGTGGCACCAGCCCACGAATCCCCCACGGATAAATATTTCCCAGATTCTCCAAAATCCACCAAAAGCCGCGAATCACAGCGCAACACGTATTCAGATAAAACTAATCCCTCTTCATAATCCTCCACGCGTCCCTAACGATTATATAACTAACAACCGGCTGATGCCTCCCCCGTACACAACCAACCGGTCGCCGCTGTCGGAAAAGAAAAGATGAGCAGCAGTCAACGGCGAACGAAGCTCGACGACTCCTCATCGCCGTCGTTCACGGGGATACTCGACGAGCTGATCCTAATCCTCGTCTTCAACTGCCTGAAATGGGACATCCACGCGCTCGTCAACGTCTCACGCGTCAACCGCAGGCTCGGCGCGTTGGCCAAGCGCATCCTCTGGCGCGAGCTCTGCTTCCACCGAGCCCCTCGCCTCACCTCCACCCTGGCCGTCGGCGGCGGAGGCTCGTCGTCGTCTTCTTCCGCTTCCGCCTCCACCTCATCGAGCGCACGCGTCGTGGGTGGGTGGTGCGCGCTCGCCAAGCTCCTCTTCTACTGCGGAGGCTGCACCTACGCGACTCCACCTTACCCAGGGCACTTCGTGAGCTCCACGCGCTTCTCGAAGACTTCCGGTCAAAGCTTCTTGACAAAGAGCTGCAGGGAGGACGTCCTCTACGTGACGGACCCGTGCGAGCACCGGACGGCGGCGGGCCCCGCGGCGGCGTACGACTTAGGAGTCTACAGAGGGGTATTTCGGGGATTTACGAGGTCTCGGACTCGGGAGAGCCTGATAGGGCGCGGGGTTGGGTTCGCGGAGGGGGTGAGGTGTCCGTACTGCGGCGGGAGGGCGTGGAGCATGGCGGAGGCTAAGATGGTGCCGAGGAAGACGGTGGCTCGGAGGCTGGGCTCGAGCGATGGGCGGGCGTTGGAGTACTTTGTGTGCTTGAACGGGCATTTGCATGGGACCTGCTTTTTGCTGCACTTGTCTTCTTCTTCGGATGATGATGATGATGATGAAGATGGTGATGATGACGATGATGATGGGAATTATGAGAATCATCATTAGGAGTTTGATCATTTTTTTTCCTGTAGTTCTATTTGAGGTGAGATGTATATTTTCATTGACTTTCTTCACCTCATCTCTTTTTCTTTTTTTTTTTTCTTTTTTGGAATTTTGAGTTCATGTGTTGCATGCATATTTGTACTATTCCTTTATTTATTGGTTTCGATTTCTTTCATGTTCTTTATTTCAATATTTCTTCGTATGGAATATGGATTCTTTTACATTGTCGATCTTCTTAATTAAAGATAAATAAAATATAGAAAAGTAAAACTTACACTTAAATACCCTTTTGTATAAAAGTTGTAAATTCAGTTTGTTGTCAGAATCTTTTTACATGTATTTACCTAGTAGAATATAGTTTTTTACACTTAAATACTCGTTTGCACCGCAAGTACATCGTATAAGTAATTTTAGGTACCATATAAAAACGTATTATGGTCATAATACTGTGAGAAAATGTACATCATATAGTAAATTTAGGTAACATAAAGAAACGTATATAAGTACCAATATAAAAGTTTGACGTGGTACGTAATATACATATAAAAAGGTACGTCGATGATGATAAAATGGTACACACAGTCAATGGCGTGCCTAAAAATAATTTTTTTCTAACAACGTACCGAATTGTATCTTTTTTATACAAAAAAAATTATTTAAGTGTAGAAAAATCCAAAATACAGCATATACACGGGTGAAAATTGGAAAGCCTTTATGTAAAAGCCCATGTAAGGAGGCCCGAGAGAACAAAGCAACTGAAGGCATATGTTACAAGGCCATTGAACTCAAATGATTTGTTTATTATAAAATGATAACCTTATGGTGATGCCATATGCAACATTTTTATTAACAAAGAAAAGGAATTGTAGCATTTGATTATTTATACGTAGTGATCAAGGATGAAGCTTTAAAGATATTAGGAGATGTCTCATGATCGATCCTTTCCGTCATAACTTCCTTCAGTGAGTTTATCACACATGGATCTGGACTATTGTGGTTGAATCGGTTGATATAGTTTGCCGCCTATTGCACTTATCACTCGAATTTACCAGTTCTCTCGTCTAGGGTTCCACCGGTCATCCAATAAAAGAAAAATAATTGTGTTGACCTCCATTTTTACAATTACAATTCAACTTCTATCAAAGTGAAAGTCAATCATTTTGAATCGTGGTCATGTAATATCATCTTTAATATCAAGAAAGTATTTCGATTGAGAGGTCTCTCTTATTATTCCCTGGATATTTACAGTCCGTTTGGTTGGAGGGATGAGTTTAGATGGTATTAGTTTAAGTTGGGTTTATTTAATGGGGGTATTAGTTTTTTGGATGTTTGGTTGATGGGATTAAGTAATGATGTCCAATATGTTTGGTAGATGAATTTAGATGGTATTAGGTTTAAATAAACAAAATTACAATTTTACCCCTTCATTTAAAAAATACGATATTAGGAGAGAGAAGAAAAAGAAAGAGAGGGAGAGAGAGAGAGGGAAGACGAGAGAGAGAGAGAGAGGGAGAGAGGGAGATAGAGAGAGAGAGGGAGAGAGAGAGGGGAGAGGGGAGAGAGGAGAGAGAGAGAGAAGGGAGAGACACGGGGGAAGACGAGAGAGAGGGGGGAGGGAGAAAATTTATAAAAAAGAATAAAATAAACAAATAAAATTTAAAGTAAAAGGATAATTTTGTCCAAAATGTGTGGGATTAGCTAAAGGGAGAGGTGATGGTTGCTTTAAATAATACCTTATAGGGGGTATTAACTAAACCTCCCCTTTAAATAAACCTCTAACCAAACACCCATTTAGCTAATACTAACCCTCCCTCCTAATCCCTCCTAATACCCTCAACCAAACACACTCTTAAGGTTATAATAAATCCTAGAGACATTTCAACTAATAAATAATATTGGATATGTCCCTTTAACCCATATATATACACTATTGTTCATCTCATGGTCTTATTCTTATATTATATCGAAAGAAAATAAAGAAATAAATTTCGACTTACTTGAGCATCGAATGGGCATTCCGTCAGCAGTGGCAACCCTTCTAACATAGTTTTCCATGATATTGCAAAGACTCGACATAGGCAACTCAAAGCAGCAATTGATTCCAATGCATCATTTGAGGTGGACTTCATGCACATCAAATTGGTAATATTCAAGAATTTCTTTTGGCTTTGAACATTTTCTTTCTATGTTATCCAATGTAGATACTTGCACAATTACATTTTTTTTCCTTTTGAGGTAGGTATCCACACACAACACTACATGGTCTCTATATTCCGACTAAATTCGGTCTAAATTGAATCTGAACCCCAACGTCGCCTATCTGACAACAATTTGAATCCTCCATCGTCGAATTGCCTTTGTTCTAAAAAAAAAAAAAAAAAACCCAACCCATTGGGCCACACACGGGGACAAATTCTGGCACAATTATTCGAATATGCTTTTTTAGAAACGAATTGCCCTAAAAAAGATAGTTAGAAGGAATGATATTTTTTTTTTCAATTTTTATTACCTAAACCATGTTAATAGCAACTTCAACGCATTGAACGAGTGCATAGGCCTTACAAGCTTCACATGTCATTCAAAGAGAGTTGTTGAAAAGTAATTAGCAAACCATATACAATATATATATATATATAATATATATATATATATATAAATATATATATATATATGTTGGGTAAGAACGCCTCACATGTAATAATAAAAATAGAACAAGTATGACGAAGACAAGCCTGTCTCGTCATTTTCAACCTCTTAATTTCTTTCACCTTAAACGTGATATTATTACTTGTCGCCATCAAAAACTTCCTTTGAATCAAGATTTATGACGAGAGCTTCTCGAGCCTTTCAAGGCACTCACTTGATTGTCTTCAATCCATCGTATTAACATATCAGCAAGAATCCCTCCCATGGATTCTTCTTCTGCATTATTATCGATGATCTTGATTTTCCAAATAACACTTTCGACTCTAACAAAGGCCACCGCTCCGTTGAACCTCAGCTTCCAAGCGGTTTTCAACTTCGGCGACTCCAATTCGGACACCGGAGGAATACGCGCCGGCAAGGCCTTTCCTTTAGGACCACCCAACGGCCAGACGTTCTTTCACGAGCCGGCCGGTCGGTTCTGTGATGGACGCCTCATCTCAGATTTTCTCAGTAAAAAAAAAGATAAATTTTAATTTTTTTTATCAGTATCTATGTGTTTTTGGATTATTTTCCAGGTAATAATGGAAGTACTAACTTGTGCTGAAGAATATCAAATGCGAGGGCAAAATGTTCCACATTGATTACAACGAGAAAATTTGACCGGTAAGCTGATGGGTCACTCCTCCTATTACCAATTGGTTTTAGGAAGGAACCCCGTCAAGCTTTACGGTTATCCCTCCTTACGTGCGGCGCGTGTGCGCGGGCCCCGATAACCCAAATTTAACATGATGTTTATCATCTAGTGGTTTCCATGAGCTTACGGTTCTTGAACCCGTATTTGGACTCGGTCGGTGCACCGAGTTTTCGAAACGGGTGCAACTTCGCGACGGGCGGGTCCACGATATTGCCCGCCAATGCCAACGCTGTAAGCCCGTTTTCCTTTGGAGTTCAGGTGGCTCAGTTTATCAGATTCAAAGCTAGAGTTACTCAGCTGTTGCGTTCAAAGAGTACGTGTGTTTGTGTGTGTGTGTAACTATTTACATATGCATGCATATAAGTGGCCTTTGTCTTCTTTTCTTGTTGATATAAATTGCAGGCGTGGAGTTGCAGGAATTTCTTCCTGGAGAAGATGAATTCAGACAAGGCCTTTACATGTTCGACATAGGGCAGAACGATCTCGACACGGCGTTCTCCGGTTCCAAGTCCGATGATGAGCATGTCTTCGCCCTCATTCCCACTATTTTATCCGAGTTCCAAAGAGGAATTAAGGTTTTCTTTTTTTTTTGTCCCAAACACAAACACGAACGATTTTTTTTTTTTTTTTAATTATCAAAAATTGTGTCTTCTTAAAAAATAGCATCTTAGATCGGTCTTTTTAGCCAATAAGTTTAATTTTAAGGATGTCATCTAATTGTTTTGTGAATTTATGCCGGGAGTACAGTGGGTACCCACCAACATAACGGATAGTTAACTTTTTGGTTACTCGTTCTACTTGCTGTGATAGGAAATCCGATTTATTACACTGTATTCTCAACAATATAACGAGATCAAAATGAATACCCGTCATATATATAGCTGAGTAATTAGCTTTAAGAAAAATTTGCTCTATTAAGGTTTTGAACCCATATACTAAAAAAGGATTTGAACCCGCGACCTATTATATAGCATAATGGGTTCTCAGTAATATACGAGTACTCAACAAGTTAGGCACTTGTAGTATGAAAATAAAATTGTTTTACAACTATTTGAACTCAGGACTTACTATGTAGATAACTAACCACGCAATCACTATTTTTTCGCATTTAACATTACCAAATAGCCATGATAAGCTCCGTTTAGAAAGAGTATAATAATATTGGTGACACTTTTTTTAAACCTCATGCTATTTTCTTAAATTCTCCAAGGCAAACCCTATGAAGCATCCACTCTCCAAGGATCGAATACCGAATAATTCTGTTTTATATATCTTTCAGGCACTGTACGACGAAGGAGCAAGAAACTTCTGGATCCACAACACGGGCCCGCTCGGTTGCTTGCCGAGGATCATAGCTACATTATTCGGAAAGAACAACGAGGCAGCATCCAAGCTAGACGATCTCGGGTGCGTCGCCTCTCACAACAAAGCAGCCATGCTTTTCAATCTTCAACTCCGTGCCCTTTGTGCCCAGTTTCAAGCACAGTTCCCCGAAACCAAAGTCACTTACGTAGACATATACAGCATTAAATCTAACCTCATTGCAAACTATATCCAACATGGTTAGTGATGATGCGTTTTATCCTTATTATTGCAATATCGGTTTTTCCTATTTGTCTGAAGATTTGTGGGCTTTGCTTGCTTTTGGTTGTTAGGGTTTAGTGAGGCATTGGCGGCTTGTTGTGGTTACGGTGGGCTTCCTTTGAACTTCGACACGAGAATTGCGTGCGGAGAAACGAAGGCTTTGAATGGGAATAATGCTACGTTTGTTACCGCTAGAGCTTGTAATGACATGTCTGTTTACGTGAATTGGGACGGGAATCATTACACCGAAGCTGCTAACAAGTTCGTTGCGTCCCAGATTCTATCGGGGAACTATTTGAGTCCCCCTCTTGATCGATCATTGTGATGTTAGCTAGCTATGTTAGAACGTGGGCTGCTTAAAAAAATAATACCAAAAGAATATATACTAATTCTGTCAGCATTTGTTTGCTTTTTAGTTTCCAGGAACTCACCTTGCGTCTTTTTCTTTTTAACAAGGTTGTGTTTGGTTTAAGGAAATTAGTGTGGAAAAAAAAATTGGAGAGAAAATGATATTCATAAGCTTTTCTTTCGTTTTCCTCACCATTTGATGAAGAAATTAGTTTTCGTTATTTTTAAGTGTAAACTTAAGCTAGATTTCTTTTCTTTTCTTTTCCTTATCTATTTCTTCAATCAACCAAATATAAAAACAAGTTTTTCTTTTCCATTTCATTTTCCGTTATCTACTAATTTCCACAAACCAAACACACCCTAAACGAAATCTCAGACTCTCAACTAAATTTGAATGTCCGGAACTTGTTTTTGTTTATGTTATTGCTTTAAAGTTATGTAACTTTTCCTGATGACCCGATGCAACAACACGTTGGTGTCGGTGGCTATAATGTAGCTGGAACTTGGTTAGTACGGTGAGTCCATGCCCGGATTATATTCGTTGTCCGTAATGATATTGCCTCGAATTTACGTATACTCTTTCGACAATCATCCCGAGAAAGAACGACTCATCGATTTCGTCATCGCAGCAAACGAAGTTTTTCGGCAAGCGGCTCGCCATTCAAGATTTTCTTGCTTCTGTAAATTTGAGGGTGTGGTTTCCTATAATATAGGAATGCAGGATTCGATCGAATGAATTTTCAAATTCGTGATGGACCTATTCATTGGATATGAAGAGTTACCGGAGTCACTTTGTGAATTCTCGTAACTCGTAGAGGTTTGACTCGTATTGATTGATAGGGGTTATGCTGAGTAGGGGTGTAAAACGATTTTGAAAAATCGCACCCAACACATCACGTCACACGGATTTAGCAAATAAACTTCATAAATTGCGGTTTAAGTTTAGTTACCACATTGCATAAAAAAAGGTTTGGTGTGGAATTTTGTACAAACCACACCGAATCAAATCGCACCTTACCTTAATATTTATAATGCTTCTTACAATTATATCTAGTTTTTGCAAATCATATATTAATATATATGATTTTAAATTTTTAGATTAATATATCATCAAAGCCAAACATATTGGTAATAGCTAATTAGGTTCAATAGAAATAAAACACTTAACAATCAAATTGATATCTTTGTTTGCATTGCGTCAGAATTTAAAATATCCGCGATTTGATTACCGATCACCATTTTTGTTTTAATATGATAGTAAGACTTTATTAATTCTTTGTTTGACTGAAGACATGTTGAGCGATAATAGTTGATGAAATATGTTTGTATCAGTAAAAACAACCACCCAAAAACGTTCAAAACCACGCATTATAATAGAATTTGATTTATTTCGGTTTCTTTCCACCTTAAAGCATATCCAATGGATACTCAATTTTAGTATAAAACACTAAAATAAAGTACACATATTTTCCAACGGGTAAACTATTTTAAAACTATTATAGAGTCTGCAGACAACGATATTCTTATTTAGAGTAACTCTATTTCTAAACTCTAATAAAATAAAGTTATAATTTAATTTTTATTTTTATTTTCGTTTAAATATAAATTTATTTAGTTATATTTAAAATATTTTATATCATTAAAATAATAAAAATTAAATTCTAGAAACGTCTTTTAATATTCTTCATGTTTTCATTATTATTTTATGATATAAAAATAAATATTTTATTTTCACATAGAAAATATGAGTATAATTGTTTTTAAATTAACATGTCAATTATAGAGTTAATATGTTTTATACATACAAATATTATTTACTTTTTGAAAAAAATATAATTTTTCAGGCATAATTAAAATTTAATATATATAATGTTTTTCTTTTTATAAATAAATTATAATAACAATAAGTAAGAATATGTATTGATTAATATTTTTAGTGTAGAAAATATAGTTAATGAGCTGAAGTAAAAAATAGTGTAGATTGAGTTAACGAATTGAAGTAAAAATAATGTAGCAACATTATTTTTGTGTAAAGTTACTTATTTTGTGTTGAGATGCCCTTACAACCTCACCTATATTAAAAAGAAATAGAAACGGGCCACATGCCTTAATAACAACAAAATAAATTGAAAATTGTTCATTGAACGGACCGAATCCAATATTGTCCGAGCCTAATAATTGTAGGTCCTGATAACCCGGCCCGAAACGGCCCAATTACAAACCCACTAAACAACACAACTCAGCTCAGACACCGCAACGAAGGTTTTCCGTCTGCGGCGGCTTCTTCATCATCGAGGGCGTTGATTATGCTACCGTTTATAAGGAATCTCCTTGTTTAACATCTTTCCATAGCTTTTTGAATCTGAGTCCACGGAATCTAGTGAACGAGGCTGAATCAAAAGTTCAGAAAAGGCTCATCATTTGGAATATTTCCTCCTTCGTGCACTGTGGAAGGGAGAAGCTGATTTATTACTAGTTCAGGGCGTCGAATGCTACTCGAAGGTTCTGAAGAATTCGGTTCATAAAAAGAAAAAGAGCACACAGAAGAATTCGGTGCCCGCATCAACGGCAAAATCTATCAAAGATGAGGGGCTTGCAGCTATCGCTGAGCAAGAATCAAAGCCTGCGGCTTGAGAGAGCGCTAGAATCGCTCGAATCCCTCTCATCCAAAGCTAATTCCGACGCCTCCGTCACTGTCGCTGACGATATCTCCGTCAACTACGAGGACGCCATCCTCAAGTATTCTGCATTTTCAACTTGTTAATTCGCTATTCCTGTATAATTATGATGATTAACGCTCGTGCTTATATTTTGCTGTCTGTGTGATGAAGGGGTCACGGGACGACGGACATGGATGGCCGCGTCGTGGCCACTCTGTGTGGGGTGGTGGAGCGCGTGAACAAGCTTGTTTATGTCAGGACCTTGAGGGCGAGGTTTGAAGTTTTAACCCCTCTCTGTAGCTTTTGATTTTCTTGAATTGGGGAAAATGGTATTTCTCGTTCATTGAGGGGTCCTTTTGCCTGATTCTTGTTGTGGCTTTGTGTTTATTGTGCAGGTACAAGCCTGAGATTGGCGATATCATTGTTGGTAGAGTTATTGAGGTGACATTGCTGCTTACCATAATTCACCTGCCTATAGCATTTTTGTCAACTATTTGTTGTCCCTTCTCTATTGAATCACCTTTTTCTGTGTGTGTCAGCATCGATTTTCATGTGATTCATTAAAGACGTAAAGCTTGTCGAAGCTAAATAATAACATATTTTATCCCCGATTTTAATGTCAAGGTTGCACCGAAACGTTGGAGGTTAGAGATCAACTTCAGCCAAGATGCTGTGCTTATGCTCTCTTCAATGAACTTACCAGATGGCATACAGGTGACCTCTGAATTCCTTTTACACTTCACATCATATCTATAATACACCCAAAAATGTGTTTGAGGTGTTCAAGTTTTTAGAGGCTTTTCATGGATACCTTCCATTACAGAAATGTAAAGCTGTCATGAGGAGATGTTTTAGTGGGGTGAAATTTTTAGTGGGCCTCATCCAAAATGTTGCCAACGTTTTCTGTGTTTTCAGAGACGAAGAACCGCTGTAGATGAGCTCAACATGCGCAGTATCTTTGAGGAGAACGATGTTATCTGTGTAAGTCTTCCGACACGTCCCTATCGGTGCTTGAGAATCCGGCGACATCTTACGCACATTTCTGGTATTTTTTTTCCCCCTCTTTTGTAGGCTGAAGTCCGTGGTTTCCAGCACGATGGCTGCTTACACCTCCAAACAAGGAGTCAAAAGTATGGGAAGGTGTGTCTTTAGTACTTGTCTACGATACTGTGCTTCTTTTCTCCATATTCATTACAGTAGAAACTCGATAAATTAATACTCAATTTATTTAATAAAAACTCTAAGATAATATTTTTGGCTGGTCCAAGACTTGGGAATATGGTGCTAAATTCATAATTCACTAAGTTTATACGATAATACTTTTTTTATAATTTCTATCCATATAAATTATAAATTTATAATTCCTTACTCCATGCTATTACATGAATGATTTATGAAGGATTCTTAAAAAAAGACTCAATCGTCTTTTGTTTTAAATAAATTTCACCTTAAATCTCGTCTTTAATAAGGTGAGAAATTGAATGGTTCTTTCAAATCGGGACATTCTTTTCACATGCATACATGATGCAATAATTAAGTGAGAGATTAAATGATTGTTTCAAATTGGGTCGTTCATTTGATATACGTATATGGTATGATAATTAAGTGAAATTTTGAAAGGTGTTTTGTAAGTTGACTATTTCATTATAAATAATAAAATATGGATTAATAATTATTAATTTATCCATTAATTAATAACTTTTTTGTCCACCAAGTCTATTAATTTATAGAGTTTACTGTGTGCTTCAGCTAAAGAGAGGGCAATTGCTTACGATCCCTCCTTACTTGGTGAAGAAACGAAAGCAGCATTTCCACCACATTGAACAGTTTGGCATCGATATGGTGTTGGGCTGCAACGGCTTCATCTGGGTCGGCCAGCACATTGAGGTAAGAGACGAAAATCTCGAGCCAGAAGACGGGAAATCCCGGGATTCGATGGTCGTTGAGGACGAAGGAGCCGAAGAGGAAGAGATGTGTTTGCCTTCTGAAAACAGGCAAAACATATGCAGAACTGCTAACGCCATCAGGGTCTTGTCTGCTTTGGGATTCATGGTCACCTTAGAAGTTGTAATAGAAATTGTTGGCTTGAGTGTGGCTTTGAACCTCGAAGTCCACGAAATGCTTGGACCGGAGTTTTATGTGGTGGTGGCTGAGAAGGAAGTTGAACGCAGAAGAAGCTCGTCGGTGGCCAAGAGGAGATAGTTGTTTGTTGTGGGATCATTAGAGTGTTTTGTTTGACGCGACAGTCTTAGTTTTTCTTGTGTTGTCTTCTTGTTTCTTACGTTGATTGCCTTGCCCTGCGTACTCTAATTATACAATGATTAGCCAAGAAGTTTTTTTTTTTCCTTATTTATTTGAGTATAAAGTTTTTTTTTTTTACTATATGCAAAATTGGACCGGGTCATGGGTGATTTACTGATTTACAAAAATAGATACCTTGTGTCAATTGTTACATAGGCATAATTTTTTTCTTCTATTTTTTCATATTTTTTTTATCGGTTGTATATTTTTTTTATTTAAATTTATTGAATAAATGATTCCATAATTTTGTTAATCAAGCGAACCAAACATCGGGATTTCAATTTGTAATTTTTATAACCATTGTTTTTTTCGGTTAGGCCCGGAATCGAAATGGATTTTTTTTGTTTTTATATTTTTAGTAATATATACGATATATATTTATAATTATAAATAGTACAAAGACGTTAATGATCAACTGTTATTATAAGGTATAGACGACAATTTATAGGTGTCGCCTGGAGCCCCGACGCACATGGTCGGGACGATAGACGACAGGTTCACAATCGCCGCGCATAGGAGTCATTAGGCGACAGTTGTCTGCCAAAATCGCCGAGTAAAAAGCTAACATATATATTATTTTAAGGGGGTGTTTGTTTGAGGTGATCCAACATCACGGTGATACTCACATTACGGTGATGTGTGTATCACCGTGATGTGGATCAAGGTGATATATAATCACCGTGTTTGTTTTGAGGTGATATTTTATTTTACATATCAAGGTGATATTTGAATATTGTGTTTGTTTATCAAGGTGATATGTGGGGTGATATTGTATAAATGTCATATTTTAACCCTATATATATTATGTATGTAAAAGGGGTTAAGATGTTCATTTTACGTGATAATGATTAATATTTCAATATTAAGTATTGTTATTTTTAAACATTATTTATAAGTATTTTATACAATTTTTCAATATAATTCTTTTATTTTTTAAGCTTTAAACATATTATTTTAAAATTACGTATGAATTATAAATTAATTATAAGTTTATTATATATAATTTTCAATATAATTATTTTATTTATTTAAGCATAAATATATATTTTTATATTAAAATATGTTAGTTGTGTAATTACAAAAATAAATAAGGGTGTTATAAAGAATGAATGTTAAAATGTAAGGGGTAATGTTGTCCAAAAAAATATTGAAAATATCACCCCATCACGGTGCTGGAGGATCACTCTGCTTTTTGGGGTGATAAAAAAGCTGGAATATCACCCCTTTTTGATCATCTAGGTGATCCTCCATCGCGATGATGACTCATCACTACCACTAAACAAACGCAGTGATGCGGAGGTGATGACGGGATCACCGTGATGTTTTGGAGGATCACCCCAAAACAAACACACCCTAATAGTAATATGCAACGATTTTGGTGAAAAACCGTCGCGTATGGTGCTATGCGCTACGATTTTATGTAACAACCGTCGCCTGCTTTTAATTTGTTAAATATTTTATTTATTTTCTGAAATTCCAATTAACAAAATACAAGCCAACAAATCAACAAAGCATTCCATAACAACATAGACAAAACCAAAAACACTTTTTTTCATTAAATCAATTTTAAGATCAAAGTTCACAATAACAAAGTTTTACAACAATAAAGCTACAATATAAAAGTTCACAATATCAAAGTTCACAACTCACTCGACTAAATATACGATAGGAAAGTACTCCACCCACAATTCACGTACTTCTTCGATCGCCACTCCGTTGTAAACGAAACTTTCTAATATCTATTAAACATTAAACAAGTTCTATAAACATCCTAACATAATAAATAAAAACAAAAGACAGTTTAAATTTTACATACATTAATCAAGTTGTTGCTCTGGCTTGATCGGATACTTCTGAAAAGATCGTACATGTACCGCATGACGTAGAAGCCGCACAATTGACTGGGTGGTTGTTGTGGGCACTACGTTTAACTAACAATAAATATGTTAATTCAATGTCATCGTAAATAGGAGTAACTTTTCAAATAATAAAAATTCGAACCTTGAATGGTTCCAACCAACGGGGATGCCTTTTTCTTAATTTGAATGACACCCACTTCCGTCGTCGACTTTATCGCCCATAAATTCAAACAAACTAACAACATTATTATGGAACATAAAATTACTATCACTATTTTTATTTGATAAAACTTACAAGTTTAGTCAATCAAATTTCACATATAGCTATTTTCCTAAGACCTGCATTTGGCGCCATTGGATCGAACACAAATATCGTGTTCGCGGCGAACTCGATGACCAACAAAATTCAGTGGTCCCTAAAATAAACTCAAAAATTATCTTGAAGGCAAAAAACTATTAATATATAAAGGAAATATATCTTATATATTTAATTCTTACATCTCGCAGTAGGGAGCAAAAAAGTAAATGCAGTCCACGATTCTTTGAAGGCCGCAGTGAGTAGTCTATTTTTTCCTGATCACGGGTCAACAATTATAGACGACTCGAGTTTAAGAACAGGAACGCCAATGACGGGTTATGCAGATATCCATAATTATATATTGTGAAATAATCATTTAAATTTATTTTAATGACTTGTAACGATCTCGAAAATATATGATGTAAAACTGGATTATTGAAGCATCCAAACTCACACATCTTAAGAAGTATCTTATATCCTCCATGTCGATGAACGTCTTATATGTCTCACGCCGATTATAATATACATCTCCCAACACGAATTACGAAAGATGCATTACGACGACCCGGGCGGGGTGAGAGGGAATCGAAAACTGACTTTGCTCGCCTAGATTTCTAACCACTCCCTGGTCAAGTCGTGCGATATCAAAAGAGGAGGATTTCAGCGGTGACTTTCCCTTCCCTGTGGGCAAAATTGGAGCAGGAAGTGTCTTGACATACAAATTTTAGTAAAAAAGAAACAAAAACTATATTATATATATATATATATATATATATATATTTATAGTTTTTCTTACAGCATCCTCCGAGTTTACCAGTGATCTGGGCCATTGTACGTAGCTTTCTTGTGCCTCACCCAATGTCATAAGATTAGCGGTTAGAACCGGAAGTCGCGCCTCCTTTCCATTAACGACTAGATCGATCGAGACAACGATGTTTTCGCTCGCAACTGTGAGATTATAAAGTTGACCACGTCCTGGAACAACATCCCAATAGCAACGGCCTCTAACCTGATGCAACGAGAGGTTAGTCGAATAACATCCCCTCGAGCACTCTGCTGGGTTGCCGAACACACTCCGAATCGTCCCGTATTTTTTGACACCTCTCACTCGGTTGGGATGATCGGGCTTTTTGATAGCGTTGTATAACGCATCGTGGTGCCTCAACAGGACAAATTCTCCTTGAATTTGTTGTTCGTGCACCCGTGCCTGTCCAATTTCTTATAGAAATGTTAGATCATATACATTTGTGTAAGAAAGGGAATAAAGGGACTGTAATACTTACAACTTTCTCGGCTAATTTCTGGTTGGAGCCACCGTCAACGACATATCGTCCATCGTCCCTTTTTTACATTCGGGCATGAAGGAAGTTCTTAGTTCTGTCATTTCGGTTGACATCATAGGGACCAGATAGATCCTCGGGGAAATCGATGATGTGGTCAAGCGGGTCCTCTCTAGCCCAATCAACCATCCCAACCATCCGAATATCCCGAGTTGCTAAGTTGGTGTGGATACATGTTGTGAAACTGACTTTGTCTAGCCTTCTCACTTATTTCCTGTAAAAATTTTAACAAATTTTGATCTTAATCACTATAAAGAAATTCGAGGTGTATCATGTTTTACCTGAAACCGAGAGGCACCCCAGTGGTTCCTCCATGCCTCTAGCCCATCCTAACTGAGGTGCTCATACTCGTTCGCCAAACTTGGCCCCTACACATTCTCTTTATGTTGTATTTTAATGCTTCCAATTTTTTCGAAGTTCCCCCTTCTTAAAGACTCTTTATAGCGGGATTGTCAGGCAACCTCCATGTATGTTGTCAAAGAGTATAGTAATTAACAAATTAATATAATAACAGATACATCTTAGTTATCTCTGCATACCTCAACATCTTCCCACAATACCTCATTGAGTTTTGGGTCGATGTGGCGCCAATCTGTGATAAAATCCGCAATTTGTACCATTGGTACCATGTCAATGTAATTGCTAAATTTGGCCCCCACGTCACTCGGGGCCGATGCAGTCCCCGTTTTCATCGAATTGGAGGATGCAGACTTCGGAATCATAATCCAACCGACATCGTAGAGACTTCATATTGTGCAGGCCTCTCGTACACCTCTTTGACCTGCTTGAGTCGATACCGATTGAGGTAGATGTGAGAGGATATGAAGACATATCGCAATGAAGATATATGCATTTGAAATATACAAGAATCAGAAAAAAGATTAATTTATCATTATAACGACAAGAGACAATAATGAAGTCGTGACAAAAATTTTATAATATTACAATAACAACAACTGAACGTGTCAACAATACATTCCTTTGTGATATGGAACAGTATACCTATGAAATGTTGTATCATCTTCTGCAATAGGGACGTGTTGCACGTCGGTAGGAAATGGACATGTGTCATCACTATTACCATATTCTTCCTCGTCGTCCACATCACCGATTCCAACAACACTCTTTTTTCTTTGAAGAACTAAATGTCATTCCTTATTAGCTGGATCTTAAACATAGAATACTTGTTTGGCTTGTATTACGAGAATGAAAGGATCATCGACATAGTCCACAAGTCAACCACCGTAAAGCCCAATTTAGGATCAATACGAATGTCTCTTTGGTTAACTACCCATTGGCATCGAAGTAAAATAAATTTTGCATCAGTTTGTATTCGAGTTCCCATATTTCTTCGATAAACCCATAATACGAACTTTTATTACTCGTCACTTGGGCACCTTTTCAACGAGAGACTTCTCTGGACAACACAAGTAATGTGACTCCACTGTTCTGCGACGCACTCCTATCGTCTCGCTTCTTAGTGTAAAACGTATACCCATTAATTTGTATTCGTCATATGCCGTGACATTCCATTCAGGTCCCCAGGCTAACCGCTTAATCATTTGGCCGCAATCTGAGCCGTTTTGCGCATTGAGTGTTCTCGTTCTGAAATAATCTAGAAATAATCGGTAATGTTCCTTTATGTACCATAGCTCCATTTTTGTGGGATTTTCGCGTCGTAAGGTAGGCATGTGTTCCTCCATGAACGGGTGCAATTCTTGAATATGCCGCAACACATTCATTGATGTCCATAATTCTCGAGATACTGTCTTGAACACTCACTGCCTTCATGTCACGAACCAGGCCCCTGCTGGTGGTGGAGATGGTGAGGCGACGGGCACGGAATGTGTTGAAGGAGCGGGAACTATGAAGGATGCTAAGTGGGGTGCGACTAAGCAGAGGAAAGCGAGATCTAAGGGAGCTAACATCTGGGCTGGACTCATGAGGGATGGACTGGGCTGAAGTTATTGGGCCGAGAATGTTATTTTGATATAATTTGGGATATTACCTGAGCCCAAATTATTTTCTATCATATTTAATGAAACAGTAGCATTGTACGAGGATTATGATGAAATTAACCTAATTCCTCTGCCTCCTTCTTGTTTTCTTCCTCTTATCTTCTTCTTCTTTTCTTCTAATATTCTATCCAATTTTCACTGTTACATACATCGCAATTTCACAGCAAACACATTCAGAAAATACAAAAAATAGTTGCACAATACCCAATACCTTTACTCGTTATCCATTCACATACATATTCATTCATATTTAGCCAGTATATTACATTGGTCTCAGAGCATCAACATCCTCGGCAATGGCGGAACACAGTTGGTTCAATGATCTCCAAGAGGAACAAAGAAAGCTGGAACAGGTTGTAGAACAATCGGAGGCAAATCTGCAGGCAGCTATGGCGAAGAGAGAAGCTGCAGAAGGAAAGCTATGGGACCATTTCACCGTACATCAAATGGAGGTAGCCAACAAACTGGAAAAAATCAGCGAAGACTTCAATGAAAAGTTAGACACCATTACCCGAAACCTAAATAGCCTACAAACCTTACTGCATAAAAACAATGGTGGGTCTATATTGGGTTCACCGCCATATCCCCCCATTTCCAACCAGAACTCTGCATTTCCCCGGTCGCCATCACAAACCACTCCATTCACCACTTCCCACCCACATACCTCTCAACAACAACTTGTCTTTCACCAACCACCACTCACACCTCCTGAGTCAGGTCACAACTCCCACTACTCTACAGCCACCCAGAATCACAGCCCAATTCCTCGGGTTGATTTCCCCAGGTTTGATGGCACTAATCCGAGGGCATGGATGTTGAAGAGTGAGGGATATTTCAATTTGGTACCCAATATCGCCGACCATCAGAAGGTGATGGTAGCGTATTTTCTTTAATTCGAAAATCGAATATTCAAGATAAATAGTACAAATGTAATTTGATGAGAATTTAGTGGATTCTATCTCTATGTGTTCCTCTGATTCTTCAATCGATTATTTTGAAGGGCTTCGCGGAAAATTCTCGATCTTGTATTTCCTTGAATTTTGGCCTTCCTTAAAGTTCTTCGTGGGCCTTTGGGCTTGATCACGAATCTTGAAGACTTCTTTGAAATTTGATGAAGACATCTTCTCAGACGTTTCTTCGTGGGCCTTTGGGCTTGATCACGAACTCAACGCTTGAACTTGATTTGTTGAAGGGACCTTTTTGAAAGTTTCTTCTTGGGCTCTTGAGCTTGATCATGAAGTTGGCGTTTGTACTTGGTGAACGACTTTGAGATTTGGTGTAGATTTCTTGATCTTGATCTTTGATCCTTGATCCTTGAGTCTTGATCTTCGGGCTTCGAGTCTTGAGCTCGAGTGTTGATATTGATCTTTGAGTCTTGAGCTTGATCTCTAATCTTCAAGCTCGGTCTTGGATCTTCAAGTCTCGATCTTCAGTCTTTCATTTCCGATCTTCGACTCTTGATCTTTGAATCTTCGAGCTTCGTCTTCGAACCTTCGAGCCTTCGTCTTCGAATCTTCGAGCCTTGTCTTCGAATCTTCGAGCTTGATCTTCGAATCTTCGAGTCTTGAACTTTGAATCTTCGAGCTTCGTCTTCAAATCTTCGAGTCTTGATCTTTGAATCTTCGAGCTTCCTTTTCGAGCTTCGTCTTCGAGCCTTCGAGCTTCGTCTTCGAATCTTCAAGCTTCGTCTTCGAATCTTCGAGTCTTGATCTTTGAATCTTCGAGCTTCGTCTTCGAGCCTTCGAGCTTCGTCTTCGAATCTTCGAGCCTTGTCTTCGAATCTTCGAACTTGATCTTCGAGTCTTCGAGCTTGATCTTCGAATCTTTGAGCTTCGTCTTCGAGCCTTCGAGCTTCGTCTTCGAATCTTCGAGCCTTGTCTTCGAATCTTCGAACTTGATCTTCGAGTCTTCGAGCTTGATCTTCGAATCTTTGAGCTTCGTCTTCGAGCCTTCGAGCTTCGTTCGCTTCGAATCTTCGAGCTTCGTCTTCGAATCTTAGAGTCTTGATATTTGAATCTACGAATCTTCGAATCTTCAAATCTTCAAATCTTCGAATCTTCGTCGCTGAGCTTCGAACCTTCGTCTTCGAGCTTCGAACTTTCGCCGCCGATCTTCAAATCTTCATATTTAAGACTTGAATACGAAGAACTTTTCTGAGAGAATTCGAATGCTTTAAAAGTCTTATATCGTCTCTCAAAGTTCTGTATTCACTCCGATGTCCCTTGTGTTTTTCTGAACCTCTGAAGCCCCGTATTTATAGGCGTAGAGAATTGAATGGAAAGTATAATCATTAGGTTGATTCTCTCCATTGATTTGATTTTCCTTAATGGCTTTGATTTGATTTAATTTTCCATTATTCATTTGATTTGATTTGATTTGATTTTCCATATGTGATTTGATTTGATTTGATTTGATTTTCTCCATAATTGATGATTCCCTTTACTTATTTAATAAATCTCTACAAGGATTGCCTTATAAAGACCTTTTATATAAAAAGAATGATAATATCATCATTTATGGTATGAATTTATTAATTAAATTAGTTATTTATTTATTTGAGATTAATTTTATTAATCTCAAATATAGAAATTTAATTAATTGAGTTTCATCTTATTTATTGGAATTAATTTAGTAAATCACAATATTAATTTTAATAGACAATTAATTTTAATTGTCTACAGTGATCATCGCCGGTATCCATTTTGAGGGGAGAGCGGCCTCTTGGTATCAAAATTTGGCTGCAAGGCAGATCCAACTGAGTTGGGGACAGTTTTTGCAACTGATTTCAGCTAGGTTTGAAGAGTTGAAAGAGGCTAAAATCATTGGGGAGTTAAACAAATTAAAGCAGAACGGGTCCTATAATGAATATGTGGATAAGTTTGAGGAACTTAAGGCTTGCATGCAGATGTTTAATAATAGAGAATATTCTGAGGACTACTTCATTGCAAGTTTCATTAGTGGGCTAAGTGAAGAGTTACATAACTTCCTCATGATGTTTGAAACTAAAACCCTCCAAGAGACTATAAATATGGGGAGAATGCAGCTTAATACCCTAGAGGCAATTGCTAAGAGGAGTAAAGGGCATCATAGGGTGCAATCTGCACCCTACCCTTCAAACAGGAGGGTAGAGCCGGCTCTGAATCCACAGATGGGCAAACCGGGAATTCTAAAACCACCTACTAAGCCGCTGACAACCACTGAAATGGCTGCGAGGAGGGAGAAGGGCCTATGCTATAACTGTGATGAGTTCACACCAGGCCATAGATGTAAGAATAGAATGGCCTATGTTATAATGACAGAGGATGAGGAACTGTCTAGCATTCAAGACACTCCCGCAAGCCCAGAAGATGTCGAAGAGGAGGTGCTGTTTTCTGCCTCCACCTTAGAAGGGAGAATGGGGCCCAACACCATGAAGGTGAGGGGATTTTGCAGGGGACAGGAACTCAACATCTTAATTGACTCGGGTAGTTCCTTGAGTTTCCTTAAGGATAACACAGCAAGGGAGCTAAGCTGGCCATTGGTGTCAATCAAACCAATAACAGTGAAGGTGGCAAATGGACAACAACTGAGGAGCACCATGCAAGCTGCAGAGTTCACATGGAGTATGGGAAAAGTGGATTTCTGCCACCCCCTAAGGATCCTACACAATGAGGGGTGTGACATAATACTCAGTGGAGATTGGTTAAGGGCTTGCGCCCCAGTCAAGTTTGACTATGAATGCATGACCTTTACCTTGAGGTTAGGAGGAAGGAAGGTCAGAATTCAAGCTCTCACTTCAGATAACAGGTGCAAGATGATAACTGGACCCACATTGTACAAGTTGTCCCAACAACCAGATATTCTGGAAGTGGAAGAGACCTATATTTTGATGCCCATTCAAGGAGGGTCAGAATCACAGGAAGAGCACCCTCAAATCACAACAATTCTCGCTGAATATGCTAATGTTTTTGAGGAGCCCAGGGGGTTACCCCCATTGAGGGGTGTTGAACACTTAATTACACTGAAACCTGGTAGCATCCCGAGGCAGCTGGGACCCTACAGGACTTGTCATGCACACAAGACTGAGATTGAGAGTTTAGTCAAGGATATGTTACAGGCTGGAATCATCCAACACAGCAAAAGTTCCTTCTCCTCACCAGTCATTTTAGTAAAGAAGAAGGATGGGACTTGGAGAATGTGTGTAGACTACATGTACTTGAATGGAATGACAGTCAAGCATGACTATCCAATTCCTATAATTGATGACCTTCTGGATGAGCTCAGGGGGGCCAAGGTATTCACTAAAATTGATCTGAGGTCTGGATATTTTCAGATATTAATGAGAGCAGAAGACAGGCATTTAACAGCTTTCAAAACACACCATGGACACTTTGAGTTCCTAGTGATGCCCTTTGGATTGTGTAATGCCCCTGCTACCTTTCAATCACTAATGAATAAGATCTTCCAAGATCAAATGAGGAAGTATGTGCTGGTTTTCTATGATGACATCCTAGTCTATAGCAGGGGATGGGATGAGTATATGGAGCATCTCAGGGCAGTGCTGCAACAACTGAGACAACATGTGTTGTTTGCCAAGAAAGGGAAATGCCAATTTGGGCAGAGGCAGATAGAGTACTTGGGACACATTATCTCAGAAGAAGGAGTAGCTACTGACCCGAATAAGATAGCGTGCATGAAGGATTGGCCAACCCCCATCAATATCAAACAGTTGAGAGGTTTTCTAGGACTGACTGGTTATTACCGAAGGTTTATTAGAGGCTATGGGCAGATTAATAAGCCTTTAACTAATCTGCTAAAAACGAATTGCTTCAATTGGACTAAGGAAGTAGAAGATTCATTTCATGAGCTTAAAAGGGCTATGATTTAGTGCACCAGTTTTAGCCATGCCAAAATTTTCACAGCCTTTTATTCTGGAAACTGATGCTTGTGGTGTTGGGGTAGGGGCTGTGTTGATGCAAGAAGGGAAACCCATTTCCTACATGAGCAAAGGGTTGTCTCAGAGGAACCAAGCCCTCTCAATATATGAGAAGGAATTCTTGGCAGTTGTGATGGCAGTCCAAAAATGGAGACACTACCTAGAGGGTCACAAGTTCATCATTAGAACTGATCAAAGGGCCCTCAAATATCTGTTGGATTAGAAGATTCTTTCACCCCTCCAACAGAAATGGATGGCAAAACTACTGGGCTATGGATGAGATACATTACAAGAAAGGAACAGAAAACAAGGCCGCTGATGCCTTCTCAAAACGGGAGGAGGAACCAGCCATCTATGGCATCACCACAGTGATACCCAACTGGGTGCTCAAGGTTATTGACAGCTATCAGGGGGATTCACTGCTTACGGACATCCTCACTGCCAAAGCACTAGACCCTACAGCTTATCCCTTGCACACAATTACAGATGGGGCCGTCAGATAAAAAGAGAGGCTTGTGGTAGGAGATGATCCTAAACTTAAGGAAGAAATCATCTCTGCCATACATGAATCATCTATAGGAGGCCATTCAGGCATGTATGGGACATATGTACGGTTGAAAAGGCTATTTTCTGGCCTAAGATGAAGGCTGATGTTGAGGGATGGGTCAGGCGGTGTGACACCTGCAACAAGAGCAAGGCAGATCACAGTGCTTATGCAGGGCTTTTGCAGCCACTGCCGATTCCCTCCCAAGCCTGGACACATATATCCATGGACTTTGTGGAGGGGTTGCCTAAATCTGAAGGGAAAGATACTGTTTTGGTGGTGGTGGATAGGTTAACAAAGTATGCCCACTTTGTTGCACTCTCTCACCCATACACAGCTGAAACTATAGCCAAGGTGTTTATTGCACATATATACAGACTCCATGGTCTACCTACAACCATAGTTTCAGATAGAGACAAGATGTTTACCAGTTCATTTCGGAAGGAGCTTTTGGGAGACTTAATGTCAAGCTCAACATGTCCACTGCCTATCATCCTCAAACGAAAGACTGAAAGAGTGAACCAGTGCCTAGAGACCTACTTGAGGTACATGACTAGTACACATCCAAAAAAATGGTGTCAATGGCTGCCTCTGGGTGAGCTATGGTACAATACCAATTATCACACCAGCATAAAGACAACACCTTTTCAGGCCTTATATGGTTACAAACCTCCTCAATTTGCCTTGGAACCCTATCTGGGAATTACAACTAAGGGGTTGGGAACTTTTTGCAGGAAAGGTCTGATCTTTTACAGACTTTTAAGGAAAATCTGGTCCTAGCTCAAAATAGGATGAAGGTGTATGCTGATCAAGGGCGGCAAGAACGAAACTTTGAGGCAGGGGAAGAAGTATACCTCAAATTGCAACCATTTCGCCAAAATTCCGTGGCTCTGCAGAGAAATCTGAAGCTCAGCTCCCGTTATTTCGGTCCTTTCAAGATCCTTGAGAAAGTGGGGCCGGTTGCGTATCGGCTTTATCTGCCTACCGAAGTGAAGATCCACCCGAACTTCCATGTTTCCCTCCTCAAGAAGAGCATAAGCTCTAAGGCGACACCTTCACCAACCCTGCCAGAGACAGATGACAAAGGCGAATTTTAGTCGAACCAGTGGAGGTTTTGTCTAAGAGGGTTTGAGATCGAAGAGGGAAAGCCATACCTCAATTGCTGGTTAGGTGGACGAACGGGATCTCTGAGGACGCGACCTGGGAGGATGAGAGCTACATACAGGCGAAATTCCCGAAATTGAAACCTTGGGGACAAGGTTTGTCTCAGGCCGGGGGTATTGTCACGAACCAGGCCCCTGCTGGTGGTGGAGATGGTGAGGCGACGGGCACGTGATGTGTTGAAGGAGCGGGAACTATGAAGGATGCTAAGTGGGGTGCGACTAAGCAGAGGAAAGCGAGATCTAAGGGAGCTAACATCTGGGCTGGACTCATGAGGGATGGACTGGGCTGAAGTTATCGGGCCGAGAATGTTATTTTGATATAATTTGGGATATTACCTCCGCCCAAATTATTTTCTATCATATTTAATGAAACAGTAGCATTGTACGAGGATTATGATGAAATTAACCTAATTCCTCTGTCTTCTTCTTTTCTTCTAATATTCTATCCAATTTTCGTTGTTACATACAACGCAATTTCACAGCAAACACATTCAGAAAATACAAAAAATAGTTGCACAATACCAATACCTTTACTCGTTATCCATTCGCATACATATTCATTCATATTTAGCCAGTATATTACACTTCGCCAACGGTTTGCCTCTAAATCGTCCGTCGTGGCGAGAATTAGGCACCCATATTGCTTTCACATTTGACAAATATGAAGTGCAAAACTCAACACATTCATCTGTTGTATATCCTTCAACGATGTTACCGTCTGGACGATACCGATTTCTAACATATCCCTTGAAGATTTTCATATATCATTCAAAAGGATACATATATCTCATGTACACCGGACCACACAATGTAATCACGACATCGGCTTGTAGCTCGTCTAGCACCTCACGATCAAGAACTTTATTACATATTGCACTAAAAAAGAACCATAATTTTGAAATGCATTCACGAACGTGCTTCGATATTATACCACGAATACCGATCAACAATAGATTTTGCATCAATGCATGACAGTCATGAGATTCGTATCACACTAGCTTCATGTCGTTCAATGAGATATATCTACATAAGTTACTCACATATTCATAGGGGAATTTTATACTTTTAAGGCATTCACAAAAACTTAACTTCTCACCCTGCTAAGTGTAAAGCAAACCGGAGGAAGAAAAGTCATTATTCCCTTTTATACCGGTGCTAGGTCAGGCTTCATTCCAAGTTCAATCGTGTGTTGCCGAGCTTTAAGCACATCTTTTGTCTTACCGGGCATTTTTAAAAGGGTATCCATGATACTGTCACAAATATTTTTCTCCACGTGCATCACATCGACACAATGTCTCACGTCGAGAGTCTCCCAATACGGGAGATCCCAGAATATTGACCGTTTTTTTATAGACATTACCGTCTTTCTATGGCTTGCACTTTTTACCAGACTGAGCATTGATGTTTGTGACAATATAACTCAATTGTGTACTTTTCAACGGTAACATAGCTTTGAGCTCTCGATCTTCCCGTTAAATAGTAGCAGCAACTTTTTCTTCGTTTGATATTCGTCTGCACGTGGAAGGAATTTTCGATGGTGCATATATACGTGTTTCTTGCAATTGCTCAACCACTGATTGTCAATATTATCACCATGAATTGAACATGCTTTCTTGCCCTTCACACTATAGCAAAAAAGATTCCCGTAAGCTGAACAATCATTAATGGTGCAAAATTTCATGGCGCGTAACATAAATCTTGATATGATATACACGTCGTACACCTCAACACCTTCGTACCATAATGCTTTCAGATCTTCTATCAAGGGAGCTAAGTAGACATTAGTATGATTGCAAGGTTGTTTTGGACCGGATATTAACAACGAACATGATGTATTTTCTTTTCATCGTAAGTCATGGAGGGAGGTTGTAGATATAAAGCAATACTGACCAAGTACAGTGACGTTGCTCAAATCACCGAATGAGTTTGTTCCATCAGTGCAAAGCCCAAGCCTGAGATTTCGTGTCTCTCCTCCAAATGCAGGATATAACAAATTAATTTTACTTCTTTGAGTGGAATCCGCCGAATGTCTCAATATTTCATCATTTTCCTTTCTACATCATGTCATCTCAACATTTTAGTGTCGTCGGCATTAGAGAACATGTGTTTTAATATAGGAACTATTGGTAAGTACCACATAACCTTAACAGGAGCACCACCGACTTTGTCTTTTTTCTTATAAGGCCAAGTGTCACATATCGGACACGTATCGAAAGATTCATACTCCCTTCGATAAAGCATGCAGTCGTTGGGATACGCATTTATTCTTTTGTATTCAAAATTCAATGGGCATGGTAGCTTTTTTGGCTCGTACGTCGACGTCGGAAGCTCATTGCCATCAAGAAGCATACTCGCGAATGTTTCCAAAAGGATTGAGAAACACTTGTCTGAAACCCCAAATTTAGCTTTGACATTCAATAACTTGAACACGACAGACAATATTGTGTATTTCGAGCACTCGTTATACAAAGGGATATTGTTGTCCATAACTAGCTTATCAAATATAGGTCCTCAAAATCCTGTTGAACATCGCGGAACAAGTCCTCACTACGATCATTGTCGTCAGATGATCTGTCAACTACAACATTGTCACCTGCGTTAGGTGGCACTCTGTTACTAGTTTCTTCCCCTGCACAACTAGCTTTTGTGACGACGTCCTCATCGTGCCATATTCAATTAGTATACTAGGTTTATTTAAAATTAGTTATTATCAAATGTTCCCGAACAATGTCACTATTGCACCATGAACATTATTAGAATTACGACATGGACATGAAATCTTTGATTGCCTCTTTTTTCTCTTATTCTGCTCCGTACATTTCATAGATTCCTCAACTTCAGCCAAGTACTCGGCTGTCGTTCGCATACTACACATCCAATCCCGATCCGTTCCAATCACACCTAAACTATACAAAGTAAATTTAAACAAATAATTAATAAAAGCCTAATATAGTTCACATATAATCAATTGAAAGTCTTTGAGAGTCCTTATGGCTCCAACCTAACACATCTTAAACATTCACTATCACTAGTAAATGCGTGTATGAGCCTCGATATTCTGAAAAATTTGGCAACATTTCCCCACGGTTCTCCAAGTAGACGAAAAACATGAATGAATAAATATTCAGTTCATATGTCTATCCGCAGAACATTTTAGAAAAATAAAACCAAAATTTTCATCAATATTGAATCTCAAACACACATTTACAACATATAGTGATAGTGAACTCTAAGAACGGTCTCAACACGGGGACCATTCAAGATTTACAGAGTAAATCTTGAACGGGTAATTAAGGTCATAAAATCAGTAAGTAACACAAAATGTGACGATTAAGCACGTAATCACAGAGAAAAAGTGCAAATTAAAGCCATTACGGGGTAAAATACTTACCGTAAGCGTCAAAAATCAAGTCGAAGAGGCCCTAACAGAGATGTGCACACCAAGTAGAGTAATCCAACAACAAGAAATTTGTATTTACTGAAAATCTGGCTCGGTTCAGTTTCGTTATTATCGGGCCGGTATCGATTCTAATATTAAAGGTATGTTTTAGTTCTTGTTTCGATTTTTCTGGTATCTATTTATTTCTTTTGGTTGTCGGATTGATTCCGATTTTTTATAACAAAAATGATTATATAAAATGAAATGATAAAAATATCATTTATACGTAAAATACTGAAAAAATTAAAAACTATTAAATACGGATCATATGTTTAATCTCTTTATTGTTAGTTTGGATCATATATTTAATTTCTATTTTTTCTGTCTTTAATTTGATTATAAAATTAATTCATAAAGACAAAATAAAATAAAGAGATTCCAATTTGTTGAAATATTTGTACATATAACAAAATTAATTCAAAAAAGAAATAAAATGAAAGGATGCTTATTTATGTAACAAAACAGACAGTACTGTTGATCAAGCGGTGATTTGCAATTATAGGCATCCTTTGCAAATTTATTTTCCAAAATAGGCACTCTGAGTAAATGGTCTCAAAAATAGGAAAAAACTTTTTTTATATTTCAATTTCATAATTTTTTTAATGACAATATATTTCTGATTTATATATATATATATACGATAAATTATTCGGGTGTTCATATTTTGGTTAATCGATCGAACTGAATATAGAAGTTTCGATTTTATTTGTTATAAATATAACAGAAATATTTACGATATTATTATTAATAACTATATAAATAATAATTAAATTTATTTAATTGTATTTTTTAATTAAAAGTTCGGTTTAATTAAAAATTTATTTAATTGTATTTTGAACTATATAATTACAACTGTAATATTTACGATATTTATTATTGATCGGTTAATTGAACCGGATGAAAATGGTATCGAAATCACTAAATAGGAAACAATAATTTCGATTTACCGAAAGGCCGGCTTGGTTCCGGTTCATCGTTTGAATACACCAAAATAAATGATTTTGAATTTGACACGCAAACACCGAGCCGGTTCTAGCTGTTCCATGCTAAAAAAATTTATTTAGATTTTGGCACTATCGGGTCGATGTTGATTCCAAATTTGAAGCAAAAATAAAACATACATTCAGTATCAAACCCAAATATAATTAAATGTGATCGTAGATTTAATTTAATTTGTATTTGTGCGGATCATTTGTTTATTTCTATATTATTTTTGTCTTTATTTTGATTATAAAAGTAATTCACACAAAGAAAATAAAAAAAAGATGCATATTTTTATAAATATTTGAGCATATAATAAAATTAATCATAAAAAAGAAAATAAAATAAAACTTGATCGCAAGCGTGTGCTCTTAAATATGATGTAGAGATTCGTGCATATACATCAAGTAATAATTAAAACGAATACGTTAAACTAGCACCACGCGCGATAAGCAGTGTACGTATCGTTTGTAGAATAGCACCACGTGTATCCGAGTATCGAACACGAGGAATAACATTGATTACTAGTAATTACCTATCAATTCGATATTTAGCCTAACAAGTAGTTTGTGATTTTTTTATATTTGAACTAGATCACGACAACTTAAATTAACACGATGAAAGAACTAAGACACGACTTAAGATTTAGAAGTAACTTTTCAAGTAAAGAAAAATGTGCTCGGAATTTCGAATCCCGCTAGCTATCGTCGAGTAGGCCGTAAACCACTGTTTCCACGGGAATAATGACTAAATCGCAGTAATTTCTTTTCACTCCCGAATTTGATGTTGCCCTATAGTCGACTCCTAACGTTTACGAAGGGACTAACCGTTCTTTAGCTTTCGTCCTCAACGGTCTACCAAGCGTCACATCAATACATAGACATATCAAATTTGACTTTCAAAACAACACAGAGACATATTGAATCGAAGTAACAGTGTCGTAAACGATAAAAAACAATGTCACGTGTTCACGAGTGTTATAACGCCCAAACGACAACTCTACCTAGCGTTCATCTCATCCCGAGCACATAAGAAGCTTAGCTGCTCATGCTTAAGAGAGATCTACGAATCGTATACAAAATAAAGCAGAGAGAATATATATATCTTCCCTATTTTACGAGCCCACGCAAATTCAACGTCCTTTGTATTAGATCTTGGATGAAATGAGCTTCGGATCTCCACTTTAGCACCTAGGAATCGTTTAGATTGATTCCTATGGGTCTTGAGTCGTCCCTCAGGTGTATTTTATCTTTGGAAGTAAGTTATGTCGATCTAGATCCAGATCTGGGTTGAGAAGTGCGGCTTATATAGAAAGTAGTATGAAACACGACTTGTTCCACCGACAGACACGGCCGTGTAACAATGCCGAGGCCCTGCGTTTGCAAATACTGAATACCAACACAGCCGTGTATATGCACGTCAGAAACCGTGCAAAGATGCCGAAGCTACCCTCTTTCACTGATGATCTACACACGGCTGTCTATAGTGTCCCTCAAGGCCGTGTTAAATTGCTGAGGCTTACCTTGGTTACTAATGATTCTGCCACGATCGTGTTAGGGGGACAACAAACCGTGTTGGCCGCGGACATGGTCGTGTCTATGGTCGGTTGAAGCCATGTTAAATTGCCGAGGCTAACCTTGGTAGCTGATACTACAGACACGGCGGTGTTCTCGATAGTATGAAGCCGTGTTGGTTTGCCGAGGCTTTATATCCTTTTGCATGATGAAGCACGGCCGTGTGGGTGCCTCGTGAAGCCGTGTTTGGTTTTGGTGCTCGATTTGCTTGGTTCCAGTGTACAACACGGCCGTGTGAAAAACTTGACGAAGCCGTGTTAGGTGTGCATTTGGTCATTTTTGTCCCATATTCTCTTGATTGGTTCCGATTGTCATCTTATGTTCCTTCAATATCAAAACATAGGTAAAATCTTGAATATAAGTACATGATAACTCAAATAAACCAAGTTACGACCTAAATATGATAGAGATAAACGTATAAAAATACGTTTATAAAAAACAATGCCTGTTTTTGTAACAAAAAACATACAATGCCTATCTTTACAATTTAGAGTTAGTCAAATACCGAAAGGCCGTCTTGGTTTCGGTTCATCGTTTGAATACACCGAAATAAATGATTTTGAGTTTGACACGCAAACACCGAGCCGGTTCTAGCTGTTCTATGCCAAAAGAATTTATTTCAATTTTGGCACTATCGGGTCAATGTTGATTCCAAATTTGAAATAAAAATAAAAAAATCCATTCGGTATCAGTTGTGGGACCCAAATATAATTAAATGAGATCGTAGATTTAATTTAATTTGTATTTGTGCGGATCATATGTTTATCTCTATATTATTTTTTTCTTTATTTTGATTATAAAAGTAATTCATACAAAGAAAAAAAAAAGATGCCTATTTTTATAAATAATTGAGCATATAATAAAATTAATCCTAAAAAAGAAAATAAAATAAAAAAATGCCTATTTTTGTAACAAAAAACACATAATGCCTATTTTTACAATTTAGAGTTAGTCAAATACTGAAAGGCCGGCTTGGCTTTGGTTCATCGTTTGAATACACCAAAATATATAATTTTGAATTTGACACGCAAACACCGAGCCGGTTTTAGCTGTTCCATGCCAAAAAAAATTATTTCGATTTTGGCATTATCGGGTCGATGTTGATTCCAAATTTGAAGCAAAAATAAAAAATCCATTCAGTATCAGTTGTGGACCCAAATATAATTAAATAAGATCGTAGATTTAATTTAATTTGTATTTGTGTGGATCATATGTTTATCTCTATATTATTTTTGTCTTTATTTTGATTATATAAGTAATTCATACAAAGAAAATAGAAAAAGATGCTATTTTTATAAATATTTGCGCATATAATAAAATTAATCCGAAGAAAGAAAATAAAAGAAAAGAAGGTAAAACTACAAAAAAAAAAATATCTCTTTGTATAAAAAATATCCATTCAGTCCATGTCAGGTAAATTTTATATGCATATACCTAGTAGGAAAAAGTTTTTACACATAGGTACCCATTTGGCCGAGTGTACCTTTTTCACTCTTTTACTTATCTTTTTATTATATTACGTACCACATCACGCGTTTGTAGGTACCAAAATGCATTTCTTATGGTACCTAAGGTCCTTATATGATGTACCTTTGTTTGCTTTACTATGTACCTTTTTTCACTCTATTATGTACCACGCTATGTTTCTTTAAGGTACCTAAATATCTTATATGTTGTACCTTCGGCAAATGGGTACATATGTGTAAAAAATTTATTCTACTAGGTACATACATATAAAAAAATCCTTCAAGGGATCGAATTGACATTTTTTATTCTAATATGTATTTAAATGTAAGTTTTCCATAAAAGAATGCCTATTTTTGTAACAAAAAACACACAATACCTATTTTTACAATTTAGAGTTAGTCAAATGCCTATATTTGCAATTAACTCTTGATCAAGTGCCTACTTTTCTAATTATGTCCCGATCAGGCTCGCTATAAAGATCTGGTGTAATTAATGGCATGTAGGACTGAATTTGAGGAGCCCATCCCCATTAATAGTACCAGTCTTTTGCCCGTGCTTTGCACGGGGTCTTAGGTTTATATATAATTAATTTAATTATATAAGATAAAATTTACAAATTTGAACATGCAATATTATAAAAGTTGTTATTTACAATATGTGGCAATTTTTGTATGTCGGAGATTTATTTTAACATAAAACATATCATATCTTAAAAAATATAAGTTGCAACGAATGCATCATAGATGTTGTCGTTTGAGTAGTAAATAATTATACTCTTCCTCCCAATCTACTTTAAAAACATATGAAACCTTAATTTCATCATCGGGTGTTTTTGGAGTACGCAGAATGAAAACGAATTCCGACTTCAAACGACTATTCAAGTATTCTTCAATTATGAATGGCCCATCATCTCCACCCTAAATTATTAAGAAAATAAAATAGTAAGTTTATGAAATTAGGAAAAAACAAAAAGAACCATTTAAAACTATTACCTCATCGTAAATTTGCTTTAAGTCCGATGCAGATAGGCCTAATATGATTTTCGAGTGATCATTCCAAAATGTCAAATGTTTGGAGCATGATTTATCACTTATCTTTATCTTCAACCTAAACCTTTAAGTTACATAACAATATGCCATATACAAAATATAAAATTTATATATTAATATTCGATATTGAAAAATAATTTGCAGGTGAATGTTAGTGAGTAGTGTTTACCTCGGGATTGACTGTGACACCGACCTATTGCAATTTATGCAACAACCATCCGTAACTTTGTTGACCATACAGAATGGGCATGATTCGTACCATATATTTGCCATATCTATTTGTTCTCCATGCGTGTACACGAAAGTATTGCACATGCATGTAATTAATAAGATATTAATATTTTAACATATAATAGGTAAATTTAAAATTATACGAAAAGGTAAGTAAAACTTACGTTGTCAACGACACTATAATCATTTAAGTTGATCGAAACACATCAAGCAAACACTGAAATTGGTGTATTGTTTTTCCTCTTCTCTGATTAAATGAAATGTGCTTCTGCGCAATATTATTCTTGGCATACCTGAATTATAATAACACATTAGTTTAGTAATATGCACTCAAATCACTATTAATTTTTAAATGAACTTAACAAAAAATAATATAAACATACCAGCTACGAATATCGTTTGCCTGGTCGACGTTTGGATCAACGAAAAGTCTGCTAAATCTTGTTGTATTTAAATATGCACCTACATTAGTTACATCAGTATTAGACAATGAATGGAAAATAATTGTCGAACGCGATGAACTCACCATTGAAACTCTTAACTTCAACTCTTGATACTGTCAGAAGTAGAACCTTTCTTGCATCAAAAAAGCGTTGGAAACACTCATTTGTGGCAAAATTTTCCCTGAGGGAAAGTCTTATTGTATTTGTGCTGAAAAAAATAGAAAATAATTAGAACGGCGATATTAATTAGGTTTGGAAAAAAATATAAATGTTGTAGCATTGTACCTCATATCACAAAGCAAGATATTTCAAACGTGAGTTTGGACAGAGGTGCCATTTTTTTTATCGAAAGCGACATTTTCCAACTCACCGACATAAACTACTAAGCCAACTGCATCTGCGATAAATGTAAGATAAGATTATTGTATAATGATTTATGAATAGTGCAAAAATAATGAGTACTCACCGACTAAGTGGTCCTTTTGTGTAGCATATTGCGGAATTGCACTAAGTTGATCAAACCGAAAGTTGTATAGAGAAATATCATAATCACAATGCTGTTGATAATCTACGATTTTGGTAGACCGGTGAAACTTCAACTTATATTCATTCCTAACATGCCAATCCAAAGCTGAAGCAGGCTTTACACTTAAATTTTCAATGCAATATACTTTTCCTACTTCCATGATATTTCGATGAATTTCAATATCTTTGTTTTGTAGGGTTATTTGTATTTCGCTTTCTTGTAAAAAATTTGTTAATACACAACATTAATTAATGCCATAACAGAATGATATGTAGTAAGATTTAGCGGGCAGTGAAAATTATTTTCATACCTCGACATCAATGAAGATTAAATTTTGCACTTTACACTCTCTATTGGATCGTAAGGTAGTATGAACGTCGTATCGCCATAGTAAACGTCCTCGCAGATTTCAGATATAATTTTTGGGACATATATGTGTAAATGGTCTATATCTTAGATGTTCCATCTACAATTTTTTGAAGACATATATCAGTAAGTTAACTATAATGAGAATCAATGTCAAGTTAAAAAAAAAAAAACAAATGAAAAACATTAAAAGAGAATTAAAATCAACGAAAAAAACATTTGAGAGTAATATTTACATTACATATTGGATAAAACTTCACTATACACCACATTCTTTGTAACATTTTCCGGTAAATCACCCTTATTGCGTATTAGAATCTTGAGACCAGTAGGCGACGTAACACGGGATAATGCAACATAAAGTTGTTCATGGCTAAATACAGGATTCAGAAGATATAAACCAACCGAATTAAATGTTTGTCCCTGATTTTTATTAATTGTCATCGCAAAAGCCAATTTCAGAGGAAACTGCCTTCTTCTTATAGCAAAACACGCTTCGTAATTGGAGGGTGATAAGTCAATCCGTGGTATAAGAACATTTTCTCCCGTCTTTGGCCCCGATATTACCGTCGCTTCAATGACCTTATCTCGTAGCTTGTAAATAACCAACCGTGTTCCATTGCACAAAACAATCGACTGGTTCATGTTTCTCGACAAACCTCTGGACAAGGCTTCTCTTCTGACCGTCTTCCAGTCCAATCCGAAGTGAAGAAAAAACGAGAAAGCAAAGAGAAAGCCTTCCACTTTCAGAAAAGAGCTTAGTTAGACCCTTCTTCGAGAGATCAGACGATTGTAGAAGACGAAAACACCGTCTTCTTTTCTCGTCTTCCAATTGAATTGCACATGCTGCCGAAAGAGATTACCTTCTTGTTCAGTCTAATCCGATGTGAGCAGACTTCTCTATCTTCATGCCTCTTTCAGCGGAGAAGAAAGCTTTGGGACAGAGTTTCTGAGAGAAGAGGGTCAAGGGGGACTCCCCAAAAAAATAGAAGTCGTCTAACTATGTTTCTAAGCACATAACGTATAGGATAACTAAAAAGGCTTGTATAAAATGACTGGTGCTCCTACTTTTAGTTCTAGACAATGGTTGGGAAGACCCACAAAATTCGTGGAATGGAGCAGCTCTATGGGATTCATTTCTTCCATCGACTCAATAGATTCCGCGGAACATATTCTATCTGAACTCAAGTAATTTCGAGAGATTCCAGGAAGCAGAGATAATATATTTGAGGTGAGATTGTCAACATCAATATTGGTTGGTGCAAGTATTTCTCGTTCCTTAAGATAAACCAAATCGGAAAACCGTAAGGTAAGATCATTATAAGTTGAAGCAATTAGGTTTTCAAAACCGTGCTCGTCGTCTTTTATCAAGAATTTCATTGGAATATCAATCCAGTTTGACTCGTCGTTGATTGCTAATGATCAGCCAGGGATTCTGCCATCCCCTATTTTTAAGATTCATTCCCCGAATTGTTTCATTCTTTGTAAATCTTTACTCAATCAGCACCAAAAAGACGCATGTTTATCTCCAACTTCATTAACTGACAATGATTCCATCAATTAGCACGGTTAAAGTAGATGAGACAATTGCTTCCCGACCACCATTTGCGACAACCGGCAGTAATTGTCTGAAGTCACCTCCTAATACAAATAATTTTCCTCCGAATGGAAAATTATTGTCACTAATATCCCTGAAGGGACGATCGACGGCTTCAAATGCTAGTCGATTAGTCATAGGAGCCTCATCCCAAATTATCAATGATGTCAATCGAATTAACTCAGCTCGTGATGACGTTTTCTCAAATGAGCAAACAGAATTCTCCGCATGATTTAGCGGTATCTTAAACGTGGAATGTGCAGTTTTACCACCAGGTAGTAATAAGGCGGCAATTCCCGATGATGCAACTGAAATTACAACTTGTCTTTCTGATTTGAATTTAGAGATCAACGTTTTCCACAAGTAGGTCTTTCCAGTTCCGCCACTACCATAAACAAAGAATAAGCCACCATTATTTTGAGCGTAAGCTCTCATAATGGTCGAAAATAGCTTGTATTGGTCTTCGTTGAGCGCCCGAGCAAGACGGTCGTAATTTTCAATCTCTGATGATGTATCATAATCAATTTCGTCCCTTATCAATCGATTGGTGGCGCGGTGTACATCCTCGAATGATGGTTAGGGCATTTGTGGATAATCTTTCAACGACTTTCCATTTTTGTTTAGGATATGTTCTATCTCTAGATTACCCAAATTACGCCGTTCTTCTTCTGTGAGGCGCATGTTAAAATTATTAGTCTGACGCTGAATCATGTACTCGAGATCGTCAGTCATGTTTTCCCAATGTCTTTCCCATAATATTGTTGGATTGGCTACTTCGATAAACATCAATATGGAACAAACCATATTTATAAGTTGCGAACCTGTAGTCCATGTAGATGCTTCTCTTAAAGCATCATGTCATTCATTGTTGTCGTCGAGTAATCCCATTTCAAGACACGCTGCCTGAAAAGTCGGTTGAACAACTCCCCTTACCGTACGCTGCCTGATAATATCAATTGTTAACGTACCTTTCGAAGATAAAGCTGTATTTTGAAGATAAATGTAATCTCAAACACATGGAATTTATTTGTTATACGGGAGATAAGATCACCGGGGATGAAACTACCTATATTCATTTATTCAGATATTTATATGTAAAACAATAAAAAAGCCACACCATGGGCAGGCCATTAAAAATGTGGAGCAGCACTCTATTCGATGTTAAATATATATGCGTGATATGTATTACATTACATTGTTCATTAAGATTGCTGGACAAGCAGATAAGGACAATTCCAATAATATTTTGAGCTGTCAAAAGAAAGGACAGGGATACACATTTAGTTAATTACGGGCAATAATTAAGACCCATGTCCCATGTTTAGTACACTATAATAATGCATGTCTATTATCTGTTTATATAATATTGTGTACATGGAGAGGTACTATCTGTCTCTATTATTTGTTCAGGGAAAAGAAAAAGAAAAATGAAAAAAGAAAGCATTGAAAAGATTGCCGTTTGTTAGTGCTACAGCTCATCAACGCGGTATTGTTCGGGCAAAATAATCTGAGTGGTGATTTGTCTTAAAAAAGATGACAGTGTCAAACAAGAATTTTAAAGAGATAAACCATACTAATTCTTATCTAATACTTTTATATCGTTTTTGTTTGAGTTAATTCAATACTACAGTCAGTGATACTCATATTAGCTGGCAAGGATAGAGTGTTTCTTTGGGTGGTCCTCCCACACATCACGGTGATCCTCCCACATATTCGTCATTACTGTATTTGCTATATTCTATGAGACGAAAATGAGCCATTGCAGTAATCAATGATTGCCTAGGTCATGAAAAAATAAGGTGATATTCAAAGTTTTGGATCAGTCCAAAATATCACCATGATCCTCCATCACGTGACGGGGTATCTAAGTTTTTGGGACAAAATTATCCCCGGTATTTTAACATTCCGGCCTTATACCATTATTCATAATGCGTTCGGAAAAATCCAAAGGGTATATGAGAAGCTGGTGAATGACTTCTTCCTCGAAATATGTATAGGGAACTAAGATGCCTTCGGGACTTCTTCCTTCCTTGGGTATTCTTTTATCGAGATATCCTTATGAAACATGGGTAAATTTTTTTCGCCTATGAGTTCTTTTGTTTTCCTTTTCCGATCGCTCTCTTCAACTATCTCTTGCTTCTTATTTATAGTCCCTTGTCTCATGGATCAAAACCGTCTTGTCTTTAAAGGTCCGCTACTGCCTTTAAAGACCATTTACTCTGCCTTTAATCGCTCATCACTCCTTTATAAGTGACCTCTTCAATATCCTTTCGTTGGGGTGTCGTAATGCACCTGTAACGTACGTCATAAAGACCCTAGAATCATTGTTGTCACCCTCTTAGTATTCGAGCAACTTGAATTGAGGGTATAGGAATCTAATAGCGCGTTGATGCGCAAATGGAATATCACCTCAAACTAATACAATGAAGACGTATCACGTTGATCCATATTGCGGCCGAGTATCACATTGATCCACCGTGATGCAGGATTGCCACAAACAAATCTTAAATTTTCACCACAAAAGAAAATAATTATTTAATGTATGGCACTTTTTAAACGGCCAACTATTCACCATCCCAATAAATTTTCCTAGTATATATAACTCGCTATTTGCTTTTGTGAAGCATTTGTGTACCCAAATATCTTACCGAATAGTATTATACTATCCGGTGCGGTGCCCCGAATAAGAGGAACTAAATTTGAAGCATCAAACCCACTCGAAGACAAGACCCGAAAGCCCCGAACCAGAATAAACTAACGTTCTTACTCAACTGCAACGCATGGCACCATTTAATTTCGTTGAAAATGAAAGATCGCAACTATATATTGCACAAATCATACTCAAACGATCAAATCATTTACTGCCATGTATATATTTTCCTAAGAGTTAGTTTGTGTAGACATTTTAACGTAACAATAACGTCTGACGTGACACAAGTAATATATTTGTGATACAGCATAGATCTCTCCCAGAATATAATATTTTCACATTGATAATGCGTCATAATAGTAATCATTCTAAATGTGTAAAAGCGAATCTTCGAAATTCGAATTTAAATGCCCATTATTTACCAAATATAATACATATGTTAAATGGAATTCCATCGCAGAAAAAAAAAAAAAGTTATATTTAATATGCTTATCTATATAATACATAAGCTATGTTTGCTTGACTTCATGATTCAATGTAATTAACGATACATGCACGGGAGTTTAGTCCGCCGTGTTTTTAGTGACGTGGCGTTCCATGCATTATTACAATTGCATGAAATAATACGCCGTGCTTACCTGTCCAAACTTACTTGTAACTTAAAAAAAATAATAATAAAAACAAAAGCCTGCTTGTGACATACGTAGTTACGTAGCCAATCAATTACTAACTAATTATAAATAATTGACTGCTTATGATTGACTTTATATATTTACCATATAACTCATTAAATTATCTGGGAGTAGTTAGGTCTTCGTGGTCTATTGTGTCTTGGAGCAGTTGGTGCGGGGTCCACACCAAAAAATGAAATTGTCCTTTTGTATTTGTTTTTTGTCATTGCTTCTCTCTCACTTACATATTTGTTTCCCTTTTCTATAATTTTTGTCTGCATGATACTGTAAATTAATACAACGAAGAGGGTACAAGAATCGGAAATCTATATAATTATTAATTTGGTTAGTTTATATTATATTATATATACATAATGTGACCAGACCAAGGCTGCTATAACTACGTCAAACATGAAAATTAGTTCTTGTATCGTGGTCATCATGGAAATAAAAACATTAAATATTATTATCATCCAACACAGCAGAGAATTATAATATCATCCAACACTCATTCATTCATTCATTTCAGAGACTTCCCTAACCTTCACTGCACATTAATTATTTATCACAGCAGAGAAGTATCCCCAAAATCCATTAACACGCACACACACACAGTACCACACTTTTCGTTATTATTACAGCTTTTACGACTGCACACAAATGCTTCACACCTTCGACAAAGACATCCTCCGACGCCTCTGCACGAAACTACGCCTCCCCCTTCGCCGCCGCAACTCAAAGCCGCCTCGCATCATCGTTCAAAAGCTCAGAAAATCCAATTCAAGAACACAAAGAGACATCAATGGCAGCATCTCATCATCTTCTACACCATCATCCTCATCTTCGTCGTCCTCAGCGGCGATTTATCCAAGCAACGAACCGGCTACAGCCGGTGCCCAGAAATCGATAAGGGTCGCCACGTTCAACGCCGCCCTGTTCTCAATGGCACCGATTAAGCCCCAGAGATCATCGTTAACATCGAAGAGCCTGCGATTCGACCTCCACGAAGAACCCAATCAACAAAGCCCACGGCCGCCCAAAGGCATACTAAAGCAGTCTCCTCTCCACCACCCGTCGACGGCAAATCGAAGCAACAACACGCGGCAGCAGAGGTTCGCAAAATCGAGCCTGAGGGTCTCCATAAACCTCCCCGACAACGAAATCTCGCTGAAGAAGAGCGGGCACCTGGGGTTATTCGAAGCCGACGCCTTCAGCAAGGGAAAGGGCCACGCGAGGTCCCACAGCATGCGGCTCAGCGGCGGAAACCTGAGCGATTTCGCGAGCTCGAGGACGGTTCTCGAGGTCCTGAGGGAGGTGGACGCGGATGTATTCGCCCTGCAGGACGTGAAGGCGGAGGAAGAGAAGGGCATGAGCCCCCTGTCGGAACTCGCGACCGCCTTGGGGATGAGTTACGTCTTCGCCGAGACGTGGGCGCCCGAGTACGGCAACGCCATCTTATCTCGGTGGCCGATTAAGAGGTGGAAGGCTCAGAAGATCTTCGACGACTCCGATTTCAGGTCCCTTTTTTTTTTTCAAAAGCTTTTTGTGTTTACTGGGTTTTCGTAATTTCTTTTTACGAGCTGCTGTGATAAATCTGATGCAGGAACGTTTTGAAGGCGACCATTGATGTGCCTAAAGTGGGAGAAATCAACGTCTTCTGCACTTTACTCGATCACCTAGACGAGAAATGGCGGATGAAGCAGGTCAACGCCATTATGGAGTCAACGGGTGTGCCTCATATTTTAGCCGGAGGGCTCAATTCTTTAGACGAAACAGATTACTCGAGAGAGAGATGGAGCGAGATTGTCAAGGTTAGGAATTTCCCCTCTCTCTCTCTCTCAAAAATACAATTTTTTTTTATTTTTTTTTGTGTGGAGAAAACAACTTTGGTGCCGGATGTTCACCCAATGAATAATTTTGGTCTCGATGTTTTCGTTTACCGCATTTAGTCCCCGTAGTTGTCCAAGTTGAACCAATTTAGTCTGTCGATTATATATTGGACATTAATTTGGACGAAAAAGTGTCACGTGAGACGTGCGAAAACATTGAGGACCGAAATTGTCCATCATATAAACTTCGGGACCAAAAGTATCAATCAGAAAAACATTCAGGATCAAAAGTAATTTTTTCACAAATAAAATTGGTATAAAGCTAATCTATAGGACCAAATCGGTTCAAATTTGACAACTACGCGGGGACTAAATGTGTCAAGTCGAAAGATCGGGGATCAAAATTGCTCAACCAAACTAATTTTCTCCCATTTTTTTCATAAATTCTGAAATAACATCTCGGCCACGCAGTACTACGAGGAAATGGGGAAAGTGACGCCAAAAGTGGAGGTGATGAAGCACCTGAAGAGCAGAAGACAGTACACGGACGCTAAGGACTTCGCAGGCGAGTGCGAGTCGGTTGTAATGATCGCCAAAGGACAGAGTACGTTTATGATGGGACAAATTAATAATAAATAAATTGGGGGCCTAAGGTGTAATAAACCTATGCTTGCATTGCATTGCAGGTGTACAGGGAACGTGCAAGTACGGGACGAGAGTGGATTACATACTGACGTCATCGGAGGCGCCGTACAAGTTTGTTCCGGGGTCATACTCTGTTGTTTCTTCCAAGGGAACCTCCGATCACCACATAGTGAAGGTGGATTTGAACGTCGGAGTTGGGTGTAATGAAGAGAAGAAGACCAGGCGACGGAACTTGGTGAAGATCACGCATTCTTCTTCTTCTCCCTCGAAGGGTATTTGGAAATTACATTCTTGATTGGGTCTTTTTCTTTTCTTTTTTTTCTGGGAATTTGATTGAAGTGTGTGTTTAGAAGATTGGATCTGATTTGAACTCGTACGGAAGAGTTTGGACGATGTTGTCTTGTCTTTGCCTCCCTAAAATCTTAAATCATACAAATATGATGAAATGCCCTCGACACAGTAGTAATAACTTAATTCCATTGGCACTCTTTTTTACATACTAACAACGGATACGGCCGCACGTTGTGGTGCTTGGAGAAAACCTGAACCCGAAAAAGAGTTCAGTATAAACAAGATATGAATTTTCCTCTACACTCGCAATTGGATTGTTAAAAGTATTGGCGTATGAAAAAAACAGTCATCTTCTGACAAAAAATTATTTCCGTGGAGAAAGAGGTAAAAGCAATATAACTTTTATAAATTTGAGTTCTGGAGACGTGTTTTCCTAACTTATTTGCCTGTCGGCCTGTTTATGAACAAGATGTTGACTAACCCGACAATGTATTTTGGTGGTGGCAGAAGCTTTGCAACTCTGGTGAATGCAGAATACCATATGATATTGTCAAAGAACTCTTATACCAATGCCACTCACTGCAAAGGAGCATGGATTGACGTCGTAAAATCTGTATGAGTTAACTCCATTTGCAGAGTTTTCCGATTTAACTCAGTTTGCACAGTTTTTTCCGAATTCACATACGTCGTCAACAATCAGAACTATTTATACAACCAATCTTACGTGTTCGTCCATTCTTTGGTCCATACCTGCTTAAATAAAGTTGTTCGATATGTTTTGTAGAGTTCTGGCATGAGATGTGTTTTTCTATTACAATGCATTCATGGATTATTTAAGTAAATGGCCTTTGACTTGGTCAATTTTAAAAAAATGGCCTCCATAATGTTTGAAGTCTATTCTACCCTTACTAACTCAGGGAAAAAGACGTCTTTACCCTTATTTAACCCATTCATCTACCCAAAGTAAAATTAATTAGGTTTAATCGATTCCACCCACTGTAGCGTCACGGGTCTTCTTCTTCTTCATAACCGAGTACAATAATTGACAGTTAAAAGTGAACAAAGACACATAACGGAAACGAAGCAGTAAATTTCCAGATCTACGAAACAACCTTTACCCGAAGCAGAAAATTCTCCAAACCGACTACAATGGCAATGAACGCGCGTCCCGAAAGAGTGCCGGTAATTTCACTGTGATTTCGTCTTCCTCAGGAGCAGGTCTCGTGCGTATGGTTTCCCAATTGTGCAATTTGGACACTTGTTCGCAAGGGAACCGTGCGTCGAACCAATTGGGACGCAAACAGTCGCGCAAATCAGGGGACCCGTGATTGCATGCTTGGGACCCGAGCACAGTCGCATGGTACCCATACGCACGGTACCCATACGGGCGGCCCCTTGCGATTGTGTGCGGGTACCATGCGATAGTGCGCGTGGGTACCGTGCCTGCGGGTATCCTGCGCGCATGCACGGGTACCATGCTCTTGTGTGCGGGTACCATGCTCTTGTGCGCGGGTGCCATGCTTTCCTGTGCGGGTACCATGCGCATGCGCGGGTGCCATGCTTTCCTGTGCGGGTACCATGCGAGTACTAATTGGTTATTTACTCTTATGATTCCCAGGTTGTGCTGAAGAAGCAATTGTCATCCCGAGAGGACGACTTCGAGTTCCGATTGACAATGACCGGGATGTACACGGAGGCAAGCGCGAAGATCA
This sequence comes from Linderniella brevidens, assembly GCA_004919715.1. NCBI lineage: Eukaryota > Viridiplantae > Streptophyta > Magnoliopsida > Lamiales > Linderniaceae > Linderniella > Linderniella brevidens. The sequence goes on along the minus strand of SWDC01000156.1, from coordinate 13,509,142 downwards.
GGAACAATCTAAATGAAAATGAGTGGGAGAGTTACAGGGCGGGGAGTCCATTTGGTAGACTCGTCGAGGTTGCCGCCGATTTCAATCTATCCGCCCAGCCATTACGTTTTTGACGAGGAGGCAGACTACTCTTCACGAGCGCGAGGAGTTGTGGATGGTCATAAACAACCGACCTCTCTGATTTTCTAAAGCGGAGTATTGCTTGATTACCGGGCTAAGGTTCTCCGACGATATCCCGGAAGTAAACCCCAATGGTGATTTCGCCCAGAGAAACTTTCCGGGAAGATCCACTATCCGTATGTCGTACGTCGTGGATCGGCTACGAGAGTTGGGAGCCAACAATGACGGAAACGTCAACTTCGATAAGTTGAAGTTGGCGGACATTCTCTTTGCCGCATCTGTGGTGCTGCCTCGACCGTCGAAGAAGGACACAGTTCTTCGGTCGTGGCTGCTTTCATTGGTCGAAGACGAAGTCGCCTTCGCCAACTATACTTGGGGCAGCGTAACGTTCAAAGAGGTGATACGCTCGCTAAAGATAAACCTCAGGGAGAAGAGGGATTTTGTGCGGGAACGAGCCCGCAACGGGGCATCGAACACCGCGGGCTACTGATTAGTGGCTTCGTACATCCGCTTCATGTCGTTCATTATTTAAAATCCTTATAAATATATATTTAATTGTGATTATATATTTGCTAATTTGGTTTCTTTGCATTCTAGGTTTTGGCGTACGAGTGCATCATTCGGTACGCGTTCGCCTATCGTAGAAACGAGGCGGATGTGGTGACCCCGCGGATATGCCGGTACGTCACCAATGATTGGTCGACAAAGGGTTCTCCGAAGATGGAGACGATCCTCCACGCCGTAAAGGGGTCACCCATATCGGGGATGCTGAGCCCAACAGTATCGGAGATGAACGAGCCGTATTTCCGATATAGTCGGTTCGAAGTGGAGGAGCGGCATGAAGTCCTCGACCATATAACGAGGCTCCTCGAGGATGGTGTCGAGCTTAAGTGCGTACGGCATTTGCCGGCTGCGGAGGACGTCGCACCAACGCATCCTTCGCCAACCATGCCGCAACTATCGCAGCGGTCATTCTACGAGGAAGAGGCAGACCAATTTCGTCCCCCCTCACCTCCACGGTACCCGAGCCCTCCTCCACATCAATACTCGGGCCCTTCACACCCACGGTACCGGTCCTCTCCTCCACAGCAGTACTCGGGCCCCAGCTGGGAGCAATTCGATGAGTTCACAAGACGCGTTCATTTGCTTCACAGCCTCCAAGTACGCCGGGATCAACGCGTAACAATCGTCCCCGTTACCGACCAACTCCTCCGTAGCGATATTCTTCCCCTTCCAAGCCTTGCAATAAGAAACATTCACCCCCTACTTTGCATCATAGACATGATAGCCTTTGGCGCGGGAATGTCTTTAGGCCCGCTAAAATTGTCAAGAAGCATCCTAGACACAACCGATGAAGTTCCTTGAAGATTACTTCGACGTCGATAAGACACGCCGCATGTGTGTGTGCCGCAATATGTCCGTATCGAGAAAAAAATGGGAATCTCTATCTTTTGCAGCTCGAAAGCGCCACGAACATTGCTCCATCGCACATCTTACTACATACAAAGTCTTGTTCGACTTTACTAATTTGCACTCGAACGACGCAGCCAAGGAGATTTTAGATATTTCCTCGATAACTTCCGCCTTGTCACGAAACTGCTGCCCAACGTGTAGGCTTGAACCGTCCGGAAATGCAAAAGTACCATCAGCAGCCTCTTCTACCGGGTTACGATCTACATCGTCATCTTCATCACGTGCTACAAATTCCTCCTCCGACTCGCCAGTGTTTTCAATTGGCTCATCTTCATTTTCATTCGAATGCCAACCCGAGTAATCCCTACCCCCAGACGATCCAGCTATATCTTCAAGACCCTCATCTTCATTTTGGTTAGAAGGGCTGCAACCGTACCCCTCAAACGGTTCGATTTGCGCATTTTCATCGCAATCGGCTATGAGCCCGGTATTATTACTAGAAGAACCAGCAAATGCGTCCGACGGAGCCACATGCGCACATTCCACCACCTCGACATGAATCACGGGTCTCGATTGAGGGCCACCAAAACCCAAGTACCCACGTAAAGCATAGTCGTTATCGATGTATATGGGCCTCGGATAACTATAGGGTACATTTGGCATATAGCATAGTGTTAGCCTCATATTGTCGTTGCGAAACGCTAACACCGATACAATTTGCTCCTTTACGTCTTGTAACGTGCATGCGTCCTCATCCACCAAAATTGAATGCCAGCTACAATTTGACGCAGGAGACCAAGTCGAGGTATTGTCCTCGCCGATTAACCACCGACCATCGAATTGAAATACAATGTTGATAATTGTCATTTTGAGCACCTGCAATATTATGCAATGTTATTGTTTAGAAAACGATTCTCGTCATATATCGTACTTATGTATGATCTTCAGCGCATGGATCCCGAACATGGGATCACGGTACCCGCACACAACGCAGGGGACCCGCGCATAAACGCAGGGGACACGCGCATAAAAGCAGGGGTCCATGCGCATGGTACCCGCACCTATATCTCATGGTACCCGCACCTATATCGCATGGTACCCGCACGCAGGGGTCCCATGCACAAAAACTAGACCTCAGAATATGTATTTTCAGGTCCGAATTCTCGTAATAACCACTGAAATATCGCTACTCTGGCTAGTACACGTGATCTAATAAATAACCCATACATTTTAGGGGGTAATGGACTGGAAATTCACCATTTTCGACGTTAAAATTGCAGTTTTCATGTAACGAATGCTTACTGGTAAATATGCTGAAATGCTTGCTGTTTTCTTGGTTTGAGAAGTTGTTTTCCGGCACTAAACGAAGAGAACAGCTCGCGTCGCTTTAGGTTTGTGAGAGAGGTGTGTGTGGTTACCCTTTGTTCTTTGAAATGGAGAAGATAATGCATTCATATCGATTGTAAGGTTATGGTTAAAGAAGGAGATGGACCCATGTTCAGTCAGTTATTGCATCTGTACGGCGGCCATATTTTCGTTTTTCTTTTTTTTTTATTTTAATGAGTTAAGTATGAGAATTAGTTAATATGGTTAACGTTTAAACAAAGTGAGGGCTATTGACCAAAAAAAATCGTCAACGAGGCCATTTTTTTAAAATTGACCCAGTCAAATGCCATTTTTTTAAAAGACCATGCATTCATTGCTAAGGAATTCGATATTATTGAAGAGTTGACCAAAAGAATAGTAAATCCGGTCCAAGAACTTTAAACATTACAGGCATACTATATGTAAGAGCACAAATTAAAAAGGGCTTTGACACTGGCTCGGCAAATCCCATCTAACCTGCATATAAGTTTGATTTAAAACACTTTCTACGCAAAGTTTATAATTTGTCGCATTTAATATCCCTTTTTATATTTTTTAAATTTTATTTAAAACGTTTTTACGCCAAGTTTTATTTCTAGGCAAGTAATTTTTCTTAATAAATTAAAAAAATAGGTAAAAGTTATAAGATATAATTTTCGTAGTTTCTTTCTTTTATTCTTAGTGTGGAATTATATTAAAACAATTTTGGTAAATAACAATGATATAAATAAATTATTTGTAAATAGGATGATTTTAAACTCTATGTTGAGTTGCATTAAAGATAAGTTTATAAAAATAATGTCACTTGTTTTTATCGGGCGTGTTTTTACATGACGTCACTGTTGTCATTTAGTGCAAAGGGATATTAGGTCAATCTCCAACTCATAACACAAAAATACAGTTAACTTTACACAAAGATACAGTTACTACAGTGTTTTTGCTCCAACCAACTTACTCTATTTTCTTGACTAATTTTTACTCCAACCGATTCACTATTTTCTACACTAAAAATAATAATTCATTCTTATTCTTACTTTTTGTTAATATAATTTATTTATAATAACAAAAATATTATATTAAATTTAATTAATAACTGAAAAATTATTTTTTATTTATATGTTCAAAAGTAAATAATATTTTTTATATAAAACATATTCATTGTATAATTGACATGTTAATTTAAAAGTAAATATACTCATATTTTCTATGTAAAAATAAAATATTTATTTTTATTTCATAAAATAAGAGCAAAATATATAGAATATTAAAAGTCATTTATACAATTTATTTTTATTATTTCAAGTATTTTAACATAACTAAATAAATTTATATTAAAAGAAAATAGAAATAAAAATTAAATTATAACTATATTTTAGAGTTAAGAAATATGGTTAATCTAAATATACAGTATCACTGTGTGCAAACTCTATAAGAGCATCTTCAATGAGTACTCTATTATAATGTAAAACACTAAAATAGAGTACACATCTTCTCCAACGGGTACTCTATTTTAACACTATAATAGAGTTGCAGACAGTGATACTTTATATTTAGAGTAACTCTATTTCTCAACTCTAAAATAGAGTTATAATTTAATTTTAATTTTTATTTTCTTTTCAATATAAATTTATGTTATGTTTAAAATATTTTATATCATTAATAAAAATTAAATTCTATACGTCTTCTAATATTCTATATAAATTTATGTTACGTTTTTATTTTATAAAATTAAAATAAATATTTTATTTTTATATATAAAATATGAGTATATTTGCTTTTAAATTAACATGTCAATTATACAAATAATACGATTTATATAAAAAAATTATTATTTACTTTATAAAAATATAAATAAAAATAATTTTCCATGCATAATTTAAATTTAATTTATATAAATTTTTTGCTACTATAGATTTATTATAATAACAATAAGTATTACTATGTATGAAATATTATTTTTAGTGCAGAAAATAGAGTTGGTGAGTTGGGGTAAAAACTGGTGTAGACAATAGAGTTAGTGAGTTGGAGTAAAAACATTGTAGCAACTTTATTTTTGTGTGAAGTTAACTGTATTTTTGTGTTATGGGTTGGAGATGGCCTAATAGTATTAAAATAGAGTACCCGTTAGAGAAGATGTGTACTCTATTTTAGTGTTTTACGCTAAAATAGAGTACTCATTGGAGATAAGAACACTTGGAGAAATTACCGTTTTTTTCCCTTTGAACAATCACACAATGATATTGGTTTTCGGGCTTCCTCTACGTGGATTACCTGCTTTAATGGGCTGGAATTTCGATCTATTCTGCTGTTGGTGTATGGGCCTGCAGTCAATTTTTTCAAAAGCCCAATTAGATGTCTAACACCTGAAATTAAATAAGAAAACGGGAGCATTAGGAAAAAGTAAATGTGTTTAATCATTTGAAAAATATTAATGTGTATTTCAGATCGCAATCAATAAAAATCAGATGAAACCGTACGTAACTGCGAAACCTTAAGTTTAAATATTACGTACTTCACTTTGTTGTATGAGCGCACTGTTTGCGAGGGCGGGCGTCGGGAGGCACGATGCCGCCGAGCCCGCGCCTTTGTCCGGGCGCAGCGCGCACTTCACGTGGCGTTGCGAGGCCGGCTGCGGCCTTCCTGTTAAAAACTCAATATCATATCATATTTCGAGATTTTAGTACACAATATTTACAGAGCTCGTTAAAAAATGTAGAAGTTAACGCATAAAACGTGAGAAACTTAGATAACCGATACATAAATCGATACACCAGGCGTGTATGCAATAGTTGTCAACAATGCAGCAGATCACAAGATTAATTTGCACAAGGAACTCTAGATTAACAAGAAGAACAAGAACTGTAGAGAGAATCTGTTAAGCAACGTGTGTGTAGAAGAGGTAAAAAATGAGAGAGTTTTTCTTGCTTGAATGATAATGAGCCGTCAAACCCTCTAGCTGCCTTTTTATATAACGTAGAGACTCTTCCTGAATTGTTGACCGCTAGATTTCCTTCAATCTCTTTATCACTGTGATCTTCAATTGTTCAGTTGTAGAAGTTGCCAAGTCCTCGCGCTTTATCCCGCTTTCTAGTTTAGTCCATAGACGTTTCCAGGACATGAACTTGGGTCATCTCTTTAATTAGCTCTTGATCCGCATATGAATCCCAAAGAAAGTATCGGGTCATGGACTCATTTTAACACTTCCGAGGCCGCGACCATTTGGTCGAGCCACGCAGGTCGTCAGTCGCCTCCCACTAAACATCTTTCGATTCGATCTTTTTCATGCTTCGTTCATGATCCGAGCCAATGCTCTGATAGCATTGTTGGGGATCGACTAGTGAATTTTCGGAACCCGTATTCCTCGAGAACGTCGAAAATTAAAAATTTTCGGCGACCCTCAGATTTCTTAGGACCGCTCGTATACACATACGAAGAAAGACAACGTAAACAACATTCAACCACAACGAGAAAAGTATCAAGCCATGATACCGAGCTACACAAGATGGCTAGCTAACTCCATCCTTGGCGCGCGCACGATCTGGTGGTGGCAAGAGGCACGTTAACCCCGTAGTGTTTCCGGTCTGAGATTTTTCTTGGATGGCTAGGGAAAATTATGATGAAAGAGAGAGAGCTCCGAGCAAGTGTCCGGAGTTGGACCCGATTATAGCCCAAGTGCGAGGCGGTGATGTCACCGGTGAGGCGGCGGTCCCGCTGACGTGGCAAGTGATGCTGACGTGTCAGAGGACACATGTACAAGTGAAGCTGACGTGACGTTGACGCAAGCGCCACGTGGACGACGATTGGATAGGTGACGTGTCGCGGAGCAGATAGGGTCCGATGGGTCGCGCCGGTTTGGCTCGGTCGAACCGCTGGGCTGAAAGGATATATTCCGAAGGGGCCCGAAAGTTGTGACTATTTGCGTTTTGGCCCCTGGTCGAAAGGTGCAAAAAGTTCAAAACAGCCCAAAAGATGCAACCTTCGCAGAATCACCCCAAACCTATTCAGAAGCTATAAATAGACCCCTGCTGAAGTTGGAAAATTCATTCAATCGACCCCCAGCATCTAGAGATAGTGCATACACAATCCAGAGTAAAATAAAAGCAAGAAAGGCTCGAGTCTTTGAGTAGATTCGCCGATAATTTTGTATCGTTGTGCAACGTGCAAAATTCTGAAGTCGTTGTATCTTCGGGACGGATTGCGATAACCCGAGGCACTGAAATACGGGGCAATAACGTCTTACGGACAGCGTACGTAGTACGTGCCTCGACTTCGACTCTAATATAAATTTTGTTCGAGTTTCTGCAGCCACCGACCAGACAATATACACCGGAACCAACATTTATAAATTTCGAAACTTGCTAACCATGAAGGTGGTTGAAATTTTATATGTTTGAGATATCTTCTCCATATTACATAGACCATACCCTTACTTTATCTAATCATTGAAATGTCAGTATGAAGGCACATTCCTAAAATTTCAACTCGAACGACTCTTTTCTTGCAGTTACTTCTACTTAACGACAATCTTAACATCTTGTTTAGACTTGGATCCAAGTGTAGTCGTTGAATTTCCCTTCCAAGTCTTGGTTCTGAACTTTGTTGGGGTTCGACCGATGGATTCTCGGAACTCATGTTTCCCCAAAACATGCGAAATTTGAAAATGTTCGGCGATCCCTTATCCCCTAGGACCGCTCGGATATGCACAAAACAAAGACAACATGTAAACATCATTAAACTACAAAAGCAGGGTTATATCCATGATACCGAGCAACTCGTGATGGCTAGCTAACTTCGTTCGAATCCGGCGTAATGCCCACGCAGTGGTAGTGTAACAAGAGGGTCACGCTGATCCCGTGGTGTGTCAGGTTTGAGATTTTCCCTTGGATGGCTTGAGCAAATTACGACTGCGACACATAAAGCTCGGAGCTTGTATGTGTTTCTCGAAAATTCCAAGAGATTATGTTAGGGTTTGAAAACAACCAAGGCTAGGTATATATAGATTTCGAAATTGCCTAAAGCCCATTAATGTGGTTGAAATTTTATCTCCTTTGAGATATTATCTCCTTATTTAAAAGATTCAAATCTTTTAATATTTGATTCGAAAATCATCTCTTTCAAAATATTATAATTTTCGAAAATCATATCTAATATAATATATTTTTTCAAATTTTATACAATCTCTATAATTTCGAAAACTATACTATGGTAAATGCTTAATTAATCTCTCTAAGTTATGATACAATATCAATTTTACCATCACAATATTTAAACTTATTGTCTAATAATAAAATAAATATTTTATCACCTAAATATTTAATATTCGGCTAAGTCCATATTAATTAATTTTCGGTCCGAATCGAAATGGACCTCCTAGTTCGATCTCTCTATTTTCATTGACACTACCTTGACGATCCTTTTTAAACCTGGCATTCTTGGTTAAATCTCAAATGGCAATGGGAGGAATCCCGGTAAACGCGTAACCAATCTTGTGGTATAAAATTGATCCCGAGTTGTGTACGAATTTCGATCTAATCGTAAATTCACAAACAAACTATAGATTATTGAATCTACGTACAAACCCTTCACTTGATGTCCATGTCTATGAGAGTCATGTCTTGCCAAACTCACTGAACTCGACACTATGTTAATTCGTGACTGGTAAAATTACCGAACTACCCTCCACGTATATCATCAGTTAGTTTAATGTCCCGTCAAAGACTTTTTCTCGTCGAAATTCTCATATGACATATACTTCGATTTACTCAAGGCCGTGAATCTCACTCTGCGGTTCAAGCCGATAAATGCACTCCGTTGTCAAGAACACATTTCGCCACCGATTCATGCACTTGGCAAATCGAGCCTGACAAATTAGTGACAAGTTAATACTCCGAAGTCAGCTCTGCGTAGACCTAAAGTTCATGCAATCTACTATAGTCAATCGATCATTGACTTTCCCAACATATGATCTATCAGGCTAAGAGTCGGGATCCAAATACAGATAATCTCTGACACAGTCACTTGAGACACGTCAACATATCAAGTCATACTTATCAATTGTGTCACCCCACTGGAGATTTAGACTTGTAGACTAGTTCAACACTAGAGGATAATAGTCCATCCATTGTCACCTCTCTGTCTGGCAGAATCGATGACTAAATTCCAAAGTTTTTGAATTTTTTCAGTCTTATTAAATGCCTAAATAAGAACATATTTGATAAATAAATAACTTGCATCAACATCGAATAAAACACATAAAATTCAATATATATTTATTTAAAATGATAATTTTTCAATAATACGCATTCGAATATTACATAGGTCGTAACTCTAATTTCTCTAGTCATTGAAATGTCATTCCGAGGGCACATTGCCAACAACCGTTTCTTAACTGAAGATTTGATTTCTTGAACCGACATATGACTAAACATGGTGTTAGTCAAGCGTAATGATCTACGCTTAATACAGCTTTATCTACGTTCTCTATCCAATCATCTCATGAGATTTGCTAGGTGCCACTTTCCTTGAACACCTACAGTGAGCATCATAGCAAATTTCGTCTCTCTTGTGCTTTTCCTCCCTCTCCGGCGCCACCATCACCTCCGCCGTCCCTCTCGACTCCTTCGCCATCACCACCGCGCCTCTCCGGCGCATTGATTCCATAAAAATTATGATTATTTGAGAAAATCATAAATAATGAACGAGCCAGAGAGGGGTGATGGTGGTGACGAAGGGGTCGAGAGTAGAGTTTAAAATGAGCCGAGTCGAGCCTGAACATGGCCAACTCGAATTCGGCTCGATTAAGTATAATTTAGCTCAAGCTCGGCTCGAGCTCGAGCTCAGCTCAGTTAAAAACAATAAAGCTCGGCTGTGCTCGATAAGCTGTATAATGTGAGGTATTTGAGCTCGAATTCGTGCTCGAGCTCGAATTCGTGCTCGAGCTCGAGTTACGAGCTCGAGTTCGGTATATATTAATAAATAAAAATACTTATTTTAATATATATTATAAAATATTTAATATATTTAAAATTAAAAGTGTAGGCTCGATAAGGGCTCGGCGAGCCACGAGTCCATATATGGTAGGCTCGAAGCTCGGCTCGATTGTTAACGAGACAGCTCAAGCTCGGCTCGAGCTCAATTTTGACCGAGCTCGAATCAAGTTTTGACCGAGCGGCTTGCGAGCAGCCCGATTCGTTTATATACCCTCAGTCGAGAGGGACGGCGGAGGTGATGGTGGCCCATGAGAGGGAAGAAAGGTATAACAAAGACGAAATTCGTTATGGTGTTCACGGAAGGTGGGCAAAATAGCAAATATATATATATTATATATATATATATATATCTATACTATATATTAGCGTTCATCACCATCTAAGAACCGTTTTTTCAAATTGATTTGGTCTGTCTAATAATTATAATTTATCCTTTAGGTTCTTTTGTTCTTCTAATTTTGCCCTCCAATTTAATTTTTATTTATCAAACATTTTAACTTAATAATAATTCTTAAAATAAAAATTTTATAATTATAATTTATTGCAATCACATTTGAGTGTGCTAAAAAAGCTAGTATATAATATTGACCTTTTTTAATTTATTTTCTTAATTACGCAGATAAGAATTTTAAGCCAACAAGACTAAAGAGGATTGCGTGTTCGTGCGTGCGTGTGTATCTATATATAACATATATCATCACCGAGTCCACAAACAGTATACGAAAAGGAAAATCACCATTTCCTTTGCAGTCAATCATTTCCATAGAAAAAACGAAGTTTCTGAATAATCCCGTCGAGAATTTCGCAACGTGTGTTGTTCGAATCGGCGATCGTAAGCACTTGATGATCGACGGAGGAGCGTCTGAGGCGTCGGCCAGAGCGGCGGTGGACGGTGGCGCTGGAGTAGGTTGGCTAGCTGCCGTTGAGTTAAGATATCGAAAATAGAGGAGGACGCATTTGAATCCAAGTTATTTGATATTGATGGGGAAAATACGGGGAAAGAACGGCAAATTGTTGCCTAATTCGCTGAGAATCATCACGTCTTGCCTCAAGACGGTGTCGACGAATGCGAATACTGCTGTGCGCTCCGCTGGAGCGTCCCTAGCGGCGTCGATTTCCTCTGGAGACGATCGGAAGGAGCAGGTCGGTGATTTGCTTTTGGTTTAATTTTAATTTCATTTTAATAATTTGTCGCTTGGCTTTTCCGGTTAACTGTTCGGTCTTGTTAATTGTCTTTGTTGCCTGTTTGTGAATTTGTTGTTAGCAAACGATGCGATGCAATTGTCTGATAATTCTGAAAGCGGTGATTCAATTTTATTTGTGGTGATAGCAGATGTTGACCAAGTTTTGGCTTTCCTTGATAAGCTTCAGTATTAAATTTGAAGACCGAACCTTGTCCTATCTGTTGAGTTACCTGATGTAGTATGATAATGCCAGACTACTTTCTCGTGGAAAGTTCCCTTTTTCCTTCTTCTTTTCCCTAGTTCCTGTGCTCTTATTCGCAGTGCTTCTTTAGCTGAAGTTGTGGCTGACATATTTTTCGATATGTGCAGAGAGTTCTTTTAAGATCCTGTAAGAATTTTGTTCATAGTGTTATCATGGAAGATAAATAGTTGCTGCTATGATCCCACAGGGAAAATCCTTAATTTTGCAGGAGGATACATTCTTTATGTAGTGTGAATATTTATCACTTATTATTTTCAGTGTGAGCAATCGGATGGTTCTTGAAATGCAGATTTTGTTAGGTTATAATGGCTTCTTGAATTTGTTGAAGCCGAACGATTTCTCAATACTCCCAAACCGATAAATTTAATGCTGTTTGTGTTAAATCAGGTTTTGTGGGCTGGCTTTGACAAATTAGAAAACAGTCCTGCTTCCTTTCGACGTGTCCTATTACTTGGTTACTTGAAAGGCTTCCAAGTGTTTGATGTCGAAGATGCCTCTGATCTAAGTGAACTGGTTTCCAAGCGCGATGGACCAGTTACATTCCTACAGATGCTTCCTTTTCCTGCAAACTCTGAAGGCTCAGTACAGTACCAATTATCACATCCCATTATGGTTGTTGTTGGTGGGATTGAGGACGAAAGAATCACTCATCACCACAATACAGGACTTGGGCCCGTCAGAAATGGTCCCGATGAATCATCACCGGGGAGCCTCTTTTCCCCTCCCACTGCCGTTCAGTTTTACTCGATGAAGTCGAACGAATATGTAAAGGTTGTTAACTTCAAGTCCCCAGTTCTCATGGTTAGGTGCAGTCAACGAGTTGTAGCTGTTGCCCTCGAAGAACAAGTAAGTCACGAAATGAAAGATGAGGACTATTACAACAACATATCTCTGTAACATGCCTGCATTGATATCCTTACGTTATGATGATTAACGAGAAAAATTGGTTTGGTTTGTTGCTGTGCAGGTATACTGCTTTGACACCCAGAATCTTGAGAAGAAATTTATGGTTGTCACATATCCCGTTCCTCGAGTTGCAGAGCACAGTGCATCTATCGGATATGGGCCAATGGCTGTGGGGCCCAGGTGGTTGGCGTACCCTCCGAATAGGCCTTTTATGGTGAATATGGGCAGGGTAAGCCCGAAGAGCCTTTCCACTAGTGTTAGCCCATCAACATCTCCAGGTGGAAGCTCAATGATGGCTCGTTATGCCATGGAATCCAGCAAGCAATTGGCTGCTGGGTTACTCACACTCGGTGACATGGGATACAAGAAGTTATCAAAGTATTATCCCGAGCGACGCCCAGATAGTCCCAGTTCACCCGGTTGGAAATCTCTAGCAGCATCTGAACCAGAAAATGCTGGAATAGTAAGTATCGATAGTGAATCTCCATATCTTTGGTAATCGGTGACTGAATGCTAAGTACATATTTTAAAAATATATCATTTTGTGTCAATTTATGCTTAGTCCAAAAGTGTCGTTATTGACCTTCAGCTGTTCTTTACTACTCCAGGTTGCGGTGAGGGATCTTGTTAGCTCTGAAATTATAGCACAGTTTCAAGCACACTCGAGCCCCATATCTGGCCTATGCTTTGATCCCAGTGGGACCCTTCTTGTCACGGCCTCTGTACATGGAAACAACATAAATATATTCCGCATCATGCCTTGTCACAAATGCAGTGGATCGAGTTCTCATGACTGGAGCCGCACGTACGTCCATCTCTACAAGCTATATCGTGGAGTTACCTCTGCTGTAAGCTCTTTGCCCTCTACGATGTTCATTTCAATGTAATTTTTTCGAATGGTTTCCTCATCTTGCATCCTTTTTTCTACCAGGTTATCCAAGATATCTGCTTTAGCCACTACAGTCAATGGATTGGTATTATATCATCTAGAGGAACTTGCCATATTTATTCACTGTCTCCCTTCGGAGGAGACAATAATGTACAAACACGTTATGCTCAAGGGAAAGAAACCTACTCTTCATCCCTCCCGTGGTGGTCCACTTCGACTTTCGCCTTGAACGAGCCGTCTACTTTGCCTCCTCCGCCTACTTGCAACCTCTCTGTGCTGACCAGGATAAAATGCAGCGACTCGGGCTTGGTTAACACTGTGAGCAACGCTGCTGCTTCGGTGATTGGAAAACTGTGGGTTCCATCGGGAGCTGTTGCTGCAGTTTTTCACAACTCTAACTCTTCGGGTGGCAATGCTTTGGAGTACGTATTAGTGTACACTCCAACGGGCTTCGTGGTCCAGCACAAGATTTCTATGTCGATGGGGCTCGAGCCCAACGAGAATGGAAAACAATCCCTGCTGACTCAGCAAGTCAACCCACAAAACGAGGAGTCGAGGGTGAAAGTGGATCCCGTGCAATGGTGGGATGTTTGCAGAAGATTGGATAATATGGAGAGGGAGGAGAGCATCTCCACGAGTTTCTTCGATGGGCACAGTAACTCTGAGATTGGTATTGATGGGGCATCGGTTTTCAAGGGCAAAGCAACTGCTCAAGGAAGGAAATCGGGCAAGATTGATTCAGTGAAGCCTCAGGACCGGTCATCAGACTTGCACCTGTCCAATGCTGAAGTGCAGATAAACTCGTGCAGATTTCCTCTATGGCAAAAGAAGTCTAAGGTTTCACACAATTTTTTTTTTCAGCCTGTGATTTTTGTTATTCCTGTCTTGAAAACCCGTCTTTGTGATAAAGCTGAAAGTCGTTTTGCATGTCTTACTTAGATATGCTTCCACGTAATGGAATCCCCAGAAACGGAACGTCCCTTAGCGGGGGAGTTTGAAATCGAGAAAGCTTCCTCACACGAACTCGTGATTAAACCAAAGGAGTTACTACCTATCTTCGAGCATTTTCCCAGCAGTAGATCTTCATGGGCTGACCGGTGAGTACTAAATAACACTGCACTCATCATATTTTCTGTATATGTCTGAGTTTTGTTGTTTTTTACACTTATATTTTTGCATGTGTTCATCGTTCTTATTAGTACATTACTGTGGACGCTTTCGTTTCCTGCAGATCTGCTGTCCATAATGTGGTGAATCATCCAACTCTTTCCTCTAATAGTTTTCCAGCTAGAGGAAAAACCGGAAGCTTCATTCGTCATTCCAAGTCTCCGTCATTTAATCCTACTACTGAAACTTCTAAACGAGGTATAATGTTTCTTATACAAAATTTCAATGCATATATTTCCATCTTCCTTTCGTAAAATCTGAACTAAAAGCCACCAAAATCCATGTACTTTCCACGGTAGGGTCATCCGAGAGAATGGAGGACACGCTCAATTTGGATTTCATGAATATCAATAGACCACCACCGAGTCGTTCTGTAAGTTATTCAAACGCGGAAACAGGCAAAAGTAACCTTCACACAGCAACCAATTGTAACATGCGCGGAGATAGCTTCATCGTTAATGGTAACAACGCTGACTCAACAAGAGATGGTATTCTTACGAGTTCGGAGGCTGAGGAGGATAATGTTAATTTTGCAAGATTGATGTTCAATGAAGGTTACTGTGATAAACAAGATGTCAATCATGGTTCAACCGAGGCTGTGAACGATGAGACGGATACAAACGGTAGCAACCATGACGGTGATAGAACTGACGAGGAGGGAGGGATTGGCGGGATGTTCGATTTAGAAGAAGGTACGCTCTCTCTCTCTCTCTCTCTCTCTCTCTCCCTCCCTCTCTATCTCTCTCTCATTTGTTTCCCATTCTTGCTTGTGATGCAGGATAGCTTGGAATGCATGAAAATATGTTGTATATCTGAGGCATTGAGAAGGTGAATAATCTCTCTCTCTCTCTCTCTCTCTCTCTCTCTCTCTCTCAAGTATATATTGTCGTGATTCTTTTGGTTTGTTATATCTGATGGTACGGTGACTGTGTCATTTCTTCATGTGTATTTTGTCTATTAATGATTTATTTGTTTTATTTGAGCTGTGTACTGTAAAGGATTCTTTCTTACATGGTCTTTGATGATGTATAGTAATTGACATTAGTTTGTTTTCGAACTTGTGTGACATAACATATGATGAACAATTTTATGTCGATAATTTAAAAGGGAAAAGATGAGTTTCGTGAATGCCTACTAATTCTCCTTTTTGTTATCCAGTAGTTCTTATTGAACACGTAATCCCGTAACTACATTTGGGTGTCGTAGTTAATTTTAGTATTGAAAGTTTCAGCGGCTTTCTTTTTCTTTTTTCATTGCAAAGCAAATTGCATTGCAAGAGAAACCGAGATGAAGTAATCAAGCAATTGATCTCTTTCCGTTCCCATGACATAGTCCATCATTATCTCTTAATTTTATTTATTTATTGTTTCAAGAATTTGAATATATTACACCTATCATGATCTCTTCAAGTATTTATATTTTTTCAAGAGCATGAATATATTAAACACATATATTACAATCTTTGCTCAGCATCCCAACGCACATAGAAATGACATGGGATAATACGCATTTTGGTCCCCAATATTTGACTGAGGATCAATTTAGTTCCCGATGATTCAATTGGACCAATTTAGTCCCCTATGTTCGGAAATGAACCAATTTGGTCTCAATTTGACAAAAACCGTCAATTTAGACGGAAAATCATTAATTGTGATACATGTGGCACGTTGTAATGATGTCACGTGTCGATTCTGTTAAAATTGACGGTTTCCGTCAAGTTGGGAAAAATTGGTTCATTTCCGAAAAATGAGGGATTAAATTGGTCCAATTGAAACATCGGGGACTAAATTGGTTCATAAGGCAAACATCGGGGATCAAAATGAGTTTTATCCCGAAAAGATATTTACTTGGGTGATTCCTCGTGAATCTTTTCTGTGACTTTTACTTTACTTTGTGAAGTCGTACCCCTCAAATCTTTTCTTGGCAGCCATACTTTGCTCTTTCGCTTTTTTCTTATATATATATATATTATATATATATATTACGTTTTTGAGATTCCATTCTTGTTTCTTTTTGTTTGACTTTGCATTTGTTAGGGTATCAAAATTCAGGATATACAAAGTTGTGAAGTCTTTTCATAGGATGCCATCTTAGATAACAAGTTATAATTGGAATGTTAGATCAGTGAGTAGAAGTGCAGTTGCAACGTACGTTCTTACACTAAGACTCGGACAATGTTTGTAAAATCATATGTTACCATCATTCTTTTTTGCATGTTCGATCGAGAAGCTAAAATGTATGTGGACACTAACGATTTTTATTGATCATAGTGTAGCTGTGTGAAAGAGACATAATACCTAAACTATATAAATATATGCACATGACTCTTTTCTACTTATGAATAAAGATGACGTGGTTTAAGGGTAGGGTATCGAAGTTAATATTTTATTGGAATAAAACATATAAAAGGTATCAAAGTTTATATTTTCTTGGAAATAAAACAAATAAAACGTAAATATGATAGATTTCAGTGAATTTAAACTTTCATTTGAAGTAATCATTTAACATATTACATTAGAACTCAAACCAAAAGATCTTTGGTACAAATTTGCATGATCATGGCCATTTTTCTAATTTAGGATTTAGGGCAGCCCCGTTCTTGAATCGAAGTGTGGCCCCCAAGAATAAAAGTTGATCATAAAAGTGAGCCTTCGTATACTAAAATTTGGCTTAAATGTTGTGTGGCCATGTGCGACAGGCCATGGTGCACGAGCCAGAATCCAGCCCATGACCATCAATGAAATAAATTCATGTTTAAATTATTTTTTTTAAAATAAGCATGTTTTAAACTATATAAGAAAGATTTCACCTTAAATGTGGGCAATGTGTTGAAAATAAATATATTTGAAAATATAATTTACTCCCTACATGCATAAACTTTATCGGCATTTTAAAACTTTTTAAAAAAAATAAGTTCATGTTTTAAACTATATAAGAAAGATTTCACCTTAAATGTGGGCAATGTGTTGAAAATAAATATATTTGAAAATATAATTTACTCCATACATGCTTAAACTTTATCGGCAAAGTGATTATTTTAAAACTTTTTTTTAAAATAAGTTAATGTTTTAAACAATATAAGAAAGATTCACCTTAAATGTGGGCAATGTGTTGTAATAAATATATTTGAAAATATAATTTACTCCCTACATGCTTAAACTTTATCGGCAAAGTGATTATTTAACTTATTTTTTCATCATGCTATTACATTGTTGCATTTCGAATAAGAAAAAAAAAATATGTTGCACGACCCATAAATGATGAGGGGTGGCTATTGGTTAGTGCAATTACTCATTTCATGGGTTCAATTCCTATATATATATATATATATATATATATATATATATAATATAATATATATATATAGAAATTAGAATATATAAGTGGGCTCATCAAAAAATATTCCAAATCAAGATTCGGAAAGAAAAAAGTTACCCAATTAACATTAAAGGCTTGGAATGAATAAAAGACACTTATCAAAGATTGAGCTACCATATCAACGTTCCTTCAATAGTATACATTGTGCTCAAACTCACCGTCGTCATAGTATAATTAAACAAAATGCACATATATCTAAATGAAATATACTTCATAATGTTTTCGGGATGTTCGTATAGAGGTTATTATCTCAGAAATAGTGTCTCCTAAGTGATAAATGATTGATTACAAATATCTATTATATATCTATCTTCTCTATAAAGGACCAGAAATACCCTGTTTACGTATCATTGGAAAGTGCATTAACATAAATACAGCAGTAAGAAGCGGCAATACAAAAGTGTGTAAACTATAAAAACGAGTCAACGTGGATTGTCCCACACTAGCACTTCCGCGTAATAATTCTACCAAAGGTGATCCTATTACAGGAATAGCCTCAGGTACACCTGTTACAATTTTCACTGCCCAATAACCAATTTGGTCCCAAGGTAAGGAATAACCAGTTACGCCGAAAGATGCGGTCAATACTGCCAAAACCACACCTGCAACCCAAGTCAATTTGTTAACCATTGTGTATAGGTGTAGCTAATTTCTTATGAAAGAGGCAATCTTAATTATGGCTGTTTTATAAATAAACCATATAGTGTTGTCACTCATATTATTTTGGAATAATAATAATAATAATAATTATAATAATAATAATAATGTTATCCGATCGAGAGTATAGAGAATGGACATTAACATATTCTTAACTGAATGCAATTACCAACCAAGAATAAGATATTTATATATCTCGGAATTAAGAACAAAAGTGTAACGTCTCATCAGTCAATAATCGGATTCATTGTATGCTACAAAGACATTTAATTACATATAACAAATAGAACACAATACGAAGGTTTCATAGGTGACTGATCGTATATACATTCTAGCTGGCATTTAATATTATAACAGTGAAAAAATAATAATCAAATTTCTTGCAAGCTCTTTTTAATCACAAGAATTCTATCTGATCACAGCTATGGGACCTTTACACGTGGCATTACGTTACGCTGCATGTCACAACCGTGAGTGCCACGTCAGCGCGGCTCGATCACTGCCGGGCCACACCCTAGCAGTGACGCCCTGACCAAGGGGCGAGAGTTGGTATGTCTCGACACTTGGCGTTTTTCGGGCCCAGACCTTACACGCATGGGGACACTTACCCGAGGCAGCACGAGGCCGCCCCGAGTGGTGCGCGCGCATGGGGGCACCTACCCGAGACAGCACGAGGCTGTCCCGAGAGGTGCGCGCGCAGGGAGGCACTTACCCGAGGCAGCACGAGGCCGCCCCGAGAGGTGTGCGGGAAATGGGGGAAGGCATCGCGCACTGCGCGCGCAGCGTGCCCGCAAGGGCGCGCGCGCGCGACAGCAGCGCACAGTGCGCGCGCAGCGTGCCCGCAAGGGCGCGCGCGCGCGCCAGCGTCTGCTGGCCCATCCCGAGTGGATGTGGCGCGCGCGGCCAGGGCAAGTGGCCCTGGCCAAATCCCTCGTTGAGGTTAACTTAGGCATGGTGTGGCCTAAGGGCGACGGGCGGTGACCCGGCGCGGGTCCGGCCGAGGGCAGCGGCCCTCGGCGATGCACGGCGGCGGCGGCAGCAGCGGCGACAGCGGCGGCGGCGGCAGCAGCGGCGACAGCGGCGGCGGCAACGGCGACGGCGGTTGCAGAGCGGCGGTGGCTCCGGCGGACGGCGGCGACGACGGCGGCAACGACGACGACGGCGAAAGGTGGGGGCCGAGCCCACCTGGCTCATGGACGGGGCTGCGTGCCAGGCAGGGCGCGCGGCCTGGCCTCGAGGAAGCCCAGCGCCAGGCGGGCGCTGGGCCTGAGGGAAGGCAGCGCGCGCGCGCCCGCAGCTGTTGCGGGCGTTCCTCGGGACGCCGGGCTGCGGGACTTGGCTTGGGCGACCGAGTCTTACGGGACGAGGTTGTTGGAGATTTTCTCGGGCCAATTCAAATCGGAGACCAAGTCTTACGAGAAATCGGTTAAGATACGATCTTCGAAGATATGGCCCGATAAAGGCCCAAGCCACTCCTATATAAGGAGGCCGCCCCCCCCCCCCCTCTCATTCCTCATTCACTTCTCATTCACTCATTCGATATCCACCTTTCGAGAAGGAGATCTTAGCGAGAAGGAGCATCCTCCATCGAGCCAAAGCCACAAAGTTCGAACCACCGGGGTGTTCGGGCTTAGGGATCCCGAGTAGGGTTTAGCGAGCGAAGCGAGCTATTAAGATCCCGACCAGGGACGTAGGATTTTAGGGCCGTGTGTTAGAGTTAGGTTGAGGCCGAGACTTGTTCGAGCCCACGGTGTGCGTAAGATCCTATCTTGTACTCTTTGTGTTTAATAAAGATTACGACAAGCGGGGTAGGCGAACCCCGTTGTCCCTGTGTTTACCCAACTTGCTTTGTTTCGTTTCCGCTTTATCAAGGCATGTTACTTGGCGCGTGTTTGCGTTAAGTTAGGGCGGTGAGGCTTATCTCGAGCGGGGCGCGAATCAAGGGGCGAGGAGCGACCCGAGCGAGAGCCGGTTGTAAAGGCGCGCGGGCTTGGAATTTTTCGAAAAAAAATTTTCAAGTCCCGGATTTGCAACACTGGACATCAAAGTATTACATGTATGTCGATATGTTCAAAGTCAAGTCACTATCGTCGTAACTTCATTAAAATAAAAAACAGTTGTGTCCGATGTATTTCTATCTTCTCTATACATACACATATAAAAAAATCATACTTAAAAAAAAAAAACAGAAAATGAAATTAAAACAAGAGCAAAGCAAATCGTCACGTGGATCCCGTAGAAAAAGAGGAGACGGTGGTGTAGAAACCCTAGCCTGATTACCTGGCACTCCGAGCCTAAGCTCTTTCCCCGAAACGTAGGCTCGGACAGCCGTTGCCCGAACAATAAACAAAACAAAATCCGCAATTTATTCCACCTAAAAGCAAATAAAGAAATCGATTAAAAACTGAAGGACACACATCACAAGTATCAATAATTACACACATCCTCTCTTACACACCGTCACCTGCACACTTAAAAACACACACAATAAAACACCAAAATCACACACACACACATATAATAAGCATCGCTTCGTCTTCTCCATCGGAGACTCACAACCAAAAAACACACACACACGCACACTACTTTTTTTTCCATGTATTCTTTCTTTCTTGTGAAGCCAGCTAAACATTTCTTACATATGAACTACTTTTGATGCTGCCTCCATTTATTTCCCCACCGAAAAGCACACACAAAACACACACTGAGACCAATATATATATATATATATATATATATTCTTCATCCGAGAAGCACCGCCGATCAAGAAAAACGAACCACCCACCATGGACGGAGGAGGAGTATGGCTTATTATGCTCCGGCTTCTGCTCCTTACGACGTCGTACGCCGTCCTCATACATGCAATGTTGGACCCATCGGACTTCTTGGCTCTGCAAGCCGTACGGAAAGGCTTAGACGACTTGCCGGGCTCCAACTACTTCGCCTCGTGGGACTTCACGTCGGACCCCTGCAACTTCGCCGCCGTCTTCTGCGAGGGCGACCGCGTCGTGGCCTTGAACCTCGGCGACCCGCGGGCGGGCTCTCCGGGTCTGACGGGTCGGTTGGCTCCGGAGATCGGTAGGCTGTCGTCGCTGAACGAGCTCACCATCGTGCCGGGTCGGATCTACGGGTCTCTGCCCGGGAGCATCTCGCAGCTGAAGTACCTGCGGTTCTTGGCCGTCAGCCGCAACTTTATCTCCGGTCAAATCCCGTCGGCGGTGGGGCAGATGAAGTCCCTCCGGACCCTCGACCTCAGCTTCAATCAGTTGACCGGTCAAATCCCGCCGTCCCTCTCCGCCCTCCCTGCGTTGACCAATCTGATCCTCTGCCACAACAAGTTGACGGGTCAAATCCCCGAGTTCCGAACTCAAACCCTGACCCGGCTGGACCTGAAGAACAACCAGCTGACGGGTCAAATCAAACCGCAAGGCCTCCCCGGGTCACTGCAGTACCTCTCGCTGTCGTGGAACAAGCTCTCCGGGCCCGTCGACGGCGCCTTGATCGGCCTCGCCCAGCTTAACTACCTCGATTTGAGCATGAATCGGTTCACCGGCTCCATACCGGCGGCGGTTTTCAGCTTCCCCATCGGAAACCTCCAGCTTCAGAGGAACCAGTTCGTCGGACCGGTTCAGCCGGTCGAACAGGTCACGATACCGACCGTCGATTTGAGCTTCAACCGGTTGTCCGGCGAGATTTCGCCTCTGTTCTCGACGGTTCAGAATCTGTACCTGAACAACAACCGGTTCACGGGGCAGGTCCCGGGCAGCATCGTCGACGGGCTGTTGGCGAGTGGGATTATACAGGTTTTGTACCTGCAGCACAACTTTCTGACCGGGATCGAGATTAATCCGACGGTGGATATTCCGTTGACGGCGTCGCTGTGTCTGCAGTACAATTGCATGGTTTTGCCGGTGGAGACGCCGTGTCCGTTGAAGGCCGGGAAGCAGAAGACGAGGCCGACGGAGCAGTGTGTTGAGTGGAGAGGGTGATAAGGTAATTGCGTTTAACGGTATTCTTTATTTCTTTTTCCTTTTCTTTTTGGTAATTCGGGGTAATAATAATTCGTTTTATTAGTATTGTATTCGTTTATACAAGGGATGGGTGGTCGTTTTTGTAATTAATAAAATGATGATTTAATTTAGTTATATTTGTCGTCAAGACAAATTTATTAAATCTGTACTGTGTTTCTTTTCTTCTTAATTTCCATTTTATGTTCCAAGTCAATGGTTGATTTTATATACGTGTCGTTTTAGATTTTTTATTTGTTTTTTAATATACGCTCGTTTTCCCAATTCCAACACAAATATTAGAAATTTTTCCAATTTTACTCTTCTTAAATAAAAACAAAATTAATTAGTTAAAACAATTAATTAAGGGTATATGTCAAATTTTGCATTTATCTTAAACGACATCTATTAAAAATTTTGCATTTATCTTAAACGACATCTATTAAAAATTGGAGGTAGTAATATATTAAGCTGGTTGAGAAAATTCACACTTAAATGCGGCCGTATCTGCTCATTAATTTGCAATTAATAGTGTGCATCGATCGTCATAAATGAATTAGTGAAGTTTGTTATACATTTGTCCACAACAAGTTCTAAAGCATCGCCTTGCTCCGGTTAAATTATTTAGCTTTCTAATTTACTGACTCAAAATGATAACAAAAACAAAACACTCTTAATTATTTAGCTTTCTAATATACAACTCAAATAATAACGCAAAAATAAAACATTTAGCAAAACCAATAAAATTATACATAAAACATTTACCATTTAGATTTGGCTAGATCTGAAAATTTGGGTGGGCCGGCCCGGCCCGCCCGGCACGAAAACAGCTGGCCGCTCGATTAAATACGGGTCGGGCCGGCCCTAATATATACGGGGTCGATAGAATCTTGGCCCTAGCCCGTTTATATATGGACCGGGCCAGCCCGCTCTAGCCCATTAAGCCCGATTATTTATTTATTTATTAATTTTAAATTTAAAAACTATTTTAATTATTCGTTATATTATATAATTCTTACCTAATATTATATAAAATAATATATATTCATAATTTTGAAAAAATTGTATGTAAAAATATTTTTTTCCCTCTATTAAATCCAATTATAAATATTAAACATAAAAATAACTGAATATAAAAAATAAAAAAGCGGGCCAAATTGGCCCGCGTCCCATCGGGCTTTCTGGCCTGCGGCCCACTGACCCGTCGGGCCATCGTGGGCCGGGCCAAACGACCCAGTCACTTTTCGGGCTCCTAAATTTACGGTCCAAACCCAATTTTTTTCCGGGCGGGCCCATGGGCTCAGGCCCAAACTTTCAGCTCTAGATTTGGCACAAGATGCGAGCGTGAGAATTAGATTCCTAGACCACGCCAAAGCTTTTGAATTTTGAATATCACGTTGCATAATCACATCTAAAATAAAACTAATTAGGAGAATTTCTATTTTAGGATGGTTTAAATTATTAAAAACTAATTAAGTGGTATAAAATAAAATAGGGAAATTCCGCCTGGTAACCATGTGTTTAAGACCTTTCCAGTTGATGTCCAAACTTTTTTTCAATTCCGATTGATACCCCTGAGGTACGAGGAAACTTAACTAAAGGCGAAAAAACGTTATTTTTAGGTGCAATAGATGTTAATCGCTAACGGAGTGTGGGAAAAGACTGAAATATCCTTATATTGTTCATCTTCTTCGTCGCAGCTGGCTAATGTAGATACTAAGATTTTTAGACTTTCAACCAATAACAGAAATCTTATTCTTAGAAATCTGACTTACGGTTCTTCGAAAACTGCAAGACAGTGGAAATCGAAATTAGCGAGGAATGATTATTCGAACAAAATCAAAATTTGTTCTTAGACACAATTTTTTGGACCGCGAACAGATTAAAAATGGAAGCCCGAAAAATCTGGGGAATCCCCGAACAATGGAATTCCTCGGACAACGATCTCCATGATGAAGTTTCCTGAATGCAGCATGTACGAATTTCAACTGCTCATAAAAAAAAACCAACGTCAAGAATCATCATCGTTGCTGATTCACCTCCGTATTTTACCACTCCTCACTGTCACCCACCCAATCGCCGAGGCCACCGACGTCTCCCAACCATTCAACTGTCGGAGCTCTTAACATAATTACCCAGTTTTTCCCAACGATGCTTGTACCGTTGCGCCATCGTTTGGAGGCCCGCCTATCGGTATCTTGAGGCTGCGGAGGTGGATGAAGTCTCGCTAATCCACGTAGGAGCTCGTCAAGTCATTCGTTGAGGTTATTTCTCGATCTGTGCGAACTGCATCTTGATGATGATGATCAAATTCTCCGGCTCCTTGTTCTCGTCGGGTAGCGAATTGGGCTCTCCGAAGAACCCGTTCGGCATGTCTTTGACTTTTCTTCTATTAATTTGATATCTTCTATTTTTTTATGGTATTTTCGTCATTAAGAAGAGAAATCTAAGGTCATTATCGTCTGTTCAACAATTCCGTGAGCTTTTAACGGCTCCATCCACTCTAAAATAACGTTTTTCGACTTTTAGAGCAACGGAGTTAAGTTTCCTGATACCTTAGGGGTACCAACCGCAAATGAAAAAAAGTTTGGGCAATAATTGAAAAATTTTAAACACAAGGGTATCAAACGGAGTTTTTCATTAAAATATTTGTTTGGTTAGTTGGGTTATAATAACCCATACGAGATGTATGTTTGTCTAAACTTGATGAGTTTAGGGTGTGTTTGTTTTGGGGTGATCCTCTCATCACCTCCTCATCACTGCGTTTATTTAGCGTATGTCATGAGTCATTACCGTGATGAAGGATCACCTAGATGATTAAAAGGGGGTAATATTTCAGCTTTTAGATCGCCTCCAAAAAGCTGGGTGATCCTCCATCACCGTGATGGAGTGATATTTTCAATATTACTTTGGATAAAATTACCCCTCCCCTTAGTCATTCTTTAAATATATATTTCTTCCTCTTTTAAATTACATAACTAACATATTTAAATCTTAAAAAATATATTTAATGCTTAAACAAAAAAAAATAATTAAATTGAAGAATGATATAAAATTGTTAAAATTAATATTTGATTTAAAAATATATGTTTTGCTTAAAAAGTAATATTTAATATTTAAATAGTGTAAAATATCATCTCAAAACGAACATATTAAAACATTTAAACTGCATAAATGTAGATATGGTTAAATATGATACTTACACAACATCACCCCACACATCGCTGCGATTAAACAAACACAAGATTCCAATATCATTTTGATATGCATAATGAAATATCACCCCAAAATAAACACCGTGATGACAAATCACCTAAATCCATATCACGGTGATACCCACATAACGGTGATGTGCGTATCACCGTAATGTTGAATCACCTCAAACAAACATCCCCTTAAATTATATATAAACACATGTTTTATATAAATCTAAGATCCAAACACATCAATAATATGTTATCGACCAACATTTACATTTTCTAAATTTACGAACCAAACCAGGGCTAAACCGATAGAACAAATGCATGTTGTTTTCTTATAATTTTCTAACACCCTCCGGCCTCCGCAAGAAATTATACTAGTTTGTTTTAATCTGTAGCGGGGACTGAAATGTCATTATCTGGGTAATTTACAGATATAATTATAAAATATAATAAATGATAATTCGTGAAAATTGGATTCAACTGCTCAGTGCCTTAGTATATGTCCGTTTCTCTTTTCCAGTTTGTAACTTTTGTATTTTAACGAACTGAAGAGTTGTGTAATGAATGTATATGGCAACCACCTTTGTCTTGTTCCTATTGGCTTAGGAACAAATCATATAACACCTTTGTCTTGTTCCTATTGGCTTAGGAACAAATCATATAAAAAACATGTACATGTATTTTAGTCTAATGATATGATACATCTTATAAGAATTGTATCATAGCATTTGTTTTTTTTTTTTTTTTTAAAAAAAGAGCCCGAGGTATCGTAATTCTAATGTAACAACTCCTCCATATTAGTAAACTGCTTTTATAAGGAAAAAAGAATTTAGGGTAAATTATGATGTACCTCACGTAATTATGCTGAAATCCACGTAACTAACTTTATGCTTTTTCCTTTATTGCGTGAAACTCTTTGTGCTGTCTAAAACTTAACATTGTACCCCGATATTGTCTAAAACTTGAGTGATTTACAAATGTAAGCATTGTTTGGAATATGATTTACAAAAGTATGCACTATGTGGAAACTATTACAAAAATAGGCATTCTTTTATTTTATTTTCTTTTTTTTAATTAATTTTATTTTTTTACACATTTATCATAAAAATAGTCATCTTTTATATTATTTCTTTTTTATGAATTAATTTATAATCAAATTGAAGATCAAAATGAAGTAGAAATTAAACAATTGGTCTACCCTATGAAAAAGAATTCGAACACACAATTCACACAATGTAAGAAACATAGTGCAAATTTTAAAAACTACAATAAGAGTAATCACCACTAGAAGTTTATTCCGTGAAGAAATTTTTTACGGGGTTTTTTTTATCGGCACCGTGTTGATGGTCTTGGAACAACATCATTGTAAACTGTAGTTCCATCCCCGAGGTGACTCCTTAACCGATGATCGACGATGCCTGGATAGCTCGCAGCATATTTCACAATGTTGATGCAGTTTTACCCAATGTTTTAAAACGCGTATTGCGCAAAGCGTCACGTTTTAGTTTCGATATCGCGTAGCGTAAATAGCATAACGTATTGCGTGAGTATATCGAGCTAGCCACTTATAATGCCAACAAAATATATTATATAACAATACTCAAACTATTTTAATTAGTTATAACATAAAATTTAGGGTATTAGATAAACATTATTAATTAATTGATAAAAATAAAGTATTTAAATATTTACTGATTAGAAATTTTAAAAATTTTGTTAATTATTTTAGTTTACTATAATATACAACTATTTTAAATATTTCATTTATTAATAATCTTATGTTTATTGTAAATTTTTTATTTTATTATTAACTTTTGTAAACTCAGCTAAAACTACCGCATTATGAAATTCAATATTTTTTGTATAAGTTTCCTAAATTGAGGGTTTATTCCTTAAACCAATTGGTGATAAAAGCTTGATTTGTTCGACGTGGGACAACACCCACTTAATTAGAATCTCAACACGTCACCTCACGTGTGGCATGGCCGGTCTAACACGTAGACAAGTGAAATGGGTGACAGTGAGGGAAGATCGAACTGGCTCTCGAGCGGAAGATTGCATTTATGAAAATTCTTCTTTTTTCATGATTTTTTTTTTGTGGGGCTTTTATATAGTGCAGAAATTTCATAGTTAAGTTATCAATGTTCCACGGTCTTGGCCCGTTAGTGGCCTGAGTGAGGATTATTAACGTTTAAAAAATATAACATAAAAACAAATAAACCAAGGCTAAGTAATTAACGCTCTACACCGTTTTGTCTGTGTGAATTGTGCGTTCGAGTACCTTTTTATTTGTGTGGATCAATTGTTTAATTTAATTTTATTTAATTTTATTTTATTTTAACTTGATTTTAAAATTAATTCATAAAAAGAATAATATAAAAGATGCCTATTTTTGAGATTAATGGGTACACAATAAAATTAATTCATGCCTATTTTTGCTAAGAGTTTACAAAGAGTGACTATTTTTGTACATGGCATTCAAAATAATGCCTAGAAATGTAATTAACTCCTAAAAAACTTATTATTGTAGCCCCATTTAGGGGTCAAAATGACAATGAGCGGATGATTAAATAAACTATGATGGTGTTTTACGCCATTTACAAAGCAGATGAGTTTTCATGCTTAATATATGCAATTTAGCTAAGAATTTAAAACAATTATGTTCCAAGAAAGAAGCAAAACAATCAAAGCACATAAACAGGATTGTGGCTGTACAGAAAGCCCTTCATTCGACTGCAAGTTGAGCAGATTTTATTACATTGCGAGCAATAATAAGGAGACAACCAGTAATAAATAGTAACAAACTAAAACATATCAATATATCTACACAACAGAAAGGATTTGATTCAGTGCCTCCTGCTGTTAGGCGTCTGAAGGTGTCCATTTCCCCGAAATTCCCACTCGACGGTTTCTCCGTCCCACGACGACCTCATCAACATGCGGATAATTCGGGTGCCAACTACAAACAATCCCTCAACCGTCGATGCATGCATGGTAACTAAGATATTTTGCTCACAATATTACACATATAGGCAGCCTAACTGTAAGGTATTATGTGCTGCTGCGTGTGTGTGTGTGGACAAGCCTTCATTAGAAGAGATTGTGACATCATAGACGTAGATGCAAGAACCATGAATCCCATTTGAATCAAATAAAAATCGGATTTTCAACGTCTCGAACGAGGAGAGAAGCTCGTTCGAGACGAATGAGAGTTCCCCCAGCACCGAATGGCCTTTATATCGATTGATCGTTGGGATGCTTCGAACTTCTTGCTTGAGGAGGATACTCGCCACCCATCTGTAATACCCATTCGCAGTTCCTAAATTCAGCAAAACAAAAATTTGTCATATAACCTTCGTTTATGCCTCCGATGCAAGAGAAAGCTTTCTCGATTCTCCGTAAACATATGTATCGTCATCGCTCGTTCCGGCGACAACTTCAGAGAGAAGATCCCGACAGAGGAGCTACCATCTTCAGTTCAGGGGACGAGAAATCTAATGCTTCGTGGATTTCCATACACATCACAATTTTTTTTCCCCAGCAAGTCTTGCTTGTAAACTGGTATTAGACGTTGCCGGTCACTACTAATTCACATGCAAACATCGGCGTAAGCACGATTTCGATGAGAAATTTAGCTCGAGGTATCCCAAGGAACAAGTGAAAATCTCCAAAATTACTAAATTAGGCCCCTACCTCTACCCATTTTCATTTTTGGATCACTAGGTTTGATAATTGCAAACTTATATCACTAAGTAACATATCTGATTTCGTTTGGGTCACGGGTGAATTTTTTCCGGCAAAAATCGTCGGAGATCCGACGTGGGCAATGACATGATAGCTAGCACGACCACGTCGGATTTTCGGCGATCTTGCCGGAAAATTCATCTGTGACCCAAAAGAAACCAGATACGTTAGTTAGTGAACTAAGTTTACAGTTATGAAGCTTAGGACCCAAAAAACACGAGAGTCATAGTTAGTGATGTAATTTAGTAATTTGGCCACCAGAAATGTTTGCTTCTATTAAATTTGAGGGTTTCTTCCTCAAACTAATTGTTATTAGGAGGAGGGGCCTTTTTGATTTATATATTGAGTTGAGTGAAGTTAATTTCCCGATGTTGAGATTATTGTCCCACAACGGGAAATTAACTTCATCCGCTCAATATATAAATAAAAGAGGCCCCTCATCATGACACCAATTGATTTTAGGAAGATACCCTCAAATTTAACAGCTTCTCTAACATTTTCACGGTCGAAAGAGAAAACTGAGGCTTCCCCGGGACCGCTCGGGTCACATTCTCGTGTGGGATCTTGAAGAAATAACGTGTTAATCATAATATTCATTCTATTATGAAATTATTATGAAATAATAATATGTGGATGTTTTTAATGTTGTAAAAGTTAGTTGATTGTTGATGAGATGAGATAAGATAAGATAAGGTGTATTTAATGTTGTAAATGCTAGCTGAAATAGTAGAAATTTTTCTACTATAAATAGACCGATGTATTTGTATTGAATCATATCGAAAACATCAATAATACTCTCTCTACAATTTCCGTATTTATATTTTCTGTTCTTGTCCAGTTATAATAGTTTTATAACACGTTATCAGCACGAGCGCTATCATGCAACGATCAACCACCGGCAAGATCTTATACAACTATAATCGGGTATGGTAATTTTATTTTGTGTACGGTGAGTTTATTTATAACACCCGTACACTTATGTTACGAATAATTTAAATTATATAAATATAACATATATACCACTAAAACGCCTTAGCCCGAGTGGTTTCGCGGAATATAGTCACTACAAGTGATGTGAGGTCCATATTTCGAATCCCAGTGGTGGCGAGTGGAATTTTGTTTTTTTGACGAGATTTTGAAAAGAGCGATTTAAATAATATTAAGGCAAGAACTTTGATAGTTCTTCGCCACCACATTCATGCAGATCTGAGAGATGAATACTTAAATGAACAAGATTTCACTGAATTGTGGAAAAATCTGAAAGATCGATTTTACCACATGACAACTGTTATCCTCCCAAAGGCAAGATATGAATTGATGCATTTAAGATTACAGGATTTTAAATCGGTAACTGAATATAACTCGGTTGTTCATAAGGTGACTGCCATACTGAAATTGTGTGGAGAAACAGTCATCGAAGACAGTATGCTGGAGAAAAAATTCAACACTTTTCATCCATCAAATATGATATTGCAACAACAATATAGGGAGAGGAGATTTAAAAAGCATTCAGAGTTAATCTCTTGTTTATTGTTGGCTAACTAAAATAATGAATTGTTGATGAAAAACCACGAATCCCAACCGACTGCTCTACTGCAATCCCTGAAGCGAATGCATTCAAAGGTAATAATGATAATAGTCGAAGCAATGATCGTGGACGTGGTGGACATCGCGGTCGTGGACGTGGTCATGGTCAAGGCCGTGGACGTGGCCGAGGAAATTACGGTGGTGGTTATCAGCATTTCCGTGGTGGTTATCATAACAATCGTGGCAGTCATTAGAATTTTCCCCAGAAGAGGAAAGATTACGAAAATAATGATGAGAAGAGGCACACTGAACAAAAGAACAACGATGAGCAATGCTGTCGTTGCGGTGGTTCGGGCCATTGGTCACGTAACTGTCGCACGCCCAAATATTTGGTTGAATTATATCAACAAAATAAGGGCAAAGAAAAGAGAATTGAAACGAATTTTGTTCAAAGTGAATTGACCTCTGCTTCTGGGACAAAAGATGAAAATACCACTAGCCTGGTGAAATGACTCGAACGTAGGCGCGGATAACCCCCTCCGCTAGCATTTCAGCCACAAGACATTCAATATCACTCTCTTGGGTATGCCCGTAGTGATACGGTCTAACCGAAATGGCCGAAGTACAGGGAAGAATATTGATGCTGTGATCATTTGATCATGATGGTGGTAGCGTTGCCAGCTCTTGAAAAACCGTTGGAAAACTCTGTGTGAACGAGTGAATATCGATTTGTTGCTTTACTGTTAGTGGCTCTGCGATGGAAGAGGGCGATGCGTTGAGTGCCGTGAGCCACACGACCGTATCCAGGTCATGCCAAGATAGTTTGCATAGAGATCGGGAACTTATGGGTGCCCTAGTGAGTGCCAATTCGCCCGACAAACGGTAGGAGCGACCCTCACGTTCGAATTCTATCGTTGCTTTTTCCCAGTTCATCTTGATGTCGCCCAAAGTACGAAGCCAATCGACACCCAAATCACGTCTACGCCTCCTAGTTCGATGATAAAAAAGTTACAAGTAATTAGGCAAGAGCCCACTTGAAGGGACAAATCATGTCAGGTTCCTCGGGTTGGCTCACACTTGTCATTATCCAAACGGACTTGGAATTGCTCATGCAAGAGTCGGGGAAGTTTCAGCATGTCGGCTACGCGAGCCAATATGAAGTTATTGCTCGCCCCGCTATCTATCATCACAATTACCTCGACGTCACCGATACGACCCCGTAATTTGAGTGTATGAGGCCCCGATAACCCAACAAGGGCAAATAATGGCAGATCAATCATCGTCAAACTGCCCTCTGTGGCTTCCGTCGTGATCTCAATTGGATGCCCGTCCGAACCCACAAAAAATTGCTCTCCAAGACGGATTCAAAGGATGGCACGTCTTCGCCCCCAATTAGCATCCAAAGTTTTTTGCGCGGTCAAACGTGTTGCCCCTTGACGAACGGGAGTCGACAGTGAAAACAAAGGCCCTTTTTGCGTAATTCCTGGTAATCACGATCCGATAGGCGTTGAAATGGTCGCGGACTAGTAGTTGTGGCAGTCGTCGTAACAGGATTCCGAATACGTGGTGGAATATAGCGATTAGTATTTCACGCATCTCGAGTATCGAGAGGAGCCTGTAGCTGAGAGGTTGCAACGTGTGTAGTTGTGGCATGCAAAGTGTATCGAGTGCTGCAGAATCGTGAGCATGGTGGCATAATCGTTGTCCTTCCAAGCGAGCAATTTCTTTTCTAACCTCCGGGCCATTCGAAAAGCCTCATCTACAGAATATGGGTTTAGAACCAGAACTTCATTCAGCAATACCAGGTGCATTCCCATAAGAAAAAATCAAGATGTTGGGTATGTGAAATTTCCGGTAAATTCGTCACCGTCCTAATAAATTTGTGATAGTAGTCCGCAATAGGACCAGTTTGTCGAACGTTAGAAATATGCATAACCGAACTGCCGTGGTATTTTTCGTCGAAGGTTACAATAATCTGACGCTTTAAGCCGTCCCATGAAAGTAATGGGTTGGCTTTCAGTGTCCAACCAATCCACTTTTGGGGGACACCTTCCATGATCATCGTGCATGGAACGATGTCAGGATCCGAGTCTGGTTTAAGAGAAAACACTGATCCGCACGTGAAAACAAACCTAGAGGGTCCGTGCCATGAAACGTCGGAAGCTCGACCCAACGTTGAACCATCGCCCGAAGTGTTTCCCCAGAAGCGGGATCTTGCATTACTGTAGGTTTTGGTGTTCCTCCGAAGGATGTCGACGGAAGACCGATCGACGCTCCGTTGTTAAGATAGTGAAAATCTCGTCGAGTCGTGACGTCAAATTGGTAACTGTCGTATTCAAGCTTTGGACATCATCATATAAGGTTGAATATGCCGTATTCAGATTTTCAACGGTCTTCGCTAACCCCTCAACACGATTATCCATCTGAGATCGAGTATGTGGCATAGAGCGGCATGTCGGACCAATTTGTTAGAGAAAAGACCACTCGACCCAATTTGCGAATGAGGAAAAATCAAAAGACGAACTTCAATAAAGACCAAAGGCTTCGAAAAATCAAATCCCTCTCGATCACAACCCGATTGGTTAAGCAACAGAAATCCCAGCAAAAAGAAGTACCTTCTACGATATCTCTACCTCCTTATTTATAGCCTAATTGAGAGATCTTAACCAAAAACAACTCAAAAATAAATCTTATCCAAATTAACTTAAAAACCAATCTTATTCAAAATAACTTTAAAGGAAATCACATTTGAAAATAAATTGATAGCATATCTTCTCATCAAATCTTCGATCATTTACATCTCCCACTTCCTTTCTCGGGCTGCATATTTAATATCTCGCTCGACCCATTTTGCTTGACCTTTGGCCCGTTATTTTTCGGGCCTCGGCATATACGTAACACGAGCTAATATAAAACAGAGGACCATGGAATACGTGAGTCAGGTAAATATTGGTCGAAAGAGGCTCGTGTTTGTTCCCGACAGATGAATTTGGATTGTTATGCGAAAGGGATTTTTTCAAGCAGAGAAGCGAAACAATCTACAACCACGAGATTACGAGGATTCGAGGACAAATCTTTTCCAAGGGAGAGGAGATGATGCGAAACAAGCAAATACGAAGCAAGCACGCAGCCTAGAGTTATCTCAAAGCTCAAGATCGATTAAAAGGCTTCAAAAAGGGGAAAAAATAATCGGTCCAAGAAGAGAAGCTTAAATGAGAGGTTATTTGGAAGGTCTTTGTTACTGGAGCTGAAGCATCATCAAACATGGTCAAATGCAACATGGTTGTCGAAAAAAATTAAAGTGGTACATGATATTTGATGGAGTCAGGATAGTATTTATCACTTGGTAGTGTTGACTTTAGTTCAACTAGGATGGTCTATTTATTTGTTTTTTCATGTATGAGAAGATATGTAGAGTCTGATTTCCGAATAAACCTTGAGTTTATTTCCTTTCGCTAGTTTCTCACAAATTAACCATGTTTTGCTTCGCAATTTCTCCAACTTATCAACTAGTATTTCGTGCAATTTAACTGGTAATAAGCTGAAGAAAATAATATATAATAAGCTGAAGAAAATAATATATTTTAATTGATTGATCAAAAGTTAAAAACACACAAATGGATACATTGGTGTTTATATACAGAAGCTATTAACGATCAACTCAACTTAATCGCTACTTTGATGGCTATATTAAAAATAACAGAATGAATTCTCATAATCGACAACTTAAAACATCCCTTTTGGCTCTCATCTGCAGACTGATCATCAGGATCTTTCGATATGAATTTGCTTGATCCAATACCCAACATCCAATACCCAGCTCACAAACTGGACGATATATATTAATAACAACCAATTTGGATAATAAAATCTGCACTGAGGCCCTGATAAAGACTTTGTAAATACGTCTGCCAATTGCAACTCGGATCTGATTGGCAGCAACTTGATTACACCAACTTGTATGTGATGCCTGATGATATGAGCATCGATCTCTATATGCTTAGTCCTTTCATGGAATTTAGGATTCAAGGCCAACTGAATTGATGAATTATTATCACAAAAAATATTAGGAATAGGTAAAAACTAAAACTAAGCTCATAAGGGAGATGTTTAAGCCATATAATTTCACCAGTTACTAATCCTAAGGCCTTGTATTCTGCCTCAGTGGATGATCTTGCAAGTGTATATTGCTTCTTTGCCTTTCATGAGATCAAAGAATCACCTAAAAACACACATAAACCAATGACGAATTTTCTATAATCTGGGCAAGTTGCCCAATCTGAGTCGGAAAACCTTTAAGACGAATATTTGAATTATAAGGAAACAAAACTCCCTATCCTGGTGTACCTTTAAGGTAACGAAGTAGATGATGAACAACCTCTAGATGATTTGAACGAGGATCAAATACAAATTGGATAAGCCAATTTACTGAAAAACAGATGTATGGGTCAAATTGAATAACTTCCGAACTATTTTTCTGTACAGAGAAGGATCTGTCAGCTTTGTTCCCTCGGCTGCAGCTAGCTTTGTGCTTAGATTTATCAGAGTTGAAAGGGGCTTAGAAGCTAGGTAACTTATCTCCTATAAAAGATTAAGGGTTTATTGTCTTTGAGAAATGGTTAATCCAATGAAAGTATTAGCAATCTCCAGACCTAAAAAGAACCTCAAAGAACCTAAATCTTTGAGCTTAAATTCTTTTGCAAGAACTTCTTTGTCTCATTAGTATGATCAAGTGCAGGTCCTGCAAGGATTATATCATCTACGTACACTAATAATGCAACAAAAGTTGAAGATGAACCTTTGACAGATTAATTATGATCCGAATTTGTTTGTATAAAACCAAAGTTTAACAAAGCATCTGAGAATTTTAAATTCCATTGCCTAGAAGCTTGCTTCAAACCATGAATTGATTTATGCAATCTGCAAGCTAATGGCGAAGAATTAATAAGGTCTGAAGGCATATAACCTGGTGGAAGTTCCATATAAACATGTTCATATAAATCTCCATTTAAGAAGGCATTATTTATATCTAACTGAAAAAGATACAAGTTCTGAGAAGCAGCTAGTGACAACATAACTCTACTGTAGTAGGCTTTGCTACGGGTGAAAAAGTATCAATATAATCCACCCCTTCTTGCTGATTATAACCCTTTGCAACCAACCTAGCTTTATACCTCTCGATGCCTCCTTTTGAGTTATACTTGATCTTGTAAACCCATCGACAACCAATAGCGGACTTTCCTAGAGGAAGTGCTTGAACTAACCAAGTCTTATTGTCCTCCATCGCAGAGAGTTGTTTCATAGCAAGTACCCAATGAGGACGATTTTTAGCCTAATGAAAATACTGAGGTTCCTCGGTAAGAGAAACTTTAAGAATAATATTTTTATGAGACCAAATTACTAAATTAGGTCACTAACTATACTAGTTTTCGTTTTTGGTCACTATGTTTGATAATTACAAACTAAGGTCACTATGTAACGTATCTGAGTTTTTTGGGTCACCGGTGAATTTTTCTGTCGGAAATCGCCGAAAATCCGACGTGGCCGATGACATGTCAGCAGTCACGTCGGATTTCCGGCGATTTTTCACCGGAAATTCACCAGTGACCCAAAAGAAATCAGATATGTTACTTAGTGACTTAAATTTGCAATTATAAAACTTAGTGACTCAAATAATATGAGAGACATAATTAGTGACCTAATTTAGTAATTTAGTCTTTTTATGACTATTAGAAACATATTCATATGATAATCTGAAATACGATATAAATTTGAATTATGGGAATGTTAAGAAATAAAATCCTGCAGATACGCAAACGGCCTTGAGGTTCTTGTAGATCTTCTAGCCACCAGCCCTTGTGATGCTGAAGAGTCGGACACTTCACCATCTAATAATCCATGATCATGTAAGACTTCTTCAACCTCTTCTTGATTTGAAGACATAATAGATGACTGATGAAATTGCTCATATGATTCATGGTTATCAGAGGAAGTTAGTTGATGTCATGATTCTAGATGAACTTCACCGAGAGACTTTGGTAGAACTATATCCCGAAATATATCACTTGAAGAATAATTAGAACCAATATCTTTGAAAATTGATTCTTCAAATCTAACGTCTCTTGAAATAAAAACTTCTTGAGTACTAATGCAAGTAGCTTATATCCTTTAACACCCGGTGGATACCCAACGAAAACACACTTCCTTGCCCTGGAACCAAATTTATCCCTGTTAACAGAAATAGTTGATGCAAAACAGAGAGAACCAAAGACCTTAAGACCATCATATACTACATGCTTATCGAATAAGAGTTCATATGGAGATTTAAACAGTAAAGAAGGAAAATGTTAACGATTAATAAGAAATGCCGCTGTAAATATACTTTCAGACCAATATTTCTTTGGCATTGATGACTGAAACATAAGCGCTCGAGCAACATTCAAAAGATGTTGATATTTCCTTTCAACAACTGAGCTTTGTTGTGGAGTATAAACACAACTAGAATAATGTAATATACATTGCAACAAGGTCTAATTGCTTTAACTTGCCTATTAAATTGAGTATGTATCACAGAGAAAAAATATAGCATGATATGTGAGACTTCTGACTTATCTTTAAGCAAAAATACCCATGTAAGAAAATACCTATGATTAGTATGTGAGACTATGCAAAAAGGACTCGGTATATCACGATGTGGAAGATCAAAGATACTAGATGCAAAATTATTCCTTGGAGGAAATGGCAAACGTTTATGTTTTGCCTTTTGACATATATAACATAAGAGATTGTTAGGTTGATCATTACATAATAAAACTTTTGCCATAAGAGATTGTTAGGAAGATTTAAAACTCTATAAGAGGGATGTCCTAGTCTTTGGTGCCACAAAGAAACTACTACTTTGTTAAGAGATATAGAGGAAACAGGGAGATCAAAACAACTATCATGATTTCGCTTCCACACATATAATCTGTTGCACATGTCACCCTTGCCAATCAAAGCTTGTTCCTTGTTGCCATGTATAACAAACCATGAGCCAACAAGGTAATACTCATACTATTATCTGCAGTTAAGCAACTCACAGATAATAGGTTAAAATGAAAGCTTGGAGAAAACAACACATCATTTAATGTGATGTGCTTATTAATTATAATCTCCGGCCTTGTAGACTGAAATAGAAGACTTATTGGGCAATGTTATAGTTGCATTATCAATATCATGCAAATAGGGACGAAGCAATATCATGCAAACAAGGACGGAGCTACGACAGGGCACGGGGGTCTATTGACCCCACGACCCGTCGGATTACCCTTAGTAGTATGCCGACCGAAACTCCGTCGGCCATTCCTTTTCCTGTAGAGCCCCCGTTGTGAAGACCAAAAATAGGGCAGGGAGGGGCGAGGCGATGAAGATGATAAATAGTGATGGGTTGGGCTGATTTTTTTAACCGAAATGGGCTGTGATTAGCTGACTAAAAAGCTAAGTTTGGGTCTTTTTCTTTTTAATTACTTTTTTTTTTGTCTTGGGCCTTTTTGTGCTTCGCTGGGCTGTTTTACTTATGAATATTTATGGTCGTTTTGATTAAGAGTAAACGACAAAAATGGTTCTTAAACTATACACAAATCTCACTATTGGTTTCTCTACTTTTAACTGTGCCAAATTGGTTTCCGATCTAATCAAAACCGTTCATTTTTTGTTTTGTCGACCAAAATCAACAGTTAACCAGCCGGTGACCCAACAATCGGGGGTAAATTGGTCTTTCCATGTTTCATCGACTAAAACAAAAAAAAAGGCTCCAATAAAATGAAAAAAAAGCCCCAAATGAAGTAAAGTGCTCGACATCAACAGTGAAGACGAAATTCATTTTAACCACTGAAGAGGAAATCGACGGTTTGTCGATAGAGAATTCAAGCGGCGAGGTTTTCGGACAGAAATCGTCGCGACGACTACTCGATTTTCAAATTGTTGCTTGCCACATTCAGAAACTCTGGATTTGCTGAACAGGAAGAACCCTACACACTGTAAATAATGACTTGGTATATTAGGCATGAAGGCGATGATTTAGACCCAACTTCGGCTTACATTGATGGTAAGTAAACTTATTTTGTGTTGTTTTATGGTTTTGCTTATATGTATATTCTGCTCGGTTATTGAAGATTTCTGACATTTTTCCTTTCGAGAGATGCTGATGGTGTTGAATTTACACTGAAATTTCATCAGGGTGGGCGGATAAATTATGAAGAAATCTGGAAATCATACGTCGGGGGAGAAGTGTTATACGCTGATTTCTGCAACGTTGACAAGTTCAGCATAAACGATATCGACAAGATATTCGAGCATTTGGGTTATCCAAATGATGAGAGGGTGTTGTATCTTTATCTCGACCCTCGGTTTTCGCAGAAGGATGGTATTCGGGAATTGACAAATGATACTTAAATGCTCCAGTTTCTATCTAACGCGACTTCATTTAGAGTTTTGGATGTTTTCTGTCATCATTCAACTGAGGAAGAGATAGAACAATTTCTGAATATGGAAATTGAGCAACCAAAGAAGACCTCGGGTGTTGTGATTGAAGAGATTCAGGATGTCAATGCCAAGGATATTTGAGCAGATTCATTTGGGAAAGGGAAGAAATTGAGTCGAAGTCATATGTCCATATGTTGGATGGATAATCCTTATGACATTCGAAATGAATGGAGGAATTCAACATTTAATCATAATGTAGTTGGAAGTAGTCATGCGGTTGTTGAAGAGGGTGAAAATGATTATCCTTATGCTAATAATATGGCTGGAAGTAGTCACGCAAATGAGGCTGCTGAAGAGGGTGAAAATGATGATGAAGCCGAATGTGATGATGAAGAATTGGAAGTTAATGTTGAAGAGGAAATTGAAGAACCTAATGGTACTGCGACGACAGTTGAACTATATATCAATAACCGTAGAAGTAAATGCCAACAGACTAAAAGGGCCGAAGCACGGGAAAAAGGTGATGAAGGTGCATTTGAGACTTCAAAGATTAATCATATGTTTGAGGCCGAGCACGTAAGGGTAGACATATTGCAAGACCATTCATCCCCGAGTTCGTGGATCAACCTTAATTATGATACTAATACGGAAGAGATTGATGATAGTAATGATTCTTATTATGATGATGAAGAGCAGAAGGTTGATACCATTGTTGGTCAAGAGTGATAGAGAGGTACTTGGGGTGCAATATAAATATACGGATTACGTACCATTGGCGGATCGGGCTCCTATCTTCCATATTGGCTTAAAATTTGGAAGCAAAAAGGAGTTTAGGGATGCAGCGAGACAATATGCCATCTTTGAAAGGAAACCTGTAAAGATTGTGAGGAACATAAAAAATTTGATGAAAGCCGCTTGTGAAGAGCCTTGCAAATGGCACGTATATGTGAAGCACATAAAGGCGCTTAATCCGCATGACTACGTTTGCTATTCCCTTCTGGCAACCCACAATGACTGCTCCGAACAATGGGAGAACAGCAAGCTAACATCGGAATGGCTCTCAAAAAGGTACATGGAGAAGATTAGAGCGAATCCAAATATTCCGGTATCATCATTGAGAGAATGTAGATGAGCAGTTTAAGTGCAAGATTTCAAG
This sequence comes from Linderniella brevidens, assembly GCA_004919715.1. Classification (NCBI taxonomy): domain Eukaryota; kingdom Viridiplantae; phylum Streptophyta; class Magnoliopsida; order Lamiales; family Linderniaceae; genus Linderniella; species Linderniella brevidens. The sequence goes on along the minus strand of SWDC01000156.1, from coordinate 13,468,712 downwards.
GTCGGAAGCTTATAAAACACGAAAGAAGGCCTTAGAAAATATTCGTGGGACGAGTGAAGAGCAATATAGGGTTTTATACGACTATAGAGAAGAGCTGCTCATGACACATGCAGATTCAACCGTCGAAATAAAATTCATGCCGAGAACAGATGGATCAAGACCAAGGTTCATGCGTTGGTATTGTTGTCTTGGACCTCTGAAAAATGGATGGAAGAGTGTGTGTCGGCCGATTGTTTTCTTGGATGGTTGCTTCATCAAAGAAGCTTACAAAGGGCAGATTTTGACGGCGATGGGAATTGATCCAAACAACGGTATTTGGCCGATTGCATGGGCAGTCGTAGAAAAAGATGCCACCGCCTAGTGGAAGTGGTTTATACAGTTATTACTTTCAGATCTAGAGATTGAAGATTCGTGCCATTGGACCTTCATGTCTGATCAGCAAAAGGTAGTTCAGTTATTTATGTTCGATTCGGATAAGTCAATTTATTTAAATATTATATTATAAATTCAATATGTATTTAAAATTAATTTATCTCTAAATATAATATATTATAAATTATTTAAAGAAATATAATATATAGAATTAATATAATTCATTATGTATTTAAATATAATATTATTTATATTGTTTAAATAAGCTAGTGGTTTCTCTTTCTTTTTCTGCAAGGGCCTGGCAAATGCCTTGAATGAATTGGTCCCTAATGCGGATCATAGACAATGTGCTTTACACATTTACAAAAACTTGAAAAAGAAGCATCCGGGCAAGCAAATCAAGGGATTCTATTGGGAGATAGTATTCTCAACGAACGAGACTTACTACAATGATGCATTGTCTGCTTTTGAGAAGTTCAATCCCGATGCCCATAAGAGTTTGCGTAAGGCTGCTTTACCTAAAAGCTTCGTGAAGTGTTTTTTCTCTACTCATACTAAGTGTGACACTAATGTCAACAATATTTCCGAGAGTTTTAATGCCGTAATCGTTGAGGCTAGGGGAAAACCGATTTTGAGCATGCTCGAAGACATAAGGTATTATGGGATGAGAAGAATCAAAGAGTACGGAGAGTGTATGGCACGAGTCAACGGTTCCATTACACCAGCAATTAAAGCAATTTTAGATGAAAATGTTAAGCGTGCTACGAATTGGGAGCCAATTTGCAACGGTGATGACGGTTTTGAGGTGAGAGGGCCGGAACTTGAGCAGTTTGTGGTTTACCTTAGACGAAAGCAATGTACCTGCAGGGCATGACAACTTAGTAGCATACCATGTTGTCATGCAATCTCGTGCATCTATAGAGTAAAGGAAGAACCATCCTCGTATGTCGACAGGTGTTACAGTCGAGATGCATATTTGAAATTATACTCGCATGTGTTACAACCGATCAATGAAAGAAAATTATGGCCTAAAGGGATGATGGATTTGGATCCTCCGATAGTTTGCAAGCAACCTGGAAGGCCTCGTATTAAAAGAAGAATTGATCCAATCGAACTCACGAGAGATGATGGGGTAGTTAGGATGAGAAGACATGTAGTTATCACATGCTCCAAGTGTGGTGTCGAGGGTCATAACTCTAGAGGATGTGGCGCTGTTGGGGTATGGCTCCTGTTGTTTATTCCATCTAAATGTATTATTATGTTGAGGTTCATCTGTTTATTGTATTTATCAATGCAGGGGAATGATGGAAATTCAGCGCCAGCTCGACCTTCTACTTCCAGGCCCAAGAAAAGATTAACCGATGCTGAAAAGATTGCGATCAACCTTAATTACGAATATTTGCAAAAGGAGCCACCGTTCAAGGTCGGTCGTTGGGCGGGAAAAAGAAGGAATAGTGGTGTACGAATGCGGAGTAGAGACTGATAATGGAAGATGCTACTTTTGTCGTAGATTAGAACTTAGATGATGTTGGTGTACGAATGTGTTTTCGGCATACACAAGCGGTGAACACATTTTTTGATGATGCTTTTGAACCTGTTGTGAACATCATTTGTAATGAAGTTTTTGGATGGTTGCTGTAAACATCTTTTGTTGATGTTTTTGAACTTGCAATGAACTAGTGGGTTAAATGAAATTTTCAGTCTATGTTGCAGTCTTTGCTAATTTTTTCACTAAAAGTAATTCTCATTAATAAATCCCAGAATCCATACATAACATCAAATACCATCAATTGCAAGCAATCCCGAACCAGCACATCGGCCATTTGTTGAACAAACTAGCTAGATTACGCAAGAAAAGAGAAAAACATACACAATAATTTTCAATCTTCTATTTTCCTTCTTCATCTTCATGTTCTCCATAGTGAGTCTGAAGTTCTCATTTCTCAAATCGTCCAAAACCTCGTCTGTCAGTTCTTGAGTTTGGATTATGTCGGTATCTGCTTTCAATTCGTTGATTTTTCTTAGAAGTCCGGGTATGACTTCCTTCGATCGTTGGCACATTTCCGGATCAACCCAAATCCAAAAATTACACTGTTCACTCTGCAAAATGAAAACGAAATTACTGTAAACGAAATACAAAACAAAATCATACAAATGGAAGTGGACCATAGATATTACCAATCTTTTCTTGCAACACGCAAATCTTCGTGAGGGATTCTCGTTTGTCCACGATGTAGTGATTTTCGACGGAATCCCACAGTAGCAAACCGGACCATTAACTATGGAGTAACTTCTTGGCATCTTCCACCAAAGGTAACCTAATTTCAACCTAGCTGCTTGCACAAAGCTATCCTATGTGCAAGCCTCGTCGTAGCCAAAAAATGCGCGAGCTTATGTCGAAACCCTTTCCGCTTCAGTGGTTATAGAGTAAGAAACCCTCACGATCGTCTTCAGTGCCGAGCGTTGATTTCAATTGGGCCTTCGTTGATTTCATTTGGGGCTTATTTTCATTTTATTGGAGCTTTTTTTTTTGTTTTAGTCGATGAAACATGGAAAGACCAATTTACCCCCGATTGTTGGGTCACCGGCTGGTTAACCGTTGATTTTGGTGGACAAAACCAAAAATGAACGATTTTGATTAGATCAGGAACCAATGTGGCACAGTTAAAAGTAGAGAAACCAATAGTGAGATTTGTGTATAGTTTCAGAACCATTTTTGTCGTTTACTCTTTTATTAATTGCTTCAAATTAGATTTGAATTTAATTCCTCTTTCTCTTTAAACAACATAACATTGATTGCAAAGATTAAAATCAGGCGTCGAGCCGTGGGTGAGTGGAGTAACTGAGATTAACCATAAATCTGTAAAATAAGATTAACTCACGTCCTCGTTTCTGTTAGGTAATGTTTATCTTTTTAGTTATGTCTTTTGGTCTAGTTTATTCATGTTTGGTTCTAGGTTCGATGACATATTCTTCAAATACTAAATGTGTATCATTTTAATACTTTCATTACGGATAGGTGGGTTGTGAGAACAAAAAAGCTTTAACCAATTGGTGGTGGGTCCTCTTCCGGTGAAACTTAAATGAGAACCAATGAGGTAAAGATGTCGAATAGATGAAGAATAAAAAAATGATAATATTAATGGTGATCCCGCCTTACGTAAACCAATTAATAACTATCCGATTGGAGTAAGAGATGATATAAGCAGACAATACTTAGTGAAAGGTCAACCGGTTACACATATATTCCCATCAAGTGATCTTTTAACATATATTCCCATCAACCTTGTTTTCAATATGTTATGATGATTATTATCGAGTCCCCCCGGCGTCGGAATCCTTAACCCGTCCCTGCATGCGAATTATCAAACAAAGAAATGTCACAACAAATTGTTAGTATAGTGATCAAGAAGCCAAATATTTTAGAATATTGTGCTTTAAATTTATTTTCATGAATTGAATGATTTATATCATTTTGTTCCTTGAGTAAAATAATTATTTATGGATCATTTAAGTCGATGACTTGAATTGTAGAATTCCATATTGAAATGTATTATATTTACTCTATATTATCCTTAATCTTGATTTTAGCATGAAACACTAATTATCATGTTTAAGATTAATGTGTGATTAAATGATAGTTATATTCTACAAACTATTTGATAAAGAGTTATCAATTTAATCACAAAAATATATAATGGAGATTATGATATTGGATAGATCTGAAATGAGACATATTATGGATTGTGTTTGTGTCATTTAATGTGTCATACGTGTTTTGAATTCTATAATTGAGATGCTCATGTTTCCAACACTGGACATGCAGGTCTGTTAGTATCGTCCAACGTTAGCCGTAAAAGGTGACTATATGGGCAGTGCTGCAACAGGCGTGGCTAGTGCAGTGGATTATGTTCATCAAGAGTATTTTGTCCCTCATATTCTATGTGAGTGATAATATCCACGGGCCCCTTGATAAAAGTATTATTGTAATGCATGCAGTGTGATTAAGAGTTAATCATACTTACGATAAACTTTGGGATCAAGAAAATTAATAAGTTTGCAAGGATGACACGTTCCTACCTTGAACTTATTAAGGATATTATGAGATGATGAATTGACACGGGCAATTATTGCTTAAGGATGATGATTCGTATTTGAGATACTTATTGTCTATGTCACTTGGGTAATCTTAATATATTTGCTAGGTACTAATTATGATTTATAGAATTAGAATGAGTTCTATTTCTATTGCCAATATGACATGGATCCTACTAGGTCACACCAAAAAGAAAAGAATCAAAGAAACTAATATTTTTTATGTTACATGGAGATGTAAAATATGATGAGAAATTAATTATGAGATAAATTATTTGATCATCATATAATGCGAAAATAAATGAGATCTAAATTACATATATGATATGAATTTATGATAATATATATGTGATATATATTTAATATTTAAATGTTGTTTATTTAGATGCAAAGATTTGATTTGAGGAAAATCGGCTACTTCCATGGTTATATATCGATGTTTGGTAAATATATCATATTAGGAATAATACAAATAATGAGGCAAGATATGATGATATATTACACGTCTTTAATGGTCCTTAATTTATGCTAGGCTAATTGATATAATTATGGAATATAATAATCTAATGATCTCTTATTTAATGTGAATAGAGAATCTTGATCAAATTATGGGATGATTTGAAAAGGAAAGGAACATATGTGACCTCTATATAACCGATACATATCCTTGCATCTTTAATCAATAAATTCTAAGTATTTTCGTAAGGTACAGAAGAGTGTTTCTGTAACGGTGAATCAAAATTTGATCGTCCGAGTATTCTCAAGCTGGAGAAAGGACGGTTCTTTGATCGAGTTCTCGGTGGATAACGGTAGAGGTATCATACTTTTGGTACTAAAGGAAATCTCTCATCTCGAAGAAAATAAAGTACAATTTCTACATACTAGTTAGGGTTTATTCGCATGAATCTTGGTGGAATCGGTTTAATATGTTGATATAAAAATTTTAAATTCCGCTGCGTGTAATGCTTTGATTACGTGCGCTGATTCCCTACAGTGGTATCAGAGCGGCTTGCAATATCCTTAACTTTTTACGATGTTTCATCGACAAATATCTGAGTGCGTACGATGTTCGAGTCTGTCATGATCAGTATATATAATTATATATGCAATCTTATATTCAAAGTGATATGATATCCTCTGTGATGTTCTGCGATGCTTATTAATCATGCTTTGATTGGAAATCAGATGTATGTTTTCTTAACATAATGAATCCTGATTCAATATTATGTTCGGTAATTGCAATGGTTACAACATACTGAATGTTATCGATATGTTCTGGAAATTATTCTTTGATATATTATGATTAACGTGCATTGAGATATCAGAATATATTCTCATATATGTCTATATGCAGCATGAGGATAATTATAATATTCGATAATGCTTTTTCGGAGATATACGTATTTAAAATACTTTGATCCTGCAATTAATGCTTTGACTTTATGCCTAGAGTAATTTAAGTCTTAGGTTTGGGTTGTTTAAATGTTAAACAAATACTAGAAATGAATGTTTTTATGATTATGCATATTATAGGAAATTGTTTCAGTACATGTCTTTTTCATATTTGGTTAATATGATTACCCGTAAGTGTTGTTGCTAATTATTAGATAATTCGCATCTATAATGTGTTAAAATATTGTGTTGATAATATTGTACCATGTTTTGGATCACTAAATGATTTAAAGATTCGTTAATTAACGAACTCGAGTCCCTTTAAAATTAAGTTAACTCTCTTGCTATTCTATCCGCGTCGAATTATCGATCGTTCATTGGTGGGACATGCCGTACCAAATAGAATGATGCTGACTTATCAAGAGGCCAAACCGTGTTGGGTCTTGGCGAGATGTTTTGCTAACATACGATGTTACCAAAACCGAGAATCAAATAAGATTTGATTAGCAATGAGTTGCTTACCTAAAATAACTAAGATAAAGTTTCATGCTGCCGCTGGCTTATTCTTAGTGAAAATATGGATCTCGGACCTACTACTATGAGGCAATAAATTGTAGTGGGAGTTTTATTAATGAACAAAACATTTACATGAAAATAACCGAATCATTTTCTTTGTGACGTAGATAATGGCAGGACAAGCACTTTCATTGCGTTCTCTGTTGGATAAGGATAAACTACGCTCTAACGGGACAAATTTTATCGATTGGCACTGTAACCTGAGAATTATTCTTAGGCAAGAGCATAAGGAATATGTATTGAATAGACTCATTCCCAAGGATCCTGATGCTGATGCAAGTGAGGAAATAATCTATGAGTACGACAAACATTGTGAAGATGAGATCGATGTACAATGTTTGATTGTGGCGATGATGGGACCCGAATTGCAGAAGCGATTCGAGTTGGCCACGTCCTACAATATCATGGAGCAGCTCAAGAAAATGTTTCAAGAGTATACACGTAGCGAGAGGTATAATGTGACTAGAGCTTTGTTAGCATGTAAGATGTCAGAGAAGAACTCCGTTAGTGATCACATGCTCAAGATGTTGCGTTATGTGGAGCAATTGGAGAAACTTGAAGCTCCTTTGAGCAAGGAGTTGGCCACATACATTATTTTCAACTCGCTTCCTCCTAGCTATTCACAGTTCATCATGAACTATCACATGCACGCTTTGGATAAGAGCTTGGATGAGATCCATGGGATGCTGAAAACTGCTGAACTTGACATGAAGAAGGAGTTTCTCATGTGCTTGCAATTCATGCGGGTGGGAAAAAGATTAAGAAAGACAAATTCAAACGCCAAATAAAAGGCAAGCCAAATGTTGGTAAAAATAAGGCTAAGGTTGTTGCTCCGAGCACTTCTAAGGTCAAGGTTGCCGCTACTGCTGAGTGTTTTTACTGTAAAGGCATTGGCCACTGGAAGAGAAACTGTCCTAAGTATCTTGATGACTTAAAAAATGGAAAGGTTCCATCTACTTCAGGTATATTTGTTATTGAGATTAACATTGCTACTTCTATTTCTGAATGGGTATTTGATACCGGTTCGTACGCTCATATTTGTTCAAATATGCAGGCATTAAAGAATAAGAGAGTGGTAGGAAAGGGCGAAGTACAACTACGCGTCGGGAGTGGTGCAAGTGTTGCAGCCGTTGCTGTAGGATGCATAGATTTGTCTTTGCCAAGTGAACTTGTTTTGGAACTTAAAAATATTTATTTTGTTCCTTCTATCTCGCGAAATATTATTTCTATTTCATGTTTGGACATGGATGGCTTTTATTTTACTATTAAGAATGGATGCTTTTCGTTTTATAAAGACGATTTATATTATGGATGTTCTTATGAGAAGAATGGTCTATATTTGCTTGAGATGGAAAACAGGTTTTTGAATATCAATAACAAAAGACTCAAGACTTCTCATGAGAGTATGACTCTTATGTGGCATTGTCGTCTACGCCATATAAATGAGAAACGCATTAAGAAATTACGAGAAGTAGGACTTCTTGGTCAATTTTATTTAGAATCAATTGAGACATGTGAATCTTGTTTGCTTGGAAAAATGGCTAAAGCGCCTTTTACGAAAAAGGGTGAATGAGTAAATGACTTGTTTGGACTAATACATAGTGATGTATGTAGTCCTATTACAACAAACGCCAGAGGAGGTTATCAGTACTTCATAACATTCGCTTATGATTTCAGTAGATATGGTTATGTCTACTTGATGAGACATAAGTCCGAATCATTTGAAAGGTTCAAAGAGTTCAAGAATGAAGTTGAGAACCAACTCAATAAGAAGATAAAAGCCTTACGGTCGGACCGCGGAGGTGAATACTTGAGCATTGAGTTTGGTGCTTATCTTAAAGAATGTGGAATTGTTTCCCAACTAACTCCTCCCGGAATGCCACAATGGAATGGTGTTTCCGAAAGGCGAAACATAACCTTATTGAACATGGTTAGATCTATGATGAGCCAAACTGAACTTTCTCTTTCTTTTTGGGGTTACGCACTCGAAACTGCCGCATTCACGATAAACCGAGTTCCTTCAAAGGTTGTAGAAAAGACGCCATATGAGATGTGGTTTGGTAAAGTACCAAATATGACTTTTCTGAAGATTTGGGGTTGTGAAGTTTATGTTAAGAGGTTGATGGTTGATAAACTTGGCCCCAGATCCGACAAATGCTTTTTCGTAGGATATCCTAAAGAAACTAAAGGATATTACTTCTATCACAAGTCAGAGAACAAAGTGTTTTCTTGGAGAAAGAGTTTCTCGCGAGAAAAGGCAATGATAGTAATGTTAGACTTGAAGAAGTTCAAGAGACTCTACGAAATGACATAGTTATGGGTTATCATATGTCCCTAGCAATAATAGCTTCCACCAGCCCAAGCGAAGAACCAATTTCGCAACAAGTTACGGAAGAGGCTCAAGTATCGCCTCAGGCTGATTCGACACCCGTCGAAGTTGAACCCTAACCACAAACTATTGTGGAGGAGGTTCAACTGGAAGCACAACCTTTGCATAGGTCAATAAGGACAGTCCGACGACCTGCAAGGTTAATGGGACTGCATGAAACATTGGTATTAGATACCGAGGACCCAATGACCTATAAGGAAGCATTAGACAGACCCGACTTTGATGAATGGCTGCGAGCCATGAAATCCGAGATGCAGTCTATGTACGACAACCAAGTTTGGAACTTAGTTGATCTTCCCGAAGGTGTAAATGCCATTGAAAATAAATGGGTTTTCAAAAGGAAGACAAACATGGACGGCAACCTGACTACATATAAAGCATGACTGGTAGCGAAAGGTTTCAAACAAGTTCAAGGAGTTGGCTACGATGAAACTTTCTCACCATTAGTTATGTTTATGTCCATTCGGATCCTTTTAGCAATTGCCGCATATTACGACTATGAAATATGGCAAATGGATGTTAACATGAAGATGTGTACATGACACAACCAGAGGGTTTTGTAGATCCATTGAATGCTAAGAAGGTATGCAAGCTTCAAAAGTCCATTTACGGGTTGAGGCAAGCATCAAGAAGTTGGAACAAATGCTTCGATAAAGAGATAAAAATGTTTGATTTTATCAAGTGTGAAGAGGAACCTTGTGTATACAAGAGATCTAGTAGGAGAGCAATAGTTTTTCTAGTGTTGTATGTGGATGACATACTTCTTATCGGAAATGATATTCCTTTATTGGAGTTCGTCAAATCCTCATTGATGAAAGTGTTTTGTATGAAGGATTTGGGAGATGCTGCTTATATTATAGGAATTAAGATCTATAGAGATAGACCTAAGAGACTAATTGGATTGAGTCAGAGTGCATATATTGACAAGGTTTTGAAACGATTTTTTATGCAAGATTGCAAGAAAGATTTCATACCTATGTCTCATGGGATACATTTAAGCAAGAATCAGTGTCCTAAAACACTTGATGAGCTGAATGAGATGAGTAGGGTTCCATATGCTTCAGCAAATTGGATCTATCATGTATGCTATGATTTGTACTCGTCCTGATATATCTTACTCACTTAGTTAACAAGTAGATACCAAGAAACTCCAGGCATAGCACATTGGCGTGCATTTAAAAGTATCCTCAAGTACCTGAAAAGGACTAAGGATATGTTCCTTAATTATGGTGGTGAATCTGAGCTCGTTGTAAAAGGTTACACTAATGCTAGTTTTCAAACCGACCATGATGATATGAGATCGCAACCGGGTTATGTATTTTTGCTCAATGGTGGTGCTGTGAGTTGGAAGAGTTCAAAAAACAGGAAACGACACCATATTCCACCACTGAGGCAGAATACATAGCTGCTTCCGAAGCAGCTAAAAAAGGATGTTGGATAAAGAAGTTCTTAACCGAGCTTGGTGTTGTTCCTGCTAGTGCTGGCCCAATTGAGTTATATTGTGATAACAATGGAGCTATTGCTCAAGTGAAGGAGCCTAGATCGCACCAAAGATCCAAACACGTTCTATGTCGTTATCACTTGATACGAGAAATCGTTGACAGAGGTGATCTAAAGGTTTGCAGAGTTGATCTGTCGGAAACACAGCCAACCCACTGACGAAACCTCTACCTCAAGCCAAACACACAAATCATAGTGAATCTATGTGTATTATATACGTTGGGAATTGGCCTGAAAATATGTTATTTTGAGGAAACTTGTATTTAGCTATATGCATTGTGATGCATTGGATTTGGCTTTAGATCAAGTGGGAGATTGTTAATATAGTGATCAAGAAGCCAAATATTTTAGAATATTGTGCTTTAAATTTATTTTCATGAAAGTAATGATTTATATCATTTTGTTCCTTGAGTAAAATAATTATTTATGGATCATTTAAGTCGATGACTTGAATTATAGAATTCCATATTGAAATGTATTATATTTTCTCTAAAGTATCCTTAATCTTGATTTTAGCAGAACACTAATTATCATGTTTAAGATTAATGTGTCGATTAAATGAGATTTATATTCTACAAACTATTTGATAAAGAGTTATCAATTTAATCACACAAATATATAATGGAGATTATGATATTGGATAGACCTGAGATGAGACATATTATGGATTGTGTTAGTGTTATTAATGTTTCATACGTGTTTTGGATTCTATAATTGAGATGCTCATGTTTCCAACACTGGACATGCATGTCTGTTAGTATCATCCAACGTTAGCCGTAAAAGGTGACTATATGGGCAGTGCTGCAACAGGCGTGACTAGTGCAGTGGATTATGTTTATCAAGAGTATTTTGTCCCTCATATTCTATGTGAGTGATAATATCCACGGGCCCCTTGATAAAAGTATTATTGTAATGCATGCAGTGTGATTAAGAGTTAATCATACTTACGATAAACTTTTGGGATCAAGAAAACTAATAAGTTTGCAAGGATGACACGTTCCTACCTTGAACTTATTAAGGATATTATGAGATGAGGAATTGACACGGTCAATTATTGCTTAAGGATGATGATTCATATTTGAGATACTTATTGTCTATGTCACTTGGGTAATCTTAATATATTTGCTAGGTACTAATTATGATTTATAGAATTAGAATGAGTTCTATTTCTATTGCCAATATGACATGGATCCTACTAGGTCACACCAAAAAGAAAAGAATCAAAGAAACTAATATTTTTTATGTTACATGGAGATGTAAAATATGATGAGAAATTAATTATGAGATAAATTATTTGATCATCATATAACGCGAAAATAAATGAGATCTAAATTACATATATGATATGAATTTATGATAATATATATGTGATATATATTTAATGGATCTTAAAACCATATTTCGATCACTTAAATATTAATGCATTCCATATAAACATGTTTCAACATGTTTATTTTACGAAATATAACCACTAACGGTAAATTTGGATACTCGAATTATTAAATTGCTGTCCAAAATATGATGAATGAGTCTTAGTATAAAGGTTGATTAAACTAAAGGGGTGTAGATGTAATTACTATAGTCAGAGGGAGTGTATCTGTAATTGAGTGATACCATATGAGGTGTTAGTATAATTTTCCCTATATTATAATACTAAAAAAAATCGGTAAGTTAATATTCTTTTATTTAATAAACTCTCTAATATAACACTTTTTTATGGTTCGACAGGGGATAACGTACTAAATTAATAAATTCGATAAAATTATAAGATAATACATGTGTTATGATTTTTATAGGTCCCATATAAAATACAAACTAATAATTCCTTATATATTAAGTATTATTACATGAATGATATACGAATGTTCCTTGAAAATGATTCATTTGCCTTTTGTTATTGAAAGTTTTGTATTTAACTTTCTCCAATTATTGAACAGAAACAGCATAATACCGTTAGACGTTGACAGATTTGGCTCTTCATTTGATATACATGATACAATAATTAAGTAAAATTTGAAGGATATTTGTAAATTGAGTATTTTTTATAAATTAATAAAATATTAATTAATGTATAAAGTAATAATGATTAATTTTAGACATTAATTAATAACTCTTTTAAATAATAAATTTTGATGGTCCCACGAGTACTAATTTATAGAATTTAGGCCTAATTAAGTTTCAGGCTCCATTAAGATATTTTCATTAGTATTCATGCCCCAAAAAGTTTTAAAATAGAGGGAAAGACCCATTTTAAGTTTTTCATATGGTTAATGACCTAATTGCAGGGAAAAGACTCATTTGCCCCTCCTTGTTGCGAAAATTACACATGTTTGCCATCATTCTCCCAAACGATCGAACTAAAAATAAAATCGATCAAAACCAAAAATTACGTTAGAAAATCGGCTCAATCTCGACGTTAATGACCGAATAATGTTAAACCGATGATAATTTCTCATGGGTGTTAATAATCAACGAATAATTTCGAAGTTTATAATGATATAATGTGTTAAAATGCAATTCGAAAATCTCATTGAAAAATGGGAAAATCTTGATTTTAATGTCCGAATAAGGTGAACTTGATCATGGGTCTTTATAATCAATGAGAATTATTGATGTTAATCATGAAAAAACGAAGAATTTTGACGATGATTGAAGCATTTGCTAATAAAATACTCGTTAGATAACACGTTGTGCATTCTACATAACACTTCATGCATTTTGGATATCACTTCATGGGTAACAAACAAAAGGCTAAAAAAAATAGATAGAAAAACACTTGCGGCACCCAAAAATCAATGAATATGCTAGGATCTCCGACGTTAGTGACCGAATAAGGTTAAATCGGCCTCAATTTCTCAAGGATTTTCACAATCAACGAAAACTTTTGAAATTTATAATGGAATAAAACTTCAAACTCAATTCATGGGTGAAATCTCTACTTTAATGGCCGAATAATGTGAAATCGACTCAAATGTTGTAAAACATAACTAATATTGCCGCAAACATAACACATCATTCAGATTAAATAACGTTTTATTTATTGTCAATAACACATTTTGTACACAAGCAATGGATCGCGAGGAATGTTACGAAAACCGCCACCGACACCTAAAAAAACAACTGAAGATCGATGAAATCTCGATGTTCTTGGACGAATAAGGTTAAATCGACGTCAAATTTCTCATGGGTCTTAATAATAAAGGAAGATTGTTGATGTTTGTACCGAAAAATTACTTCAAACCAATTTGAAAATCTCGGGGTGAAACCTCAAATTTAATGGTCGAAAGTCATGAAATCAACTCAAATTTGATCACGAGTCTTAGTAATGTACGAAAATTATTGATGTTAATCATGGAATAATGCGAAAATTAGCTTTCTCCCAAATTGAATTGTTTTAGAGCGTAATAACACTTTATGCACTGATTATAACACATACAACAAAAGAAAACACTTCATTAAGAAGATTCTAGAATGTTCCAGATTGTCAGAGAATATTAATAGGATAATCACTGAATATTACCACATTGCCTGCAAACAATACCACATGTCTGATAAACAATAACACCATGAACCCAATTTATAACACATTTGTAGATAGTGGTGCTACATAATAGCTTCTCAGTACCACATTACTAATTCGATTAATTTCGTTCATAAATGCACTTTTTTTGGATTGTATAATATTGACATTCATTGAAATAGATGGTATGATGAAGTTAAACCACCAAATTCCTTTAAACGACACTTTTTGTGAATATTAATGTAGAAAGTATAATGTTGTAGCCATTAGTAATGTAAACATATGGTCTTTCATTCCAATAACCCAAAAACTATCTCAATGAACATAACATTATGAACTTCATCACGAACTTGTTCAAAGTAAACATTAAATCACAAGTAACATTTTATAGACTACATACCCTAATTTCTAAGCTCTGAACCCTAAACCTAGGCCCCGGACCCTAAACCGGAAACCCGAAACCCTAAAAAAAATTATTGTTGTATCCTATAAATCATAAGTTGTACATCGTATTACCAAATTTTTGTGTCGTAAATCGTTAATCTTAACCTTGAAACCCTAAACCCAAAAACTAAACCTTGAAACCCTAGCACGTAAACTGCAATTTGTAACAGATATCCATTTCGTATACACTTAAAACACTTGTTGGTAATACTTAATTCCTTACTAGTACCATTTTATGTATTTCAAGAGAATTTCTAAGATGGGAACCTATTATGCGGTACAAGTATTTACATAATCGTTAAAACTAATTTGATATTATTATTTACAATCAGACATGTGGTATTATTTGTATGTAATGAGGTAATATTCCATGCTAATCTAGAACATTCTAGAATGTTCTTAAATAAAGTGTTTTTCTTGCGTGTACATGTGTTATATTTATTGCCGAAAGTGTTACTCAGTTCGAAAATGTTCAAGACCCATCGTATTTGTCAATAATTCTTGTTGATTTTAAGGCTCGTGATAAATTTGAGTTGATTTAACATCATCCTATCAATAATTTCGAGTTTCCCCCCATTTTTTCAACGGGATTTTAGAACTGAAATTAATGCAATATTCCATTATACATTCTTAAGAGAACATTAGAATTGTGCTTTATTATTTCATTATCCTTGTAATTACGGGCGTAATTAGAAGTTTTGATAATGTAGGACCTAATAGCAATTATACCTTGGATATAGGTATAAATATGATGTACACTATCAAAATTAATACAAGTTTTATTATTCAGAAAAATAACAAGCATCGATTTCATATTTTAAACGAGAGAATATGTTCGAGAAACTCGGAAAGCTAACAACCTCTCTCAAGATCTTCAACGCGGATATTCGACCGAACGTAATCCGTAAGATTTCTTACTCGAATACCGAGAATTCATGCTTAGATTGCTTGTTGATTGATGAATCAGGACGTAACAATTGGTATCAGAGAAAATCGTGATTGATTTTGAATAGAATTCGCAATTTTCAGATCAAAATAATTTTCCAGATTTCTCGAGCGAAAAACTCACGTGACTTATATTTTGATCAATATGCTTAACTGTGCGAATTTTGTTGTTGATTTTGCTGATTAAGTGATAGATTATATGTTAAGATTGATTTATGTACTGATTTCAATCGCTTAGACCGTCATATTAATTCAGATTTTCGATTTAGATCGATTTTTGCGTTTGCGATCAAGTTTTGAGTCCGATCTTCTTAAGTCTTGATATATTTTGATATTAAACATGGTTGATTCTGTGTTTGTTCATATCTAGAATTGTTAAACGAGTGATTATCCAGAATTTCAGCACCTAAATTGAACATCTCGGTTGAATATGAAATTTTCACTGTTATATTGAACTTAGATGTTCTTCGATCAGTTCTTTGATCGAAAAACTTGGATCGAAAAATATTTTTCGACCAAGTTTGCAGCCGAGACATTTTTCGACGACAAACACTATTTTCGAGTGTTTTACTCAAATTTAAGATTCGAAAAACATTATTTCAATAATTAGTTTTTCGGTTCATATATAAATATCTTTTTCGAGCGAATAAATCTTTCGATCCAAAATTAGCTAAAACATATTTTCGATCGAAAAATATTCCATCGAAAAATTTTACAGTCAACAATTTGAGTCTAACTAAAAACAAAGTTTTTCGATCACTAATAGTTTTTCGATCACAAGTTATTCGATAAGAGTTTTTGTGATCAACATAGTTTTTCGACAAAATATTTTTCGATAAGATCATCTTTTCAACATTTTTTTTTGAAAATCATTTTTCGATCAAAAAGTTTAACATTTTTAAATTGAACAACTCTACTGCTCGAAAAACATTTCGACCACTGCATTTAAAAGAAATAAAAAATTGTGAATCTCAAAACTTACGAAAAATATTTGTTTCCGAACTTATCTATTTTGATACTCAATATTTTCGATCAATAATTAAAATTTCTTTAACAAATCTTGAAGTATCAATTTTACTTATCAAATATTTTCGAAAACATAACAATTTCTCTTTCACGACCGGATCATAGGTTCAAAAAGGAAATTGTTTAAAGTACGAATAAAATATTTCTAACTAAGTTTGTCATTTGTGAAGCATTTTTCATTACGATTCCAAACTTTCACGAAGATCCTACCAATCAACAAAAATGGATGCTTACTCACTCGGAAATGACGTCCGCCTCCCAATCTTCGAAGAGGCGAATACACGGTATGGAGAAGCCGGTTCATAAACTTCTTGGAAACGAAAGATCAAGCCATAAATTTGATCGAGTCAGTTCAAGAAGGTCCAATTCTGGCTCATCCAAGAAGGAGATGCCACAAACAATCCTCCTATTCCAGCAACCAGAAGACTTAAAGTTCATGGTGAATACACCGAGGGGGAGCATTTAAGATCCAAAGCAGACTTGGGTGCCAAGACTTTCCTAATGCAAGGAATACCGAACGACATCTATATGCAAATAGATAGACTATCGAGCACAAAGGCCATGTGGGACGAGCTCCACAAGATGATGCAACGAACCGAAGTTGGAGTCAAAGCAAAGAAAGCAAATATTCTAACAGCTTGCGACTCTTTCAAAGCCAAGACAGAGGAATCGATTTATGAATTCTATCAAAGATATCTAACTCTTCTTAATGAAATGTGGAAGATAGATATATTGAAGACCAACATGGAGGTCAACATCAGATTTCTCTATTCTCTTCAACCGGAGTGGAAGAAAATATCCTTCAAATCCGACAAAATAAAGATTTGGACGAAATGGATATCCACGCCGTCTTTGATAATCTCGCCCAACATGAAGAAGATATAAACGAGATCCAAAAAGAACTAAAGGGCAAGCAGATCGACGATTCTATAGCACTTGTCTCTGAAAGAAAGCAAAGTTGATCTCGAAAGGATAAAAGTATCAAGCTGCCAAGTTCTTCAGAAGATGAAGGAGAATCTGACTCGGACTCCGAACTTGATATGAAGGAGTTCAAGAAACAATTAGCTCTCATTTCTAAAATGACGAGTAAAAAGTTTTACAAAAAGAAATCCTCGTCTTCGGCCAATAGACTTCGGACATCTAGCTCCAAGCAAAGGGAAAGACCGGCCGAGTCCTCAGAATCAAAAAGTGTCAAAGAACCACAAAAATGTTATAATTGTGGAAAGATCGGACACTTCTCCAGGGAATACAAACTACCCAAGAAAAAGGACGCCAACTACTACTCCAAAAAATTCCAACTCACTAAACAGAAAGAGGCTGGAGTAGCATTGATGGCAGAACAAGAGCATTGGCTGGAAGACACCACAGATTCTGAAGACGAAGATCTTGCACTTATGGCATACCTCGACGACGCTTCAAATGATGACCCATCAAGGAGGCCTGACGACGACGACAAAACATCCTCTTCGTCACAAGAGGTACACATGTCTAATTCCACATTATTAAACATGTTAGAATCGTTACAAGTTAAGTACACTAACATGAAAATTGAGCGGAAACGAACAAAGGAATTAGAAGAGAAACTAGCTCTTAGCGAAAGCAATTTCCAAAAGCAATTAGATAAGAAAATTCATCTCAAAATTATCTTCTCTAACGGTAAGGAAAAAATCTCTAGTCTTGAATTAACCATAGCTACCTCTGAGACAAAATTACTGAACTTAATACTATTCTTATCGATTGTCAGAGAGACTTAGAGATTTCTAAAAATAATTTCAAAGAAATTTCCGACGAACGTAAGAAACTTTATTCAAGGATTAAAACGTTAGATGATCTTCTAATAAAAAGGGGTCAAACGGATCAAACTATATTTCTAAATCAACCTCTTGATACAGAATTTTATAATCCTAAAGAGGGCTTAGGTTTTAACAATCCCTGTAACTTGAAAAAGGTCAATGTTAGACAATTATACGATACCAAGTATATGAGATTAGGTTTAACTTCTCTAATGATATTTACTAATTCTTCCGAAATAAATGCTTTAGAAGAATCTAAACGACAAGCCACTGATAGGACTAACATTCCTTTTGACTACACCGACTTGAATAATAGACACAAGACAAGAGATCTCAACTTGTCTGTTATATTCCGGCTATTATTAGAAAAATAGCTGATTTAAACGCTTCATTGGAAACAGAAAGAAAGAATTTCAAAGCTGAAAAGAACGAACTTTTACTGGAGATTTCCAATCTCAAAAATTCCTCTACTTTAAAAACTTGTCCTGATCTTATTTTAAAAGAAAAATCTTTAATGAAGGACAAGATTAAATCTAAGAAAAACTCTCCCATTATTTTTCAAAATATTTCAAAAGAAGATAAATCTTCCTTAAAAATTGCAAAGAGAGAAAACGAATCCTTAAATGCTTCAAAAAGGAAAAAGATTTTTACTAACTCTTTTTCTACTCCATAGGTAGAGTAGTAAAAGAGGTGAAGCATGCTAAGGAAAGAGTGCCTAGAATAAAATTTCAGAAGAAAAATGATTTGTTATCTATTTCTTCTATGTAAAAAACTAAGGACACTCGTACGAAGACAACCATTTCTAGTATTGTTACTTCAACTTATGCGTTAAAGCCTATTATTTTTGAAAGCACAAACTTTGACATTGGCTCTAGTTCTAAAAACAATGATCATCATTCTAAAACAAATGCAAGTATTAAGTCTCGTCAGAAACAAGATCCAACTATTAAGAAAG
Organism: Linderniella brevidens; assembly: GCA_004919715.1. NCBI lineage: Eukaryota > Viridiplantae > Streptophyta > Magnoliopsida > Lamiales > Linderniaceae > Linderniella > Linderniella brevidens. The sequence goes on along the minus strand of SWDC01000156.1, from coordinate 13,449,705 downwards.
CTTATAGCTCCATACATTCTTGTTCTCACCTAAGGTATCCAGTACACGTACATTCAGCTAAACACCTTAGGAGGCTAGCCAGAGAAAAGATTTTCTCCAGCAATAAGCCAAATCAGACATTTGTTCGTGCCGAAAGTAACCTCCCATGTAAGGTTCAACCGCAATGGATTCCTAAGTCACCACCTAGGCAAACACAAGCCAATAAGGCTAAATTGTCCAAAGAGGTACTACTTAAACCAACTACTTCTAAGTTTGTTTGGGTGCCTAAGCATTCTCGTAATGGAACCAAACATGAACAAACCTTAATTATTAAATATGTTAATCCGAGAGGACCCATTCAAAACTGGGTACCTAAGTCTCCCTAATTTCTTTGTATGCAGATCCATCATGTGTGGTATTTAGATTCTGGTTGCTTCACACACATGACGGGAAACAAGAACTGTTGAGCAACTACCAAGATCGTTACAATGGCAAAGTCCGATTCGGCAACAATGACTCAGCTCCCATACTCGGATTTGGAGACATTCTACTGCCAAATTTAACGATTAAAGATGTCTCTTACGTCCAAGGTCTCCAGCACAATCTGTTCAGCATAGGAATTCTGTGACAAAGGATTTCAAGTAGTATTTCTAGCTGAACAGTGCAGAGTTTTGAGTAGTCAGAATCAAGAGCTTCTCACAGGATCACGAAGATCAAATCTATACACAATCAATCTGACAACAGTTCGACCTTCGACAGCTGTATGCCTCATCTCTCAGACAACAATAAAGAGGAACAACTTATGCCATCAACGTCTGTCTCATCTAAATTTAAAAGCTCTTCATAAACTAAGTGTTAAAAAGTTGGTCAACGGTCTGCCAACAATTTCTTTTAACCAAGAGCATCACTGTTCGGCTTGTCAACTGGGAAAAATGAAGCGAGCTTCACATAAAATCAAGCAAGTTGCTTCTACATCTCGAACCTTATAGTTACTTCACATGGATCTTTGTGGACCAATGAGTACACAAAGTATTAACGGTCGAAAATATGTGTTAGTAATTGTCGATGATTTTTCTCGCTACACATGGAAATTTCTCAAAACTAAAGATGAGACTGGAGACTTGATAGAAAGCTTTGTGAATACCACACAAAATCTTCTGCAAAAGAAAATTCAAGTAATCAGAACTGATAATGGAACTGAATTCAAGAACAAGCGTCTTCACAATTTTTATCAGTCACTTAGAATTATTCAACAATTCTCAGCCGCAAAAACGCCTCAACAAAATGGTGTAGAAGAAAGAAAGAACCGGACTCTAGTTGAAGCTGCAAGAACAATGCTCATATACTCCGGTCTTCCTCACTTTCTATGGGCTGAAGCAGTGAGTATGGCATGTTTTACTCAAAATAGGACAATTATTCACAAACGCTTCGAAAAAACGCCATATGAGTTAATTAATCAAAGAATCCCGAATATCTCATTCTTCAAAGTATTTGGTTGTAAGTGTTTTGTGGCCAACGATCGGGAGCATCGAAGCAAGTTCGATCCCAAAGCCTTTGAAGCCATTTTTGTCGGATATTCCTCTACTTCAAAATCATATGGCGTCTACCTCAAGTCTTCTCGTGCAATTCTTGAAAGCTACAACGTCACCTTTCAAGAAATGACGAAATTGGCTTCTGAACAAAACATTTCAGAACCCGAGCTTATAGGCGTGTTGGCACAAGGTCAACAACTTTCGACAACTTCTACATCAACGTCAAGTGAAGCAATTCCCGCTGACCATGACGATTTAGATTCTCTATTCGAACACTTTTATCGAAACAAGTCTCAAATGCCATCTTCGTCTCACTCGACACCAAGCAGTCCCCCATCCCCTCAATGGAAGAAATTCATTTTGAGACTCCTTTTCTTCAAACTCAGACAAATGTTGGAGAGTCTACTAATTCAGAATCTTCATCTAATGCTGCAGCTCCTATAAATGTAGATGAGGAAATTCTTACCGATTCAACCTTTGAATTGAATTTCCCTACTATGAATGATCAACCCATTAATTCAGGATGTCTCGATCTACAATCCAATGACGAATCTACTTCAATATTCCTCACGAACGCAAATGGACTCGGGCCCATCCTACTGACCAGATTAGTGGTGATCCTTCAAGTGGTGTACGTACTAGGATGTCTACACAAAGCGGTTTAATCACATGCTTCCTAAGCCAAAACGAACCAAATAAGGTAGCCGAAGCTCTTAAAAACCCGGATTGGGTAATTGCGATGCAAGATGAACTCAACCAGTTTGAGCGTCTACAAGTTTGGACATTGGTTCCTCGACCACAAGGCAAAACTATAATTGGAACTAAATGGGTTTTCAAGAACAAGAAAAATGAGAACGGTGAAGTAATCAGGAATAAAGCACGGCTCGTTGCTAAGGGATACAATCAACAAGAAGGAATTGATTACGCCGAGACGTATGCTCCGGTCGTCCGTATGGAAGCTATTCGCTTATTTCTAGCATACGCGGCTCACAAAGACTTCAAAGTCTATCAAATGGACGTCAAAACTGCCTTTCTCAACGGCGTATTAAAAGAAGAAGTCTACGTCCCTCAACCTGAAGGGTTCATGCACGAGAACCATCCTGATCATGTCTATCGATTGGACAAAGCTCTCTATGGACTAAAACAACCCACTCGTGTTTGGTATGATGTTCTGAGCGAATTTTTGGTCAAATCCAACTTCATCAGAGGAACAATCGATACGACTCTCTTCATCAAAAGGAAAGGAAAAGACTTGATGATCGTTCAAGTTTACGTTGATGACATCATTTTCGGATCGACGAATGAACGTCTCTGTCAGAAATTTGGTAATCTCATGAAGACCAAATTCGAGATGAGCTTAATAGGAGAACTCCAATTCTTTCTTGGATTACAAGTCAAGCAACTCGATGATGGCATTTTCATCAGTCAAACCAAATATATCCGAGATAATCAAGACAAGAGCACACCGATGAATACTCTTATGTCTACGAATTGCAAACTGGATGCTGATCCGTGTGGAAAGGCTGTCAACATCACCACCTATCGGAGCATTATCGGATCTCTTCTCTACTTGACATCCAGCCGACCCGACATTATGTTTGCAACTTGCCTATGCGCCCGCTTTCAAGCCGACCCAAAGGAGTCCCACATGAATGTTGTCAAGAGAATTCTACGATATCTCAAAGGAACTTCAAACTTAGGGTTATGGTATCCTAAAAATACTTACTTTCGACTTATAGGCTATACTGATGCTGACTATACAGGTTGTCGAATGGACAGAAAAAGCACGTCTGGCGGAGCACAATTTTTAGGCGAAAAGTTGGTCTGCTGGTCCTCAAAGAAACAAAATTGTGTCTCAACATCGACGGCCGAGGCGGAATACGTCGCGGCTGCCAGCTGTTGCTAGCAAATTCTATGGATGCGGACACAACTACGCGATTACGGGTTTGATTTTAATAACATTCCCATTTGCAGTGATTCTCAAAGTGCTATAGTCATTACCTGCAATCATGTTCATCATTCACGCACGAAACACATAGATATTCGTTATCATTTCATTACCTGCAACTTGCCAACTTATTCACTAAGGCATTGGATGAAAAACGATTTCAATTCCTTATTGCTAAATTAGGCATGTTGAATCTCAATCTTACTTGAAATGTGCTTTACATGCTCTACTATGCTTCAATTTGATATTCTATGTGCTCTTGATATACCTTGATTATTTTGCGTGACTCTATCTTTTAATAGTTTTTATATAAAGAAAATTAAAAATAAAAATATATATAAATATATATATATAATACCATATATATATAAATAGTATAAATAAAGTAAAAAAAATGGGGGATGACGATAATTTTGACCATTTTTTGAAATTACTCACAAAAATATTTCTTCGATATATATGATTAAGTTCTTTGCCTAAAAATTCATATGACATTCTTTTATTCAAAAGAACTCTGTTTGATTCACTACACACAAAGCCACATCATACATGTGAGAATTTGAACCTCAATATTTTTTTTAGTGTGTCACACTTCAAATGACTCTCTTTTGGTTTGTACTTCGTAGCTTCAATCTTGCTTTTGTGATTAGTTTGTCATGAAAATGATAAGGGCAAATTAGGAAATTCCTCACTTGGCCCAAATTATAAATCCTTTACTTTTTCCTCTAGAAATCCCCTTTGAGCCTTCTCCGACATTCTTTTTCTTCAAAATACCCAACTAAGCCTTCAACGTTATTCAAATGATTCGGGGTTACTCAATCAAGAAAAAGAGGGAGAGAGCAAAAGTGATGTACATTATGCATTTCTTAATCATTATAAAAGAGAAACACTGATCTCACTGCGAACTTCTCCTAGATAATCTCGTATACTCCTAGAAGAGAAGCACCTTGAAGTGAACTTCTCCAATGATAATCTAGATCTTATGTAGAGAAAACGAGAAGAGAAGCACAGTCCTGGGTTCGAACTCCATAACTGTGAAACTTTCTAAAGGAACACAGTCTCGACACAAAATCAAAGAAGATCTCATCTCTCAAAGCCTTGAAAAGAAATTACTAAAGAAAGGAAAAGCAAAAGGATCAGAACATAATTTCACAGAAAGGCCCTTGGAAGAGAATAATTTTTAAGCTCACTAACCCAAATCCCTTACCCCTTCAGTCAGAGCATAAAAATAATCCCTTAAAAATCCATTTGATTCAAAATGATGAACTCTCACTTGGTATGTTGATTAAAAATACTACGATAACAAATTAATTGATATAATTTTATTGTGATGATAAGAGTGATATATCTACTAAAAATCTCCTTGATAAAAATAAATTGAGTGATATGAGCGAAACTTGCGAGAGTTGTCGAAGTGATTCATACTATGCACTGAGAATACTAGTTTAGTTACATGATTTTATGGCAAATTAATGTTATATATGTCTTGAAATTTTTTTTTGTGTGATAATGTTCAAAATAAATAAATCTGACCCCGAAACAATTTTTTTTCTTTTTCTCGCACATTTTAAATGCATTAATACATGCATTGGTTCAGAATTGATAAAATGTGAATAACTATTTTGAAAAACGCAATATTTTTAATGAAACTATGCTGAATTGCTTAAAATGCGTTACTTGTACTTAAATCGAAATTTTCATATGCCAATTTGTACTGAAAATATGCTTAGGTACTGAAAAATTTACTCAATGCAATTGTTGAGGGGGAGTTTTATATGAGAATTTGTTATTGTCATCTACACTCGTAAACATGAATTCTAACATTTTTAAGCCTCGCACAAAATTTAGAGCTCATCCGAGGAATCAAATGTTGAATTTCATCAACATTAGGAGATAATTTCATCTCTTTCAGAAATACATGGAGTATTATGCAATTTATTTTTGGGTTAATTCATAAATTTTTTTCAGACCTGAATTTATCTAAAGCCCAAAATATTTTTTTTCGGCCCAACTGAATTTTTACTTTACTCGATCGTAAAGTATTAATACCACTTTATCGATCGAAAAACTCACTCACACGCAACTCCTTATCATCGAAAAACTTTTTGACTTCTGAAAAATACGCTTCGAACTTCGGCGATACTCATCCTAAAATCATCTTATCTCTGAGATTTTCTTCCTTAAATCGCCCATTTCGAAGGTAAAAACAAGTTTCGAATCATTCTCCGTTAACATACGATTCTCAAGCTTTTTCACGAAAACAGTTGAAGAAATTTAATATTCATACTTTTTCGACTGAAACTGATTTTAAACCTTCAAATCAACATGTTTAAACTCGACCTTTTGGGTTAAAATCATGATATTTGGATTCGCAACTGTTCTCTGAACATTCCGAACTCAGATCAACTCATGATTTACTCAGAAATCGAAGATTATGTATCACGTGTTTACTGTTTGATTTGAAAATTTTTCGATCGAAAAAGTGTGTCGCAAACATTGTCGTCGAAGAACTTTAGTTTTTGTTCAATTTTATTCGATCGCAAAACTCAGCGTCGAAAACCTTTTGTTTTCGATATTCTTTTATTCAATCGAAAAACTACGCGGCGAAAAATAAATTTTTCGAGTATATTTTATTCGATCGCAAAAGTCAGCGGCGAAAACTTTAAGTTTTTCGATATTCTTTTATTCGATCGCAAAACTACGCGGCGAAAAACATAAGTTTTTCGACAATTTTTTATTCGATCGAAAACTTACTCAGCGAAAAACTATTGTTTTCGATAACATTTTATTCGATCGTAAAAGTCACGGGCGAAAACTTGAGTTATTCGACACATTTTATTCGATCGTAAAATTTACCGACCGAATAAATTGTTACTCGAATAAAAACACGCCGAAAAAGGCTTAGAAAATTTTTCAAGACTTGGAAAATTTTCGATCGCAAAATTTAAAGATCGAATAAATTGTTACTCGAATAAAAACACGCTTCTACGACTTAGTCAATTTGACAAATCTTTCAAAATTTTTCACTAAGTCTTTCGAAAATAAACCTTAAGACATACAATTTTTTTAAAAATTCATTCTTAATCCCGTTTATTCGCATATGAAATTTTTCAACTAATGAACTCCATGTTATTCTTTACAGATATGGAAATTCCAAATTATCCTCACATATACCCTTCATCAAGCTTCATGCTAGTTCATGACAATAATTATCAACTGGATCTCACAACATTCCGGTGCCCGGATGAAGTCATCATCTCCATCCTTAAAGGACACCCACTGTGGCCAGCATCAACGATGACGGCCTCCGTACCGATGGTCTACCTACAACAATTCTGGGGACTTATGGATAGCCATGCAGTCGGAAACGACGTGGAATATACAACCAAAATAAATTCAAGACACGTCGTTCTGAACCGCAATCTCTTGGTCATGGTGCTTGATCTTCCGCACAACGACACGTATGATCAACTTTCAACAGACGCGGAGATCGTAGCGGATATGCTCCGGATGGGATACAAGCCCCCACTTCCCAAATTGGTAAGTTTCCAAAACAACGGCATTCCCCATCCATGGAAGACTTTGTTCGGCATAATCAACAAATGCCTCTCCCCAAAACACTCCGGATTCGACAAGGCGAACGAGAACACCCTTCGCATTTTTCACGGAGTAATCTTTTCAAAATGATATAACGTGGCCCAGTTGATTTGGAACGATCTAGCGGACCAGATGCGTCAAAAGGAGACAAAGTCGAAGGCCAAGTTTCTCCCCTACGTACGGTAGTTCCCGTTGCTGATCTCACACTACATGGAACTCCATCCAGAGATCCCAAGACTACCACCAGTTGGGGAATACACTCCACCACGCCTTCGATTTTTTCACAACCCGAAGGCCGCCGATCTAGCACTCCAACCAATGCTGATCCCATTGGAGTTGCTCCGACTAGCTGATCCAACTGAAGAGGCATATCAGGACTACTGCCAGAACAACTCCATCACGGAGGCGATGGTACGTGCCTTGGATCCAGCTCCGGCACCTTCTCAAAGGGAATCTTTGGTGACAACAACGGAGCCCGAAGCCACGACTCAGGAGATTGAGCCCGAAGGTGTTCCACAAGACATCTCTCCTGAGGCAACCGATTCTGATGAAGCACACAGACTCCAACGAAGGGGCCCTCGCCGACAACAACTATCGGCCTCGTCTGCAGTGCCTTCAATCATACCAGCTTCAGAGCCAACACATCCACCACCAAGTGATCAGCCTACCGAACAGATTCAAATTGAATCTGCCTCAACACCCATAGAGGTGATATCTATCGTATCATCTCAAGGATTGGGTGGAAGCCCTATTGGACCCCCGATATCTTCGGAGCAAACAATAGGCCAACCCATTGAAGTTGTGACTTCAGGGTTGATAACGGATGTCCTTGGACGTTCCGGAACTTCAAGACCTACTCGAGGCGGCACATCGGAAATCTACTCCGATGTTGTGACAGTGGAGCGCCTCCTTGGCCCCACTCCACCAATGTTCGTGACGGAGCAAAGACTACAAGAAGCGCTCTCAACAGCTCTATCTTCTCTAGAAGATCGTCTGATGGACCGTATGCTCCACGCTCTCGAGACTTCCCAAAGAGACACCAGGAAAACACCAGTCTCAGAAGCTGCTCCGACCGCACACAAACCACACCCATATCCTCACCACTTCCTACCACCACTATACATACCCCACTACAACCAATCCTCACCACCCCACTCCCTCACCATCACTTATCAATCCCTACACCATCCCGATCACCCAGATTCACGATATACTCATCTCACGCCTCCTCACCTTATAGACCAGATCTCCCGCTGAGGAGAGTCTCTACAAACGGTTGATAGATAAACCAGAGCCGCCAGGACAAACAACATGCCAAGAAGAAAGCTCCCGCACCAAGCGTAGACATGACGATCCCGATTATCCGGATCGTCATGAGGGGGAGAAACGACAACGAACTACACGGAGCGGCCGTGGATCGAGTCAAGCATAGACAAAGACTCATGAAGCTGGAGGATCATCCTCACACCCACTAACCACACAATCTCAAACCCGCCAACAAACAACCACACCTCCCACCATATATCAAACACGAACCTTCTCTCCTACAAATCCAAATCCGAGCCCAACCTCAAACCTCCCCCAAGTCCAACCAGAAGCAGTTGCCTACGATCCACATCTGATCGTAGATGACTACATCCTAAACGAGAAGTGGATGACGCAATGGGAACCAGAGGAAGCTGCTCAAGCTCGACTCTCTAACTTCAAATACTTCTTACAACAAGCTTCAGTGGACTTGGTGCTGCTTGAAGAAGAAGAACTTCAAGAAGGCGAGAACTACAGTTCTGCCCTCCCAAAGCTACCCGAAATGATAAGGCTCAGAGTCGACTCTCCTCCGCGTTTATCAAAAGGGACAGTTAAAGTCGAGACGCCATGGGAGAACGTCAGAATTGAAGTCCCGTTCATTGAAGACGTAAGAAAGCGGATTTGGAGGGCTCCAAACAAAATCAAGAAGCTCAATGAACTTAACCTAAGGGGCATCTCACACTGGGAAGATAGGAAGAAAATGGAGCATATCTTCATGCTCAATTATCTCGGACCCAATCGAAGTGGCATTCCAGCTGATCAACTGAAGGAAAATTACACGAACAAGCCACCGATTCTCCAACTTGTCGAGTCTCGCATACGATCGGAAAATATCCAACCCCTATCTACATCATTAAGCGAGCGGACAGCAACCGCACTCGAGAAGAGATAGATGAAAGCTATCTCCCATTCCTTCCACCGGATGAGGTCTACCAATTGTACCAGATGTACAAGAGAAAGTACAAGACGCATTCCGGATATATCAAGACTGAAGGACTCGAGGGACTGAAAAGATTCATGGTGCGGCAGATCAAGTATCACACCGCACACGACCTTCAAATTCCAATAGAGAACAACATGAAGAAGGTTAACATGGAATCTCCGCTCATGAAGGGCTTCCCACTCAACAACTTTCCCGAGAACTACATCTTCAAGAAACCTGGCCTCGCCATAACCTATCTAAATCCAGTCATTGGGAAGACAAGGGCTATGATGAAGTCAGAAGTCCATAAGTTCTGCGACGGGACGCTAAAGTTAGTGAGGAAGAACATTCAGAAGAGATTGGGAGAGATCACCGAAGAGACAATCTTCGAAGATCTTTGTGAAGAAGAGGCCCCACTCTTGAAAGAGCTTCTAGATGCTATAAATGAGAGATTAGAGCTGAGGAATGCTGTTCGACGTTACGAGACAGCATTGGGATTGCGGAAGTCTTTTTACGCCCGACAAGGATAAAAGGAGCTGAAATAAAGACAAGCACAAAGGGGGAGATTGAAGAGAACATTAGAATTGTGCTTTATTATTCCATTATCCTTGTAATTATGGGCGTAATTAGAAGTTTTGATAGTGTAGGACCTAATAGCAATTATACCTTGGATATAGGTATTAATATGATGTACACTATCAAAATTAATACAAGTTTATTATTCAGAAAAATAACAAGCATCGATTTCATATTTAAACGAGAGAATACGTTCGAGAAACTCGGAAAGCTAACAACCTCTCTCAAGATCTTCAACGCGGATATTCGATCGAACGTAATCCGTAAGATTTCTTACTCGAATACCGAGAATTCGTGCTTAGATTGCTTGTAATGAATCAGGACCTAACACATTCCATTAATCTTCCTTGATTATCAAGACCCAAATTGAGGTCGATTTAACCTTATTCGATCGCTAAAGTCGAGATGCCAGCAGTTTCAACGTTTTTTTGGTGTTATCGGTTGTTTTCGACTATTCCTCTTAATCGCATGCATTTTACCCAGGAAGTGTTACACAGACTATACAAATTGTTACCCAGAATGCAAGAAGTGTTACCTAACAAGCGTGTTAATTCACTTTTTTCCGAATAATTTCGAAATCCCGCCCACACGACGAGCGATAAAGCCAACAAGGTGGCACAACGTAATATTCAGGCTATGGGTCACTTGAATTTATACATAGTACATGCAATTTTGGCCGAAAATATGATTCAATTCACAATTATTTTTCCTTATTCGCGTTAAGAATTTCAAAGAATTCGCATCCCAAATATTACATTCGATGACGTTAAGATCAGAAAAAACCGTCGATGGCACATCGAATTTTTAGATTTCTCGATTTTTCAACGAGCTTTTCAAATTGCATTTAATACATTTTTTCATTATAAACTTCGAAATTTTTCGTTGATTATTCCCATGAGAAATTATCGTCGATTTAACCTTATTCGGGTCATTAACGTCGAGATTGAGCCAACTTTCGAATGTAATTTTTGGTTTGATAGAACTTGATTTTGGATTGATCATTTGGGAGAGATGATGACAAATATTAGTAATTTTCGCAAAAAGGTGGGGCAAATGAGTCTTTTCCATGTAAATAGGTCCGTAACTCTAAGAGAAACTTAAAGTGGGTCTTTATCTCTATTTTCAAAAGTTTCAGGGCATCAACTCTAGTCAAAATATTCTAATGGTGTCTGAAACCTAATTAGCCCTTAGTTTAAAGCAAATATAATCATATTCCCTGTGTAATAATATAAAAATATTTATTTTTATTTCTTAAAATAAAAGCAAAATTATATAAAATATTAAAAAAGTTTATATAATTTAATTTTATTATTTTAATGTTATAAAATATTTTAAACATAACTAAAATAAATTTATATTTAAAAAATAAAAATAAAAATTATATTATAACTCAATTTTAGAGTTAAGAGAAATAGAGTTAGAGCATCTCCGAGGAAACACTATAGCTGGCGTTAAACGTTAGCTATGGAGTTGGGGGAAGTCCAGTGGGACACTAAACGCAACGTCAAACATGGAGGAGTGAATAGTGTCCCGCTATCTGAAGTGGGCACTGTTCACTCTCTATTGCTATATATTTTTTAATTTCTTTAATTGTTAAATTTTTAGTTTTTTTTTTCAGTTTATGTGATTTTGAGGTTTTGACGGCTCGATGGAGAAAGGGAGGGAAGATGAACAGTCATCGTGGAAGAGAGAGAGACATTCCTTATTTAATTAATTTTTTTCTCTATTTTCTTTTTTTTTTTTTACAGAACTTAGATTGTTTGATAATTTTTTAAATAAAATACTTCTTTATAAATGCGATAATATAACTTACTTTATAACTTAATAATTTACTCTATATTTGAAACTTTACAATGTAGCAATTGTATATGTAGAGGAACCGTTGGAGATGACCTTACTCAAAAATCCTACTCTCTCTTCTCTTCAAAACAACTCCACATTTCCTCCCTCCCCACTTCTCCCCCTCCTCCGTTAATGAAGGTGGGGGAGCTCCTTTTTTGTTTTATTTCTGTTATGCTATTTCATAAAAAACAATAAAATCGTTCGTCGTTTGTGTCGCCGCTCGCCCACCGCCTCCTCGCCGTCGCCACCACCAACCGTCGTCGCTGCCATCCACCGCCTTACGCCACCGTCCGCCGTTTACCCGTGATTCTTCCTAGTAGGGAGCTCGTGTCTCCCGTCCTTCGGGTCGGGAGCTTTGTCTCCATCGTTGAAGCTTTCCTCTCCCTTTATGGAGCCCCCTTCGAAGAAGGCGAGATCCTTGCAGTCGAAGACCGAAAAAAGTGAAGAGTATCGTAATTTTAGCTTAATAGTTATTTTCGTGGAAATTTTTTTAGTTCTTCGTGTTCAAGACTGTGTGTCTCGTCTTATGTCGACTTTTTCTTTTTTTCTTTTTTCCTTTTTGTTTGTGTATCATGCTCATGTGTAAGCCTTTGTTTCTCTTTCGAGATTGATGTTATCGGAGAGACTCGTTAGTCTATTTAGCCAGTGTACTTTTGTTAATGAAATTCAAGCTATCGTTACAAAAAAAATGGAGATACTCTAAATACAGAGTATCACTGTTTGCAAACTCTATAAAGGTGTTCAAAATAGAGTATTCATTAGAGAAGAGGTGTACACTAAAATAGAGTATTCATTGGAGATGCTCTAATACATTCACGCTAAGCCAACGCCACCATTATCCCTGAAGCTAAGGGTTTTCATATTTATGATACAATCGGAAAAACCGGTAAAACCGAAATTTTCCATTTTTCGATTCGGTTAATTCAGTTTCGGTCGATTTCGGTTTAGAATTAAGAAAACTTTGGTTTTTCGATCCGGTTTTCGGTTTTCAGGAAAAAAAACCCCGAAATAAACAAAAACCGAAATATTCTTTTTAAAAAAATTTATTGTAATTCTATATATTCTTTATATTGTGTAATGGGCCATGACTAATTTAAGATGAATCGGCCTGGTGCTAAAGCCCAAGGTGCCCAACTAAACAAGTTCATTTATTCATTAAAGGTAATAAAATGCAAAGATAATTAACAAAACAAATACTTTTTCCCAAACCAAACCACAGCCGAGAATCTCTCAGAAAAACAAAAAAATTACAGACGAGCGAGAACTTGTTTCCAAGTTTAAGCCAATGCTAAGGCCAACCTGTCAAACCACATATGTTCTTTGCTTTCTCTTTTTTTAGTTCATTGGATTGAAATTCCCAACAATATGATGATTGAATAATTCTATTTTGCTCACGATTGAGATTGCTTTCTCTGCACATTTTTATATTGGTTTCTCAGTTCGTTTGTTGCTGTGTGTTAAAAGGGCCGAGCTGATCAACACGATATCAGGCTTAAGGTATCTTTTGTGGGTTGGTCTATTAAACAATTTGACCCAGTTAATATAATAATTGAGACTGAATTTGTTTGGATTATAAATTCTTGGAGCGTAATCAAACAACGCTAGAGTTTTGGATACCGTAGTAATATTCCCAAAACTGAATTGAAATATCCAAAATCTTCCTTCACTCAAATAATACGTTACCTAGATTTTTCTCAACTAATTTATCATTATCGTTTTTAACTCTCTCTCCAAAAAAGCCCTAACCTAATTTTTCTGCCAATTGGTCGATCTTCATCATCCCCATTTTTAGGGTTCTTAAGATTATATTCGTTGCTTATAAGCCGATAATCTACAGAGCTTTCTAGCTTTTCCACCTTGCTTCATCATACGTGAAGTTGACCATTTGTCTCCTTCGCATCTAAAACGTCCCAGGTTTACGGCTGCAGTAAAAAAGATAAGTTTGCTCTTCACTGTTTTTTATATTTGTGCATGTCCATCGTCGATTGATGCTATAATGTTTCGTAGTTGATCAACGGTACTTTGATTTTTTATTGCACTGTGATTTTTAACATGGTATCAGAACCATTGTAAGTCTTTGTGCTTATACACTGCAACTGTTTGGAATTTATTCACAACTTCTTTGAAGTTCTGAATGAGACAAGAATCACAATCAGCGAAAGCTATCTAAGGACTCACGGTGAACTCGTTCCCTTATACTTGTAATTGTTGCTTTGCTGCGTTCTTATTTTATCTATGTTTTTTTGTGTGCATTGTGTGCTGACCAAAACTCTAAGACATCATGAATTTTGAAAATACAGAAAACGAGAATCAATAAAACATTGATATTAATAATAATAATAATAATAATAATAATAACAATAACAACAACCACAACAACGACGACGACAATATTGTATTAAACAATGTTGAACTAATCCTCAATCCAAGAAATCCTTTGATATCTCCCAAGCAGACCTGCCAGTCATTAACATTACAAATGTAATGCTGATAGAATCGGAGAATTACTCCATCTATCCTCATGTCCCTTACTGAAAAAAATAAGACTGAATTTGTTCATGGGATTGTGGAAATACATCCACAACATGAACTGGCCAGTGATTGGGAAAGATGCAATGCCATTGTTTTGTCTTGGCTGCGGAATTCTTAAGCAATGAACTTAGAATAAGATACACGCGTGTCAAATTTGCATCAAAACTTTTAAGTTGATGCCAACAACATTCCTTATATAACTTGAAACAATGGGGTGATAGTGTCTCAATTTCTCTAAGCTGCAGCACCCGTGGGATGAGCTTGATGCCTTAACCACATGCCTTGTTTGCATCTTCCATGCTAGTGATCATCAAAACAGTCTATACCAAGAACAAAAGTTAATGCATTTTTAATGAGTGTTACTGAAAGTTACAATTTTATAAGAAGTAATATTTTAATATACCAACCTCTCCCATGTGTTCTTCCTGCATACAACTTAGTAAGCATGGAAGAATCTCACCGAGAGTGATTCAAACAACAACAATAATACTTCTGTTTTTATGAATAAATCTTTCAACAAAACTATTACCAACAACTCAAATAAGAATTCTGTAATATGTAAGTTATGTGATCAAAAAGGCCATCTAATAGAAAGATGTTATAAACTTATAGGTAATCTCAATAATAATAACAACAATAGCAACCCTTCAAATTATAATAATCCCCCAATGATCTGTAAATATTGTGGGATTAAAGGCCATCCAATTGAAAAGTGTTACAAATTGTTTGGTATACCAAACAAAAATTACAAGAAGAATAATACTTGGAGGAAATAAACTGCCAATGTAACTGAATCTTATCAGCATAGTATTGAAACTGTTACTCCAAATCTTTCAGTTCTCCAATACATCAAGCTAATTAAGCTGCTTGAAAAAGAGAATCAGAAAAAAATTAAAATCAGACCTAATGGAAGGTGTTATAGTTAACTCCTTATCATCTGATTTTAATAAGGGTTGGATCATAGACTCTGGAGCTACTGACCATGTTATATCATCCTCTAAAAACCTTTTGAACATAAAATATGTCAAAAGTGATAATATTCTCATAAATTTGCCTAATGGTTCATATGTTTGTGTTAAAATAATAGGTGAATGTGTATTGAATGGTAGAATAGTTCTTAGAGATGTTCTGGTTCTTCCATCTTTTAAGTGTAATATGATATAAGTTTCTAGACTAGTTAGTACAAAAAAGTGTGAAAGAAAGTTCAAAAATGATACATGCATCTTTCAGGACCCACAGTCCTTGATTATAATGGGGATTGGTGAGATGAAAGAGGGACTGTACTACTTCAACAATGATATGATTGGTAATGTTAGTAAAACAACTAACATTCTGCATGTAGTACTCATAATATGTAGTATATGAGACTAGGTCATCCTTTCTCTGTTGTCTTAGATGTGCTGAAACCTGTTTTGAATTACAAAGAAATTATGTCTGATGAGCCATGTGATGTATGTCACAAGGAAAAACTGACAAGGGAACATTTCCCTTAAGTGATTATAAATCTGCTTCTGTGTTTGAACTTGTACATGCTGATGTGTGGGGATTTTGAAACTGTTAGTCACGATAATTGTATGTTTTTCCTTACATTAATTGATGATTTTTCTGGGACTACTTGGCTTTTCTTACTTGAAAATAAGTCTGAAGTTTTTCAATTTTCCAAGTATTTTGTTAATATGGTTAGAACACAGTTCAGCAAAAGATTAAAGGTAATCAGAATTGATAATGGAACAGAATTTGTGAATAACAAGTTATCAGAGTTTGTTAGGACATAGGAAATCTTACATCAAACTAGTGTTGTTAACACTCCACAGCAAAATGGTATAGTAGAGAGAAAACACAAACATTTATTGACTGTTGCTAGTTCTTTATTGTTTCAATCTAGTATTCCCTTGATTTACTGGAATGAATCTGCTCCATTGTTGCCTACTTAATTAATAGGACATCATCTTCTGTTCTCAAAGGAAGATAACCCTATGAAATCCTATTTGGCAAAAAAGTGAAGTACGAATTTTTGAATGTGTTTGGGTGTTTGTGCTATGCAAGTGTCACTAATATTAGTTCAAAGTTTGGTGCTCGTGTCAAGCAATGCATTATGTTAGGTTATTATGAAAACAAAAAGGCATACAAATTATTAGATTTAGAAAACAATACCATATTTGTTGCAAGGGACACGAAATTTTATGAGACAGTTTTTCTTTTCAAGATTAAGTCTTCTGATAGCAAAAATAGCACTTAAGGTTTACATACTTTGACTGATGATTTCCGAAAAACTAGTGTCCCTGTTTTTTATGAAAATGAAGTCAATGCTTTGGATGATTTTAATCTACTTGTTTCTAACAGTGATGATTGTCTGATATGCAAATGCATGATGTTCATTTTTATGATTCTGATGTGCAAAATAATGTTGTTGATTTATCTAACTTTGGGGAGATGCGTGAAACTGTTGATCATGATCACATCATTGAAAACAATGAGGAAAACTTAAGTAGACTAAAGCGTATGACTAGAAGACCTGGTTATTTGAATGATTATTAATGTACAACCAATAGTGCAGGAATGAATGTATTGTATCCCTTGTCTAGTGTCCTAGATTGTTCAAAACTTGATAAGCATGATAGACGTTATTGCTGTAATATTGACAAGGTTCATATACCTAGAACTGTTAGAGAAGCCTTAGAGATTCATGAGTGGAGAGATGCTATCTGAAATGAAAGCTTTTTTAGAAAATAAGACGAGATTTAGTTGAGCTACCACCAAACATAAAGCCTATAGGTAGTAAGTGGATTTTTAAGGTAAAATATAAAAGTAGTGGAGAAGTAGAAAGGTTTAAGGCTAAACTGGTAGCAAATGGGTATAGTCAAAGGGAATGTATATATTTCGATGAGATATTAGCTCTGGTTGTTAAAATCGTTACAGTCAGACTTACGCTTTTTGTGTCTATGATTAATGATTGGACTTTTTTTCAGCTTGACGTTGATAATTCTTTCTTGCATGGTGAACTTGAAGAAGATGTGTATATGTGCTTACATGAAGGATACTTTGATTATAGTAACAGAGTCTATAAACTAAATAAGTCTCTTATGGTTTGAAGCAAGCACCTCTTAAATGGAATGAAAAACTAACTGAAGTTTTGAAAGACAATGGTTTTATTCAAAGCATGAATGATTATTCTTTCTGAAATAAAAAAATGGAATGCATGTTTACCTGCTAGTATATGCAGATGACATCTTGATATCTGGGAAAGATTTTCAGGAAAGTAGTAATATAAAATGTGAGCTTAATGACTTATTTTGTATCAAGATTTGGGAGAATTGAAGTACTTTTTAAGAATTGAAGTAATAAAATGTGATAATGGTCTAGTACTCAATCAGAGAAAGTGATTACTTGATTTATTTAGTGAGTTTGGTGTTTTAGGTAGTAAACCTAAAGAAACACCAATGCATAAAACTTGAAATTTGTTGATGACAACAATTCTGATGTAATTGATATATAGTTTTTTCAGGCTCTGATGGGAAGATTAATATATCTTTGTAACACTAGACCTGATATATCTTATGTGGTGCATACACTTAGTCAATTTATGCATTGTCCAAATAGATCACATCTTGTACCTGCTTTTTGAATTCTTAAATATCTAAAAGCAGTACGTGGTTACGGTATTTTGATTTCAAACAGTTCAAATCACTACTTAACAGTGTTTTGTGACTCTTATTGGGCATCCGCTACTACTCGGAAATCAGTTTTAGGTTACTGTGTATTTTTTGGAAATACACTAGTGTCATGGAAAAGTAAGAAACAGAAAATGGTGTCGCGTCATTGGCAGAAGCCGAATATCGATAAATAACACATGCTACTTGTGAAACAATTTGGATAACTAGATTGCTTCAAGACCTGAAAATTAATGTTTCAGGTCCAACGAAACTTTTCTTTGGCAACAATGTTGCTATACAAATAGCGAATAATCTGATTTCATGAACGGACTAAACATATAGAATTAGACTGTCATTTCATACGGGAATATATAGCAAAGCGTGTTATTGAAACCAATTTTGTCAAATCGCAGGACCAGGTAGCTAATATTCTTACCAAGGCTCTCGGAAAGGAAAGCCACAACATATTTAGAGAAATGCTAGTAATGGTGAATATATTCGGCCCTTCATCGTGAGGGAGGCTGTTACAAGGCTGAGTTGGATCAACACGATATCGAACCTAAGGTATCTTTTGTCGGTTGGCCCAATTAATATAATAATTGGGACTGAATTTGTTTGGATTATAAATCCTTGGGGCGAAATCAAACAACGAGTTTTGGATACCGTAGTTGAAGTAAAAAATGCGAGGGGGGGGGAGTGAATTAGGCTTATAAAATTGAGCTTTTTCTTTTTAAAAAACTTTTTATGTGATATCCTAGAAACGTTTATTTTCTAAGTGATTACTTTTCAAAGAATGTTTCGTCGGTTATCTCCTAGTTGCGTCGGATTTGTATCAGATATATCTCACGAAAAATATAAAGAAATGAAAGTAACGTGAGACATGATTTTATAGAGGTTATATCCACAATCGAGGTTTAGTCCTCTCCTTGAGGTTTGTTTCTCAAGAGTTAATAAATTATTATAATGTTACCTTAGTCGGTTACAAAACTGATTGATTTAGCACTATACACAAACCGAAACATGTTGAACTCTAGACACCCCTAGGTTACTGCACGCCGAGTTTCGCTCCTAGGAATCTCCAATTCCCAGCCGAAAACAACTCGTTACCGAAGCCCCCAGTTCCCGGCCATTGATGGAATTTTTTGGTGTAAGCTCAGGCTGCAGAAGGATATCGCAAGTACAGACGCAGTCGACAGAAGGTTATCACTAATGGCCGCTCAAAAGCACAAGGTTTTCTCGAGTATAAGCTCAAAACTCGTTCCTGATGCTTTTTGTCTCTTCTTAGCTCGATATTCTAAGTGTTGTTCTCTATGTATAGGCCCTTTCAACCAACAATTACATGGAAAGTCAGTCACAAGATAATATCCCAAATAGGCGCTTAATCCATGTAATTATCGAGGAATTAATTTGCCAATTTAATCATATCAATCAAAAAGTAGCACAATGATCACAAGCTCATAATAGCATGATATTATTCCATGTAAAAGCACAGATACGAAATCAAGGCATATACTTTTATTCCGGATGATATTTTCCATAATAGCACTTTCCATATGTGATATCCAGCTAGCATCTTATAAAATCAATCAATTATGATCTTTTCCTTTTATGGTTCCTTAATTTCAGCACGAAGATATTCTAATTGATTTTTCCATATAAGATCAAGTAAGATGCATGCAAAGATTATCAACATGATTTTTTCCAGAATATATAAATTCAAACGGATATAACGCATTCCATATTTAGACATCATACTTTCCATATATAACTCATTATGATATCTCACAAGGTTTTACAATAAATAGCACAACATATCTGCAATCAGATATTCCTTAGCATGTGAGACATCTATATAACATGTGATCGCATAGTTTTATCAGTTAAACACATAATCACATGTAGATATTCGACATTCTTCAATGATGAAGCCCATAAAACATGCGTCGAATATTATCATATACGTAGACATTGTAATACATCCAAATCGAATTGCTCAAAGTTATAGCCCTAATTACATAAATCATCAAAACTCTTCTAAGCATATAAACAAAAAATGTCAACATTCTCCCCCTTTTTGATGATGACATGTAATTAATGCATCACGGAAGCATGTAAGCATATTCGATCATGCAATTCCTAAATGCATATGACTAAGTACTTCACGATCACATGCATATCATATGATATTTCATAATCTCAAATAAAAGTGTATATGCTCGCCCTCTCTAAATGTAGATATCCCATGTAACATGCATAGAGATATCATAGATGTATTTTACTCCCCCTGTCTAAGTACAAATATCTCATGTAACATGCGTAAATATATCGTAGATGGATTTTACTCCCTCTGTCTAAGTGCAGATATCTCATGTAACATGCATAGATATATCCTGGATGAAATTTCGAAGTTACCAGTTCGTGTGCTCCCCCCTGCCTAAGTGTGCATTTTCCAATCATGATTCAGGCAGCAGATACTTATCATAATATAACATATGCAATTAGTAAACATGAATAAGTATCATAATAGGGCAAACAATACGATATATCATAAAAAAAATGAGTTCCAAAAGTACTGACCCATCAAACGACCATACGACTTCACACATTAGTTACCTTACTCTCCCCCTTCAGCATAAAAAAGAGGGATACTAAGAGTTCTAAGGCTAAAATAGAAGGTTAGTGCGGAAATAGCTAAAAAGTTAGACGAGAACTAAGGATGAAATATCATGGCAGAAAATGTTCTAAAGGCTGAAATCAACATCCTACTTGGCAGATTTTAAATAGATTCCCTCTTATTGCTTTAGTATGATGTATTTCCATTCCCAGTGTGATTACATTCACAACGTGTTTACCGCGACGTTCCCAGTCTGGTGGTAGCGCGATCCCTTCAGCTAAAAAATGTGGTTATCAGCATTTCTTATGGAATTTCCTTGTCAGAGCTCTCAGAAGTTTTGTTATATCAGCTCGCCAGACATAGGTTCCCTTCACATCTGCTTCAACGTTCTTCTTACAAGCAATTTAGAGCTATGAAGTCTCGAAGATGGGCATTTAAGATAGAATAGAGTGAGGAACGATGTAATCACCTATGAAATAGTGAGAAACTTAAACGGTTCTAAGATAATTTGAATTAAAAAAAAAATGAACTGCTAACAGCTCAAAAGTTTTTAAGGAACGACTAATCCTGAGTGATATCAAGAAAGGAGGCAAGCTTGCCTTAAGGGTCAAGAAATCTTCGAGATAATACTTTCCCAAAGAGTTTAGATGTCAAATAAGAACAAGATCTTAAAATAATTTTCAAAGAAAAATCAGCTCAAGGATTTATACCGAAAATGATCAATATGATTTAGGAACTTCAAGAGTTTTAAGAGTAGTGGACATCGATTCATCTGACATATGCTCTTTCCGCTTTTTGCTCGTGCTCGATTTGATTCCGACACCTTTGATTCCAACGTTTCACCATTCTCATAGATGAAGAGGTTCGGAGAGAAAAACTTTTAAGATAAGGATCAAGTTTTAAGAATCGAGGTTATCACATAGGGATTTATAGAAGTCGGCGGTTTATACAAGAAAGAGATATGGATAATATCAAACTTCGAAATTTGAATTTCAAAAATGGAATAAACCGTCAATCAAGGAATCAGAGATCATAGAATGATTTGATGTGATCTCGTTTAAATAAGGAAGGAATATTAAAGGCTGATTAGAAAGAAATCGAAAAGATCTTGTTTTCCTAAAATAATTCTAAAGGCTGAAATAAGGATGAGATCTTAGAAATAACTCTAAAGGTTGAAACTAGGATACGATCTTAGGAATAATTCTAAAAGCTGAAATTGATACGAATTTCTATCAAAAATAATTCTCGAATTGGAATCTTAGGATTTTTAAAATAACTGGAAGAATTTTGGCAAGTTATCTAACATTATTTAGCTCCGTGATTCCCATTCGATCACGGATGTCGCAGAATCTGGTCTCGATTAAGGGCTTCGTGAAGATATCAACAAGCTGATCATTTGTTTCTACGAATTCCACGGTGATATTCCCTTTCTGAGCATGATCTCGTATAAAGTGGTGTTTAACCTCTATGTGCTAGAATGATGCATCGGATTCTTAGTAATACTCATGCCGCTAGTATTATCACAAAGAATAGGAATTTTGTCATAACCTAACCCAAAATCACTAAGGGTTTGTTTCATCCAAAGCACTTATTGACAACAATTTCCTAATGCCATATATTCAGTTTTGGTTGTGGAAAGGGCGACAACATTTTGTTTTCTACTAGACCAAGTTATTAGGGAATTCTCAAGTAACTGACATATACCACTAGTACGTTTCCTATCTTCCTTACATCCAACATAGTCGGCATCAGAATATCCCACCAATGGGAATTGATTGGTATTGGAATATCAAAGACCAAAATTAATAGTGTCGTTTATATATCTAACTGTTTGCTTGACTGCTATCAACTGAGATTCCTTAGGATTCGATTGACACCTCGAGCACATATCAGGTCTACTTGCAGTTAAGTAAAGAAGACTTTCAATCATACCTCCATATTGAGTTTGATCAAAATGAGTAGATGATTCATCGTTACCGATTTTGGTGGTCTGATGCATCGGAGTGGAAAGCACCTTGGAATTTCAAAATTTGACTAACAGTTCCTTGCTGCATTTCGTCAGAGAATGAAGGTTCTCGAGTCAAGTTGCTTAATTTTGCAACACAACAAAGTAGTTTAGCTCACCCATTAGACTCATTTCGAATTTCTTCTGCATGGACTTAGAAAATTCCTCACAAAGAAGGTTGTTAGTACTTCCAAAAATTGTAGCATCAACGTAAATATGTACTAACAACATGTGATCACATTCATACTTAATAAACAGGGTGTTATCAATATCTCCACTAGTAAATCTCATGTCTATTAAAAATTTGATCAATCTTTCATACCATGCCCTATAGGCATGCTTTAAACCATATAATGCTTTATTTAGTTTGAAAACATGGTTTCCTTCTTTAACAAAACCGAGAGGTTGTTCGACGTAAACTTCCTCATTTATAAAACCATTTAAAAAGGCAATTTTTACGTCCATTTGAAAAAGTTTAAATCCTTTAAAACATGCATATGCAAGTAAAACACGTATAGATTCTAGTCTAGCTACGGGAGCAAAAGATTCTTCGAAATCTATACCGTCTTCCTGAGAATAACCTTTTACAACTAACGTCGCTTTATTTCTAGTGATTTTGCCGTGTTCATCGAGTTGGTTCCGAAACACCCATTTTATTCCTATAATAGATTTTTCGTCCAGCCTTTCTACAAGCGTCCATACTTGGCTCCTTTCGAATTGTGATAATTCGTCCTCCATAGCGGTAATCCATGATTTGCCATCTACTACGTTATGGATGATGCTTGGTTCTATCATTGAAAGCAACACATCATGTGATTCCGCTTCATTTTGTGCAGTTGTTAGTGTTTTGATTCCATAGGTGATATTTCCTATGACCTGATCTGTCTGGAAGCATGCTTGAACATTCGGAGATGATGTTTATCTGAAGCTTCTGGTTCCAGTGTATCAGTGTTTTCGTCTTTTGGAATGTCATCATTCGTTCCTTCATAAACTTGTATCTCTGCACGAGGCAAATCTACACCTTCCTCATTTAGAGCATATGCGGTAAGAATTTCATCAAATGTTACATGTATAGACTCTTGAACAGTCTTTTTCCTTTCATTATAGACGCGATAAGCTTTGGAATGAAGACTGTAACCAAGAAATATCCTTTCATCTACCTTAGAATCAAATTTCCTCTTTTATCTCTATCATTCAAAATAAAACAATTATAGCCAAACACATGGAAATATCCTATATTAGGAGTTCTACCGTTCCAAATTTCATAGGAGGTCTTCTTCAATATTGACCTAAGGAAAACACGATTAGACACATAGCAGGTTGTACTAACAGCTTCCGCCCGGAATTTTTTGAGAATATCATACTCATGTAGCATTGATCTAGCCATCTCCTGTAACACTTAATTTTTCTGCTCAACTACGCCGTTTTGTTGGGGTGTTATAGGAGCAAAGATGTTATGAATATACCCATATTGATCACAAAAAGATGCAAATAATTTACTATCAAATTCTGGACCGTTATCACTACATATCTTACATACGCTCATTTCTTTTTTATTTTCAAGTCTCTTCACTAGCGGTGCAAAGTTATCTAATGTTTCACTGTTATGCGCAAGAAATCACCCATGTGTACCTAAAATAGTCATCTACAATAACAAAGGCATATCTTTTACCTCGCAGAGACATTTTCTGAAATGGACCAAAAAGGTCGAGATGAAGTAGATCCAGAGGTCTGGAAGTAGATATCACATTCTTTACCTTAAAGGACGTCGTAGTCTGCTTACCCATTTGGCATGCTTTACATGTTTTGTCCTTTGTGAATTTCATGCTGGGAACACCTCTTACCAGTTCTTTGCTGGTTATATGATATATCAGCTCCATATTGGCATGTCCAAAGCGTATGTGCCATAACCATGTCATATCATGTGTAACTGCTAGGGACTTGACATCTTGGTTAGTGATATCATCAAGAGTGATGCAGTAGATGTTGTCATACCTAGATCCACTAAATATAACTTCATCATCCTTTTTAGCTACGCATTTATCATTTACAAAAGTTACGATATATATCACACAATGGACTTATGCTTATTAAATTATGTTTTAAATCCTTAAATAGTCATACATCATCTATAGTGATTTGTAAATCGTTACCGACAGTTCCAACTTCAATGATCCTAACTTTGGTGTTGTCAGCATTTGGAACATATCTTCCGTCATATGCTTTCAACGACACGAATTTACTGATATCACCTTTCATATGGTGGGAACACGCGTTGTCGAGGTACCACCTATTTTTCTTACTGGAACTTCTTCATTGTACCTGCAGGAATGAGTTCTTTTCTGAGGTAGCCAATGTTTGTTGGGTCCTAACATGTTAGTAGCAAAGTAACTCATGTTGACATGTGATATATCATTCATCCCAGACTGTGATCCCACGATCTTAGGTAGACCAGCTTTAGGAACATGGTTATCACGGAATTTCTTTGGCCTCCAAACATATTTTGATTTATCAGCTCTCTTAAAAGTATAATTGTATGAATAATGACCATGACGACCATATGAAAAGCATTTTGGTTTTCGTACAACTAGTGCAATATGTTCTTCTACGATGGAATATCTTATCCCTAATTCCAGTATTTCTAGAAATGTTCACTAACATATCTAGGTTTTGCTTCCCTTCGAGAAGTCTATCCATGGTACGTTCTTTTTCCTGTAGGGAACGTCTAAGTACAGTGATAGACATATCGTTGTTTGCCTATTCAAGTTCTTTGCAATTGCATTGAACTTTTTCTTTCTTAGACATATCTATCTCTGCTTTCAAGCGTGAGATTTCTAGATCAGCCTGATATTTTTCTCTCGCTAAGTAATCTCGTTATTTAACCAAGTTTTTCGTTAGCGACTTAAGCGACTTGATATTTTCATGAGCATTTTGAATTATTTCACATAGCTCTTCCTTACTTTCATATACTTCAAAAACAGAAGATGTGTTATAATGAGATCCTTCCATACTCGCATATAACTCATTTAGAATATTAATTTTCTGAATAGTTGATGAAGAAGATACATGATCATCATCAGCCACGTAAGCAAGGTTTTCCTCCTCCGTGTGTTCGTTTTCGAAATCTTCCCAGTTTGTCACCATGGCCCTCTTTTTTTTGTCTTTTTATCATCGCTTGGTAATGGGCAGCTTGAAGCAAAAAAGGCCTGGCTTATTACACCTAAAGCATTTCTGGACATTATTCCCCGATGAGGATATTCCATTGTTCTTCTGCCGGAATTTGGAGCTCCCTTTGAATCTTCTTCATTGCCGGAACTTCTCAAATTTTTTGGTCAGCATGGCTAATTGCTTCATCATGTCCTCTTCTTCTTCGATGTCTCCATGGAATCACTTTCTTGTTCAACGTTGAAAGCAATGGTTTGTTGATTCCTAGCTTGCGGCTTTTCTTTCATGGATATTTGAGTCATCTCATATGAGGTTAGAAATCTTATTAACTCGGAGACAGATAAATCATCTAAATCCTTGGCTTCGTAGATAGCAGTCACTTTGGGATTCCATTCTCTCGAAAGTGATCTCAAGATTTTTCGAACCTTCTTGTTATCGGAAATCTTGCCAAGAGAAAACATCTGATTGATGATGGTCATGAATCTTGCATACATTTGACTTATAGTTTCATTGGCTTCCATTGTAAACAAATCATATTGATGAGTTAGGAGCGTTATTCTTTCTTGTACAACTCGAGTGGTTCCTTCATGAGTAACTTGCAACATCTCCCACATGTCTTAGCGGATACACATGAACTCACGCGATTGTATTCCTCCATCGTCAATGAACAAGCGATCATATTTTTAGCCTCAATATTCAATGAGATTCCACGTTTGTCTGTTACATTGTATTCAGTAGCTTTCCTTCAGGTTTCATCTTTGTTTGTAGGTATGTATGGCCCGGTGGTAATGGTATCTCATAGATCATAGTCAACTGCAGAAGAAATTCTTTTATGCTATTCTTTCATATAGCGTAGTTCGTTCCATCGAGGAGTGGTGGCCTAGAATGGGATTGTCCTTCTGCTAACACATCAAAACTCGAAGAAGTCATTAGATCTTTTACTCATGCGTGTTACACCTGTCGTTTGAGTAATCTGGCTCTAATACCAAATGAAGTAAAAAATGCGCCTAAGAGGGTGGTGAATTAGGCTTATAAATTTAGCTTCTTCTTTTTCAAAAAATTTTGATGTGATATCCTAGAAACGTTTATTTTCTAAGTGATTACTTTTCAAAGAATGTTTCGTCGGTTATCTCCTTGTTGCGTCGAATATGTATCATATATTCACGAAAAATATAAAGAACTGAATGTAACGTGAGACGGGATTTTTATAGAGGTTATATCCTCAATCGAGATTTAGTCATCTCCTTGAGGTTTCTTCCTCCAGAGTTAACCAATCACTATAATGTTACCTAAGTCGGTTACAAAGCTGATTGATTTAGCCCAATACATGAACCGAAACAAGTCGAACTCTAGACACCTCTAGGTTACTGAACTCCGAGTTTTGCTCCAGGGTATCTCCAATTCCCAGCCGGAATCAGCTCGCTACCGAAGGGCCCCAAGAACACACTCATTCCCTTCGCGTGTACGTAAACGTCGACCTTGCCTCCTTCGTGTACCGATCACGTACGGAGACAACACGTCCAAAGACAGAATATATGGTGGAAGGATATGGAAAGGATCACTCGGCCAGTGATGGAATTTGCAGGTGTATGCCCAGACTGCAGAAGGATATCGCAAGTGTAGGTACAGTCGGCAGAAGGTTATCACTAATGGCCGCTCAACAACATAAGGTTTTCTTTAGTATAAGGTCAAACTCTCAAATTCGTTTATGCTGCTTTTCTCTCTTCTTAGCTCGACATTCTAAGTGTTGTTTTGTATATATTGGCCACTTCAACGAACACTTACATGGAATGTCAATCACAAGATAATATCTAAAATAAGCACAGTTATTATGCCAATCAAATCATATAAATCATAAAGTAGCACAATGATCACAAGCTCATAATAGCATGATTTTATTCAAGCACATATTCGAAATCAAGGTATATACTTCTATTCGGGATGATATTTTCCATAACAACACTTTACATATGTTATATCCAGCTAGCATTTTATAAAATCAATCAATCAGGATCGTTTCCTTTTTTAGTTCCTTAATTTCAGCAAGAAGATATCATAATCTATTTTTTCATGTGAGATCAAGTAAGATGCATGGAGAGATTATCAACCTGATTTTTTTCCCAGGATAGATAAATTCAAACGGATATAACGCATTCCATATTTAGACATCATATTTTCCATATATTGCTCAATATGATATCTCACATGGTTTTACCATAAATAGCACAACTTATCTGCAATCAGATATTCCTTAGCATGCGTAACATCTATAACATGTGATCGCATAGTTTTACCAGTTAAGCACATAATCACATGTAGATATTCGACATTCTTCAAAGATGTAGCCCATAAAACATGCATAGTCGAATATTATCATATACTTAGACATTTTAATACATCTGAATCGAATTGCTCGAGTTATAGACTTAATGACATATATCATCAAAACTCTTCAAAGCATATAGACCAAAAAGGTCAGCAATAGTAATATTCCCGCGACTGATTTGAAATATCCAAAACCTTCTTTCACCTAAATAATATATTACCTAGATTTTTCTCAACTAATTTATCATTATCATTTTTAACTCTCTCTCTCTCTCCCTCCCTCTCTCTCTCTCTCTCTCTCCAGAAAAGCCCTAGCCTAATTTTTCTCTCAATCGGTCGATCTTCATCATCCCCATTTTTAGGGTTCTAAGAGTACATTCCTTTCTTCTAAGTCGTAATCTACAGAGCTTTCTAGCTTTTCCACCTTGCTTCGTCATCCTTGTAATGTATATCTATAATATAGCTACTGCCCAACCAACACTAACAAATATTAATAAATAACCGACACTTATATATAGGAAACACTTGTGATTTTTAGGTTGTTTGATAAATTAGGATTTTGAATGATTTTTAAATCTGTAAACTTATTATGTCGATCGTTATATACCCAAATAACCTTGAAATACCTATTTTCTATGCCACATTTCGTATTTTGAAGGTATCATGATAAAAGAAGCGGAAAAGAGAAGTTTTGGATGAAGAATACGGAATCGGTCGAAATCAACGGCCATGAGCATAAAGCTCCACGGTTGGATCTTTCTCTGCAGCTGCTGGTGGATTTTTACTGTTATCCACGACGTGGGATGAGCATCATTTGGCCGTGGGTTTTACTTAGAGCTGCTGCCCAAAAAATCTCCACGGTCGTGGGATGCGCATCATGTGGCCGTGGGAGCTCACTGCCGATTTTTAGTCCAATCCCACGTGGCCGTGGAAAACTTAAAAAAAAAGACCAGAATATTATCCTGACACAGCCACGGCAGTGGATCCCAATGACGAGGCCGTGGGACGAGCGAATCTTTGCCAAATTGGGTCGAATCTTGTTCCGAAAAAAGATGATTCGAGATAGTTCGAATCCTACCTTTATAAGGGACAAAAATACACTTGAAAAGTTGGAGAGAACTAAGACCATTAGAAGAGAGAAAAACATAGACGGAATTCTCATGACGAAAACCCTCACTCAAAGGCCACAATAGAGAATCATAATCCGCTGGGGGAGGGGAGCGAACACACACCATCTCAGACCAATCTCAGAGGCTTTTGATGACCAAAAGAGAGATAAGGGCTGCGAGCACGATTTTGAGGATCTACCAAGGCGTTCTTCCACCAATGACACGATGGGAGACTCCGAGGAGACATGTGACAACTCGAACACCGTGAGGGACGAATTTTCTATCTTAATCTAGGCGTTTTCAATGATATTATCGTTATATTCGTCGTTGTTTTCATTTAGAACTATGCTAACTTAATCTATTATGTGATTGAGGCCGTGTTATGCTGAATTATGACTACGTGGTAATGCTATTTTTATTTTATTTAATCTTGTGAATCGAGTTACGTGTTCTATGTTTGTGTTTAATGTTTGCATGTGCCTGATTAACATATGCATGATATTTGATTGGTTTATGAGACGGACAAAGTGATTAGACCGGTTAGAACAATATACATCAAACAACACTACGTAAAACCGACCAGACATGGAATTCGGTTTTGTATGTGTGGTTTCCGAGATCTTAGGCGCCGAAAGCGTTTAAACTCGGGGAATTTCACAGAGATTGAATGCGTACGCAGAAACTACAATTTCTATAGACATATAGAAATTTGTTCTGTATCGCATAGGATTGCTACTGCGGGACAAACGAGTAGCGATTATTTTAGGAAATTCTACCTTAGCTGAGATTCGTATTGATTGGATATGATAAATTGCATGAAAACGTAGAAATAATTCGTGTCGAGCATGTGTCTTAATCACGTTTGTCGTTACTTGCTTTCAAACTGTATCTCTATTTTATTTTCTTTTATTGTTATCTGTGTTCTTAGTTATTTTATCAAATCATCAAAAACCATAAAAATATCCTTTGATCTAAATTAGAATTAGGAATAATATCTGTTAGGTCTTGATTCATCAATCAACAAGCAAACTAAGCACGAATTCTCGGTATTCGAGTAAGAAATCTTACGATATACGATCGGTCGAATATCCGCGTTGAAGATCTTGAGAGAGGTTGTTGGCTTTTTCAGAGTTTCTCGAGCGTGATCTCTCGTTTAAAGAAATGAATTCGATACTTGTGTTTTCTGAATAATAATTCTCTTTAAACTTTGATAGTGTACATCATATTTATACCTATATTTAAGGTATAATTACTCTTAAGTCATACACTATCAAAACTTCTAATTACGCCCCTAATTACAAGGATAATGAAATAATAAAGCACAATTCTAATATACTCTTCAATCTCCCCCTTTGTGCTTGTCGTCGTTTCAGCTCCTTTTATCCTTGTAGAGCAAAAAAAGACTTCCTCAGTCCCAATGCTGTCTCGTAGCGTCGAACAGCATTCCTCAACTCCAATCTTTCATTTATGGCATCTAGAAGCTCGTTCAGGAGTGGGGCCCCTTCTTCACAAAGATCTTCGAAGATTGTCTCTTCGGTGATCTCTCTCAATCTCTTCTGAATGTTTTTCCTCACTAACTTAAGCGTCCCGTCGCAGAATTTATGAACTTCTGACTTCATCATAGCCCTTGTCTTTCCAATGACTGGATTTAGATAGGTTATGGCGAGGCCAGGGGTCTTGAAAATGTAGTTCTCGGGAAAGTTGTTGAGTGGGAAGCCCTTCATGAGCGGAGATTCCATGTTGACCTTCTTCATGTTGTTCTCTATTGCAATTTGAAGGTCGTGTGCGGTGTGATATTTGATCTGCCGCACCATGAATCTTTTCAGCCCCTCGAGTCCTTCAGTCTTGATATATCCAGGATGTGTCTTGTACTTTCTCTTGTACATTTGATATATTTGGTAGACTTCATCCGGTGGAAGGAATGGGAGATAGCTTTCATCTATCTCTTCTCGAGTGTGGTTGTTGTCCGCTCGCTCAATTATGTAGATAGGAGTTGGATATCTTCCGATCGTATGAGAGACTCCTACGAGTTGGAGAATCAGTGGCTTGTTCTTGAAGTTTTCCTTCAGTTGATCAGCTAAAATGCCACTACGATCGGGTCCGAGATAGTTGAGCATGAAGATATGCTCCATTTTCTTCCTATCTTTCCAGTGTGAGATGCCCCTCAAATTAAGTTCGTTGAGCTTCTTGATCTCGTTTGGAGCCCTTCAAATCTGCTTTCTTATGTCTTCAATGAAGGGGACTTCAATTCTGACATTCTCCAATGGCGTCTCAACTCTAACTGTCCCTTTTGATAGACGGGGAGGAGAGTCGACTCTAAGCCTTATCATTTCGGGTAGCTCTGGGAGGACAGAACTGTAGTTCTCACCTTCTTGAAGTTCTTCTTCTTCAAGCAGTACCAAGTCCACCGAAGCTTGTTGCAGGAAGTATCTGACGTTGGAGAGTCGAGCTTGAGCAGCTTCCTCTAGTTCCCATTCTGTCGTCCACTTCTCGTTTAGTATGTAGTCATCTACGATCAGATGTGGATCGTAGGCAACTGCTTCTTGTTGAACTTGGGAAAGGTTTGAGGTTGGGATAAGATTTGGATTTGTAGGAGAGAGGGTTAGTGTTTGGGATATGGTGGGAGGTGTGGTTGTTTGCTGGCGGGTTTGAGGTTGTGTGGTTGGTGAGTGTGAGGACAATCCTCCAGCTTCTTGAGTCTTTGTCTGACTCAATCCACGGCCGCTCCTTGTTGTTCGTTGCCGTTTCTCCCCCTCATGACGATCCGGATCATCGGGATCGTCATGTCTACGTTTGGGGCGGGAGCTTTCTTCTCGGCACGTTGTTTGTGCTGGCAGCTCTGGTTCATCTATTAATCTTTTGTACAGACTTTCTTCTGCGGGAGTTCTTGTCTCTAGTGCGAGAAGGAGAGATGAGGATATCGTGAAGCTGAGTGATCGGAATGGTGTATGGGTTGATAAATGAGGGTGAGGGAGTTGGGGTGGTGAGGAATTGTTGTAGTGGGGTGTGTAGAGTGGTGGTAGGAAGTGGTGAGGAGACGGGTGTGGTTTGTGTGTCGGTGGGAGCAACTTCTGAGACTGGTGTTTTCCCGGTGTCTCTTCGGGAAGTCTCGAGAGCATGGAGCATTCGGTCCATCAGACGATCTTCTAGTGAAGATAGGGCTGAGGAGAGTGCTTCTTGTAGTCTGTGCTCCGTCACGAACATCGGTGGAGTGGGGCCAGGGAGGCGCTCCACTGTCACAACATCGGAGTAGATTTCCGATGTGCCGCCTATAGTAGGTCTTGAGGGTCCGGTACGTCTAAGGACATCCGTTATCAACCCTGAAGTCACCACCTCATAAGGTTGGTCTATTGTTGGCTCCGAAGATATCGGGGATCCAATAGGGTTTCCACCCAATCCTTGAGATGATATGATAGGTATCACCTCTATGGGTGTTGCGACAAATTCAATTTGAATGTGTTCAGTGGGCTGATCACTTGGTGATGGATGAGTTGGCTCCGAAGCTTGTATGGGTGAAGGCACTACAGACGGGGCCGAGATTTGTTGTCGGCGAGGGCACCTTCGTTGGAGTATGTGTGCTTCATCGGAGTGGGTTGACTCAGGAGAGATATCATGCGGGACACATTCGGGTTCAATCTCCTGAGGCGTGACTTCGGGCTCTGTTGATGTCACCAATTGTTCTCTTTGAGAAGGTGTCGGGGCTGGATCCATGTCACGTACCATCGCCTCCGTGATGGAGTTGTTCTGGCAGTAATTGGTAGGCCTCTTTAGTTGGATCAGCTAAACGGAGCAGCTCCAATGGGATCAGCATTGATTGGAGTGCTAGATCGGCGGTCTTCGGGTTGTGGAAGAATCGAAGGCATGGCGGGGTGTAGTCTGCAATCAGTGGTAGTTTCGGGATCTCTGGATGGACTTCCATGAAATGCGAGATCATTATCGGGAACCACCGGACATACGGAAGAGATCCGGCCTTCGACTTTGTTTCCCTCTGGCGCATCTGGTCGGCGAGATCGTTCCAGATCAGCTGAGCCACGTCATATCTTTTGGAGAAGACCACTCCGTAAAAAATGCGAAGAATGTTTCCATTCGCTTTGTCGAAGCCAGAGTGTTTTGGGAAGAGGCATTTGTTGATGATGCCGAACAGTGTCTTCCACGGATGAGGAATTCTGCTATTTTGAAAGTTGGCCAGTTTAGTTAGCGGGCGGTTTGTATCCCATCCGGAGCATGTCTTCTACGATCTCCGCATCCGTTGGTAGTCAGTCGTATTCATCGTAGTGCGGGAGATCGAGCACCATGGCCATTAGATTTTTTGTCAGGGCGATGTGTCTTGTATTGAGCTTTGTCATATAACCATGCTTTCGCCGTTGACGAAGCTCTGCATGCATCCCCAGAATTGCTGGAGATAGACCATTGGTACGGTGGCCGTCATGGTCAGAGCTAGCCATAAAGGATGTCCTTTGAGAATGGATATTATGACATCATCCGGACACGAAACGTTGTTAAGTCCAGTTGGAAGTTGTTGTCTTGCACTATCATATAACTTCCAGAAGAGTAAATATGAGGGTAGTTGGGAATTGCCATATCTGCAAAAATAATATTAGGTTCATTAGTCGATAAAGTTTCATGAATGAATGAATTTGATTAAGAATGAATGTAGAGTAGAATTGTATATTTAAAGACTTATCGCGGAAGACTTAGTGAAAATTTGAGAAATTTGTAGAATTAACTAAGTCTTAGAAGCGTGTTTTTATCCGAGTAACAATTTATTCGATCTTTCAAATTTGCGATCGAAAATTTTCTAAGTCTTGAAAAATTTTCTAAGTCCTTATTGCTGGTTAATTTCAACACGAACAAATGTCTGATTTGTCTTATTGCTGGAGAAAATCTTTTCTTTGGCTAGTCTCCTAAGGTGTTTAGTTGAATGTACGTCGACTGGATACCTTAGGTGAGAACAAGAGTGTAAGGATCTATAAGCTTTCTTAATGGCTGGGTCTTGTTTTCTATGAGACTTAAGACTTGCATTTGTTTTAGAAATTGCTTTTGGAAATTGCTTTCGCTAAGAGCTAGTTTCTCTTCTAATTCATTTGTTCGTTTCCGCTCAATTTTCATGTTAGTGTACTTTAGCTGTAACGATTCTAACATGTTTGATAATGTGATTTAGACAATTGTACCTCTTGTGACGAAGAGGATGCTTTGTCGTCGTCGTTGGGCCTCCTGGATTGGTCATCATTTGAAGCGTCGTCGAGGTATGCCATAAGTGCAAGATTTTTGTCTTCAGAATCTGTGGTATCTTCCAGCCAATGCTCTTGTTCTGCCATCAGTGCTACTCCAGCCTCTTTCTGTTTAGTGAGTTGGAATTTTTTGGAGAAGTAGTTGGCATCCTTTTTCTTGGGTAGTTTGCATTCTCTGGAGATGTCCTACCTTTCCACAATTATAGCATTTTTGTGGTTCTTTGACACTTTTTGATTCTGAGGACTCGGCCGGTCTTTATCTTTGCTTGGAGCTAGATGTCCAAAGTCTATTGGCCGAAGACGATGATTTCTTTTTGTAAAACTTTTTACTCATCATTTTAGAAATGAGAGCTAACTGTTTCTTGAACTCCTTCATATCAGGTTCGGAGTCTGAGTCAGATTCTTCTTCATCTTCTGAAGAACTTGGCAGTTTAATACTTTTATCCTTTCGAGATCGACTTTGCTTTCTTTCAGAGATAAGTGTTATAGAGTCGTCGATCTGCTTGCCCTTTAGTTCTTTGTGGATCTCGCTTATATCTTCTTCATGTTGGGCGAGATTATCGAAGACGGCGTGGATATCCATTTCGTCCAAATCCTTATTTTGTCGGATTTGAATGGATATTTTCTTCCACTCCGGTTGATGAGAAGAAAGAAATCTGATGTTAACCTCCATGTTGGTCTTGAATATATCTATCTTCCTCATTTCATTGAGAAGAGTTAGATATCTTTGATAGAGTTCATAAACTGATTCCTCTATCTTGGCTTTGAAAGAGTCATAAGCTGTTAGGATATTTGTTTTCTTTGCTTTGACTCCAACTTCGGTTCGTTGCATCATCTTGTGGAGCTCGTCCCACATAGCTTTTGCACTCGATAGACTATCTATTTGCATATAGATGTCATTCGGTATTCCTTGCATTAGGAAAGTTTTGGCTCCCAAGTCTGCTTTGGCTCTTAAACGCTCCCCCTCAGTATATTCACCAGGCACTTTAAGTCTTCTGGTTGCAGGAATATGAGGATTGTTTGTGGCATCTCCTCCTTGGATGAGCCAGAATTGAGCTGGATCTTCTTGAAGTGGCGCGATCAAATTTGTGGCTTGATCTTTCGTTTCCAAGATGTTCAAGAACCGGCTTCTCCATACCGTGTATTCGCCTCTTCGAAGAATTAGAGGGCGGACGTCATTTCCAAGTGAGTAAGCATCCATTTTTGTTGATTGATAGGATCTTCGTGAAGGTTTGGAATAGTAATGAAAAATGCTTCACAAGTGACAAACTTAATTAGAAATATTTGGTTCGTACTTAAACAATTTCCTTTTTGAACCTATGGTCCGGTCGTGAAAGAGAAATTGTTATGTTTTCGAAAATATTTGAAATGAAAAGTTGATACTTGAAGATTTGTTAAAGAAATTTGAACTATTGATCGAAAATATTGAGTATCAAAATTGATAGTTCGAAGACAAATATTTTTCGTAAGTTTTGAAGTTCACAATTTTTGATTTCCTTTTAAATGTTGTGGTCGAAATGTATTTTGAGCAATAAAGTTTTTCGATTTAAAAATATTTAACTTTTTAATCGAAAAAGTTTTTCAAACGTTTAAGGATTTAGTTATATGTTTATCGAAAAATATTTTTCGAAAAAAAATGTTGAAAGAATGATCTTATCGAAAAAATATTTTGTCGAAAAACTATGTTGATCACAAAAACTCTTATCGAATAACTTGTGATCGAAAAATTACTAGTGATCGAAAAACTTTGTTTTTAGTTTGACTCAAATTGTTGACTGTAACATTTTTCGATGGAATATTTTTCGATCGAAAATATGTTTTGCCTGATTTTGGATCGAAAAATATATTCGCTCGAAAAACGTATTTATATATGAATCGAAAAACTAATTATTGAAATAATGTTTTTCGAGTCTTAATTTTGAGTAAAACGCTCGAAAATAGTGTTTGTCGTCGAAATATTTCTCGGCTGCAAACTTGGTCGAAAATTATTTTTCGATTCAAGTTTTTCGATCGAAGAACTTGATCGAAGAACATAACAAGTTCAATGTAACAGTGAAAATTCCAGATTCAATCGAGATGTTCAATTTAGACGCGAAAATTCTGGATAATCACTCGTTTAACAATTCTAAATATGATCAAACACAGAATCAACCACGTTTAATAGCAAAATATATCAAGATTTAAGAAAACCATATTTGACTCAAAACTTGATCGCAAACGCAAAAATCGATCTAAATCGAAAATCTGAATAATTATTACGTTCTAAGCGATTGAAATCAGTACGTAAATCAATCCTAACATATAATCTATCACTTAATCAGCAAAATCAACAACAAAAATTCGCACAATTAAGCATATTGATCAAAATATAAGTCACGTGAGTTTTTCGATCGAAAAATCTGGAAAATTATTTTGATCAGAAAATTGCGAATTCTGTCCAAAATCAATCACGATTTGCTCTGATACCAATTCTTAGGTCCTGATTCATCAATCAACAAGCAAACTAAGCACGAATTCTCGGTATTCGAGTAAGAAATCTTACGATATACGATCGGTCGAATATTCGCGTTGAAGATCTTGAGAGAGGTTGTTGGCTTTTCCGAGTTTCTCGAGCGTGATCTCTCGTTTAAAAAATGAATTCGATACTTGTGTTTTCTGAATAATAATTCTCTTTAAACTTTGATAGTGTACATCATATTTATACCTATATTTAAGGTATAATTACTCTTAAGTCCTACACTATCAAAACTTCTAATTACGCCCCTAATTACAAGGATAATGAAATAATAAAGCACAATTCTACTATACTCTTCAATATCTTATAATTAATCGAGCTATCTTCGTGGATCGATACTCGCACTTACGTCCGTTTTATACTACTTGCACGACCTAGTACACTTGCTAGTATTCGAGCGTGTCAAGTTTTTGGCGCCGTTGCCGGAGATAGCAGTATTATTAATTTTAGGATTTATTCCGAGTTTTAGTTTAGACGTTTATTATTTTTTTTCCTTAATTTTTAATTTTTTTTCTTTTATTATTATCATTTTGAAGCAATACCCTCATCCTTCTCATTTGTGTTTGCAGGATAAAAGATGCAACGATGCCCACAATATTTCCCCGAATCCTATGAGACATCCGTTGATGAACTAGAATGCGATTTATGTGGATGTCTGCATCTCACCAGTCAATGCAAATACATGCCTCCAGGATCGTGGCATGTTAGATAATGGGCGAATGGGCACTTTTAGGCTCATTATCAAGAAAAACAAAAACTATTGGGATGATCGGTACAGAGAATCTACAACACCATCATATTTCGCAGACCATGTACCTTGATTCAACCGCCATTCTCCACCTGAATATTATAATGATGCGTACTACTCCGACGATGGCAACCATTTAGATTATCTTTCGGCCTCTTATATTTCACCACCTCCGAAAGAGAACGCCAATTGGGAGATAGCACTCGAGAAGATGGCAGTAATTCAAGGTCCCCAGAATGATGAAACTACTTCTACGATTTGTCAAGAGTTAGAAGCCGAGATGCAGAAATTGGTAATTACGATGGGACAACTTGTTAGAACGATATCTGAACAAACACAAGGCACACTTCCTAGCAACAGAGAAATAAGTTTAAGCGAGTACAAAGAAGACACTCAGATGAGTTTTGAAGAGATGATAGAACCGGGTCTGGAACCAAATGAATTTGAAGATGAGATCGATCCAGAAAAAGTCGAGCAACCCGCAGAGGCTACTGTAGATCCCGTTCCAGCAGAGCCGAATTTTCTACATGTCCTTGAGGATATTCTCATTCAAAAAGAGCTAGAGGAAGAATCAAACTCATCATATTGCATCATTCATCAGGAGCTTCTTAAGCATATAATTCCTTGCAATACAGCAGCCGTCGAGATTGAGTGGTGCGAGAACTTTAAAGTTTTGGACTTCGTAGTTCACCAAGAAACTAGTGAGCATGCGACGAAAAGTGAGGAACTCGCAGCAAGAAATATTGTGGAGAAGAGAAAGATGGAGCCAGAGACTTTCGATCCGATTTTACGAGTTGTTATGAAGTCACCAGATCACTCGGAGGGCATCTTCACAACGAAATTCATCAAGACACCGTTGATCGTGGGTGCTGACATTATTTGGGATCCAAAAGTCAACTTTTGGAGAGAGTTAAAGATTGCAATCACACGAAGTTATATCATTTCGAGATCAAACTTCTCTCCAAAAAGACGAAGTCGAGATGTTCAGTACTTCTACTGAACGTACAGAATCATGGACCTTCAACACGAACATGAGTCGAGCTAACTACTGTAAAATAGCGCTTCTTGGGAGGCAACCTAAATATTATTTACTCATTATTATTTATTTCATATTTCAGTCCTATTTTTATTACGTCTTACTTTATATTTTTGTCATCTATAATTTGTTATCACGGTGTCGTTTAGTCATGTTATCTCACAGGATCGTAGCCAGTTTGGGGTGGTCCGTTCATAAAGATAGCTCGTTAATGTGGAGCAACCAAATCTTCTCACGTCCCACCCTACATCGATCAACGCATTATTCAGGGCAGTATCACTTAAACTCTTTCTTTACTTTCAGGTTTTACACATTGAGAACAATGTGCTAATCAGTTTGGGGGTGGGGTGTCACATGCTAGATTATGACTCCATGATAATGCTATTTTTATTCTATTTAATCTTTTGAATCGAGTTACGTGTTTTATGTTTGTGTTTAATGTTTGCATGTGCCTGATTAACATATGCATGATATTTGATTGGTTTATGAGACGGACAAAGTGATTAGACCGGTTAAAACAATAGACATCGAACATTACTACGTAAAACCGACCAGACAAGGAATTCGATTCGTATGTGTGGTTTTCGAGATCTTAGGCGCCGAAAGCATTTAAACTCGGGGAATTTCACAGAGATTGAATGTGTGCGTAGAAACTACAATTTCTATAGACATATAGAAATTGGTTCTCTATCGCATAGGATCGCTACTGCGGGACAAACGAGTTGCGATTATTTAAGGAAATTCTATCTTAGCTGAGATTTGTATTGATTAGATAGAATAGATTGCATGAAAACGTAGAAATGATTCGTGTCGAGCATGTATCTTAATCACGTTTGTCGTTACTTGCTTTCAAACTGTATCTCTATTTTATTTGCTTTTATTATTATCTGTGTTCTTAGTTATTTTATCAAATCATAAAAATATCATTTGATCTAAATTAGAATTAGGAAAAATATCTTATAATTAATCGAGCTATCTTCGTGGATCGATACTCGGACTTACGTCCGTTTTATACTACTTGCACGACCTAGTACACTTGCTAGTATTCGAGTGTGTCATTGTCACAATAAAATAATAGAGATCATTCTCAGTAAGTATTAAGTTATGATGCCGAACAGTATTAAGATTATGACAAATCAAATATCTCTTGCCGAAAATACCGAACCGAAAATACTGAACCGTAATGTGAAAAAACGAACAACCAAATAAATGGTTCGGATGTCGGATTAGGCATATGTAAAACCAAAAAATCGATCCGAAATTTTAAAAACCGAACTGAACCGTCCAATCAACACCCCTGCCTGAAGCGAAATAATTACACAATATTTAAAAAAGACTTACTTTAATCAAAGAGGTCTATAGGCAAGTAAATAATAGTATAGTTTGCCTAAATATAGATTTAAACTTCAACAATAAGATTGGGGTCATATTTGGGGTGTTCAAAATTTGGAAAAAAAATCGAAAAAATAGATCGATTTTTTCGGTTCGGTTAATTTGGTTTTACGAAAAAATGATTTATTGGTGTAGCAGCCGGTTGGACTTTTAAAAAAATGGCCCTTGACTGGGTCAATTTTAAAAAAATGGCCTCGTTGACGATTTTTTTTTGGTCAATAGCCCTCACTTTGTTTAAACGTTAACCATATTAACTAATTCTCATACTTAACTCATTAAAATAAAAAAATAAAAAGAAAAACGAAAAAATGGCTTCAATAACTGACTGAACAGAACATGGGTCCATCTCCCTCTTTAACCATAACCATACAATCGATATGAATGCATTATCTTCTCCATTTTAAAGAACAAAGGGTAACAACACATACCTCTCTCACAAACCTAAAGCGACGCGAGCTGTTCTCTTCGTTTAGTGCCGGAAAACAACTTTTCAAACCAAGAAAACAGCAAGCATTTCAGCATATTTACCAGTAAGCATCCGTTACATGAAAACTGCAATTTTAACGTCGAAAATGGTGAATTTCCAGTCCATTACCCCCTAAAATGTATGGGTTATTTATTAGATCACGTGTACTAGCCAGAGTAGCGATGTTTCAGTGGTTATTACGAGAAATCGGACCTGAAAATACATATTCTGAGGTCTACTGTTCGTGCATGGGACCCCTGCGTGCGAGTACCATGCGATATAGGTGCGTGTACCGTGAGATATAGGTGCGGGTACCATGCGCGCGGGTACCCTGCGCCAGTGTGCGGGTACCATGCGCTTGTGTGAGGGTACCCTGCGCCAGTGTGCGGGTACCCTGCGCCAATGTGCGGGTACCATGCGCCCAGTGTGCGGGTACCATGCGCTTGTGTGAGGGTACCCTGCGCTAGTGTGCGGGTACCCTGCGCCAGTGTGCGGGTAGCATGCGCCAGTGCGCGGGTCCCCTGCGTTGTGTGCGGGTACCGTGATCCCATGTTCGGGATCCATGCGCTGAAGATCATATATAAGCACGATATATGACGAGAATCGTTTTCTAAACAGTAACATTGCATAATATTGCAGGTGTTCAAAATGACAATTACCAACATTGTATTTCAATTCGACGGTCGGTGGTTAATCGGCGAGGACAATATCTCGACTTGGTCTCCTGCGTCAAATTGTAGCTGGCATTCAATTTTGGTGGATGAGGACGCATGCACATTAGAAGACGTAAAGGAGCAAATTGTATCCGTGTTAGCGTTTCGCAACGACAATGCGAGGCTAACACTAAGCTATATGCCAAATGTACCCTATAGTTATCCGAGGCCCATATACATCGATAACGACTATGTTCTACGTGCGTACTTGGGTTTTGGTGGCCCTCAATCGAGACCCGTGATTCATGTCGAGGTGGTGGAATGTGCGCTTGTGGCTCCGTCGGACGCATTTGCTGGTTCTTCTAGTAATAATACCGGGCTCATAGCCGATTGCGATGAAAATGCGCAAATCGAACCGTTTGAGGGTCTTGAAGATATCGCTGGACCGTCTGGGGGTAGGGATTACTCGGGTTGGCATTCGAATGAAAATGAAGATGAGGCAATTGAAAACACTGACGAGTCGGAAGAGGAATTCGTAGCCCGTGATCACAATGACGATATAGATCGAAACCCGGTAGAAGAGGCTGCCGATGGTACTTTTGCATTTCCGGACGGTTCAAGCCTACACGTTGGGCAGCAGTTTCGTGATAAGGCGGAAGTTATCGAGGAAATATCTAAAATCGCGTTGGCTGCGTCGTTCGAGTGCAAATTAGTAAAGTCGAACAAGACTTTGTATGTAGTAAGATGTGCGATGGAGCAATGTTCGTGGCGCTTTCGAGCTGCAAAAGATAGAGATTCCCCTTTTTTCTCGGTACGGACATATTGCGGCACACACACATGCGGCGTGTCTCATCGACGTCGAAGTCATCGTCAAGGAACTTCATCGGTTGTGTCTAGGATGCTTCTTGACAATTTTAGCGGGCCTAAAGACATTCCCGCGCCAAAGGCTATCATGTCTATGATGCAAAATAGAGGGGTGAATGTTTCATATTACAAGGCTTGGAAGGGGAAGAATATCGCTACGGAGGAGTTGGTCGGTAACGGGGACGATTGTTACGCGTTGATCCCGGCGTATTTGGAGGCCGTGAAGCAAATGAACGCCGGAAGTGTCACGGATTGGGAGATGGACGAGGAAAACAGATTTAAATATCTGTTTTTGGCATACGGTGCATGCATAGCGGGATTTGCTTTCATGCGTAAGGTAATTTCTATCGACGCCACCTTTTTAAAGGGAAAATATAAAGGGGTGATGCTTGTTGCTACGGCGCAAGACGGCGATTACCACCAATATCCTATCGCATGGGGTATTGCGAGCACCGAATCTACCGAATCTTGGTCATGGTTCTTAACGAGATTGAAACGGATCGTGGCCGATTCAAATGACCTCGTCATAATTTCTGACAGACATGGCGGGATAAAGACAGCCGTACCGGCAGTTTTCCCAAATGCGTTTCACGGGTTCTGTGCGTGGCATATTCAACAAAATATAAAGACTCGTATGAAGGAGAAAGGTGCGTGTGCGTTATTCCTTAATATTGCGTACGCCTACAAGACGAGCGATTGCGATCGATTGTTGGAAACGCTAAAGGAACGGTACGAAAACGTGCATAAGTATCTTCAGGATGGTACGAAGGCAAAATGGACGAGATCGTATTGCCCGAGAACGAGGTACAACATCATGACCACAAACGGCTCGGAATCGATAAATGCCGCTCTACGTGCGGATAGAGAGCTTCCCCTCATAGGATTGTTGGATTCGATACAACGTTTGACAACTAGTTGGTTTAGTAAGCATCGACGAACTTGCGAAGCTTCGATGACAGCCAATGTTACGTCATTTACACCGAAGGTCGAGTCAATCCTACGGTCTCACTACATAAATTCTCAAAATCTACACGTCTCGGAAATTGGCATTCAACGGTATAATGTATACGGGCATGGAGTCAACGAG
Organism: Linderniella brevidens; assembly: GCA_004919715.1. NCBI lineage: Eukaryota > Viridiplantae > Streptophyta > Magnoliopsida > Lamiales > Linderniaceae > Linderniella > Linderniella brevidens. The sequence continues at coordinate 13,406,609 of SWDC01000156.1, read as the reverse complement.
GTGGTCGATATCGAGACGAAGTCATGTAGTTGTAAGATGTTTGATATCGATCGTATCCCGTGTGCGCACGCCATTGCGGCTTGTGGACACGCTAATGTAGGGGTATATTCGCTAGTCCATGCGTATTACAGCTTGGAGACATGGAAATCAGCGTACGAGGGTACCATATGGCCTGTGACCGAGCGCGTTGAAGGAATTGTTAATATGTTACCACCACTCATTGACCCAAAACGTGGAAGAGCACAAAAAATAGAATGCCATCCGTCGGAGAATTTGGTAGGAGGGGTTAAATCCTATGAGTTTGATTTGTACAGGTGTAATTTATATGGAAATTCGATATGTTGTAATGATTGGTACGCATTGCGTGCGGGTACCGTGCCTAAGTGTGCGGGTACCATGCGCATTCTGTGCGGGTACCGTGCCTGAGTGTGCGGGTACCGCGCCTTGTGTGCCTTGTGCAAACTGTCAAATGATTTTAATTAATTCAATCATGTCAGTACTTTACGTTACATCAATCAAGTCAGTAGTTGTCTGTACGTTAACTCGTAAAAATAATTGTATCAGTCACATCAAATGATCGGGATAATCATTAACCAATTATTCTGAAAATGAAATAAAATAATTATTTATCTATATAAAATAACTGTATACTACTGTGCGGGTACCGTGCCTAAGTGTGCGGGTACCCTGCGATTGTGTGCGGGTACCAGGCCTGTTATCTGCGGGTACCGAGCCTTATTAGAGTTGGTAGCACAAATTTCTTTATTTTGGTATCACAAAATAGAGTTGGCCTATTTCGGTCCGTGAGTGCGTTACGGTAGTTAGACATACTAAGTTGATCATTTGGGATAAAAAAAAGGCGGGTTGACATTTAGAATCAAGGATTGTTATGTTGAAATGCCAAGTTTCTTTTTACTCAAATGATGATAGTAACAATATCTTACCCCATCTATATTGAATTGATTTTGTTTGCCGCATTGTGTAAGCTCTAAAGTTTTAATGATCAAGAATGTTTGTGTTTTCGAATATAAATAGAAATATTATGAAAATGAAATAAAATTATTATTTATCCTTTTAAAATAACGGCGCATTATTGTGCGGGTACCCTGCCTAAGTGTGCGGGTACCATGCCTTTGTGTGCGGGTACAGTGCGCATTATGTGCGGTACCATGCCTTTGTGTGCGGGTACCGTGCGCATTCTGTGCGGGTACCATGCCTTTGAGTGCGGGTACCGTGCGCAATCTGTGCGGGTACCATGCGCCAGTGCGCGACCTGCGCCAGTGCGCGGGTACCATGCGCCAGTGCGCGGGTCCCCTGCGCTTGTGCGCGGGTACCATGCGCTTACGCGCGGTACCCTGGGCTTGTGCGCGGGTACCTGCGCCAGTGCGCGGGTACCGTGCGCATTCTGTGCGGGTACCATGCGAGTTGTGTGCGGGTACCGTGCCTAAGTGTGCGAGTACCCTGCGATTATGTGCGGGCACCATGCGCATTATGTGCGGGTACCCTGCGCATAGTGGGCGGGTAACCATGACTTATGTGCGAGAAACTTAATAAGTTAAATCAGTCACGTCACATCAAATAATATCATAAAATAATTTTATCAGTATGTCAGTATATCAGTCACATCAAAACATTTTATGATAAATAATTTTATCAGTCACATCAAATGATCGGGATAATCATAAACCAATTATTCTGAGATTGAACATATGAGATACTAATATATTTATTTATCTTTTTAAAATAATTATTATTGTGCGGGAACCATGCCTTTGTGTGCGGGTACCGTGCATTTGTGTGCGGGTACCATGCCTTTCTGTGCGGGTACCGTGCCTATGTGTGCGGGTACCATGCCCTTCTGTGCGGGTACCACCGCGCCTAAGTGTGCGGGTACCATGCCCTTCCGTGCGGGTACCGTGTGCCTCGTGTGCGGGTACCATGCCTTCGTGTGTGGGTACCATGCCTATGTGCGCGGGTACCGTGGTTTTGTGTGCGGGTAGCGTGCATATGTGTGCGGGTACCAATATTTACATAAGCAAAGTTCGAAATTTACAAAATTCACTAATATACATTATTGATACCACATACCCCAATCATTTAGGCGAATAGAAATACATAGAAATTCACGAAATTGCGTCATTTGCCTACCGGTAAGCTCCGCGACATTATCGCCACGAAAGAGCATTGCAAATGCGGCCCGCAAGACATGAACCCCACAGTCTCCTCTGAAAACAACCAAATGTTTAACATTAAGATATGATATACAAAAATCAACATCTTTCGAAATAAAGGTTTACTTACGAATTTTCTTGCTTCTTGAAGTTGGGGATCCTCTCGACCTTCCACTTCCGAAACACGCTTCCAATTAGACCAAGTCCTTTGAGCACGTTCGGGACAGCAATTTGTAGACTGGCTAGGGCTGCATTCATATTGCGCATGTCCACATCGCATGACGGATCCGAGTCGAATACTCGAATCGTCTTGTTCTTCCAGTCGAGGACTGCAAGAACCCAGTGAGCGATGGTCTGGACCGGCACCACGATGAAGTTGGAAACTTGCCATGACACCGATGGCCAGTCCTGATCACGTCCCTCTGCGTTGTGGACCAACAAGGGCAGCATGCCCTTGACAAACTTCCCGTTCTGTATGCAGTCCCGGTCTATGCTATCCTTCATCCCATAGCTCATGAAAGAGATGTTTCGAGAGCAGAAGGTGTGAAGCCTCTGCATCTCGACGAAGCCTCTAATGCTTTCGTCGATGTGCTATAAATTAAAAAAAAAAACAAGTTAATTAATAAAACGTATGGCTGCATTTACACGAATTGAAGTTATCAATATTTCTTACCGCGTCGTCGAGCCAACACGAAGGCGTGTACAGCTGTTGGAACCACGCCTTCGTGCGGAACGAGTGCGACAAACAAAGCAACCGCTCGGTATCCTCCATTGTATCAATCCTCTGTTTTAGCCGAGGCCACTGCTTCAGTTTTTGCTTCATATGCCTCTCGACTTGAGGATTGATGCTGTTCCGCACGCGGTTCTGGTCCGGGTCGGTGAAGGGGGTCACCTGATACTTCGAAGGCCTGCTTTCGCAAGGCGGTGTCGACTGCTCCGCGGCCTCGGGTTGGGGTTCCACCGCTGCCTCGGGTTGAGGTTCCTCCGCGGCCTCGGGTTGGGGTTCTTCCGCGGCCTCGGGTTGGGGTACCACCGCAGCCTCGGGTTCAGCCGACCCCTTGGGTTCCTCCGCAGCCTCGGGTTCGGCTGCGGCCTCGGGTTCCACCTCGGCCTCTCGGGCTGCTTCGGGTTCCGAAGGATAGAACGCCTGGTTTGAGCATCCGGCCTCATAACCTACCACGATAAAACTCCGACGTCAGAAAACTATCAATAATCAACATATTATTATTTATAGGGCCGTACCGTGAGAGGTATGCGTCGGAAAGTCTCGGGTGGCCCCGTACCACCCTTGCTGCAAATTCTGCTGCAGTTCCGTCATCGACTGCTGCAACCCGAAGATGCTCGCGCCCCACTCTTGAGCCGTGGACCATCGGTCGTCATACGACTCGCGTAACTGCGAGATACTCGTAGAGGCGTCATCGAACCGATTATTCACCGTCTCGAAATTTTGGTCCACGCGTCTTGTGAACTCATCAAATTGCTCCCAGGTGGGGCCCGAGTAATGGGGCCCGAGTATTGATGTGGAGGAGGGCTCGAGAACCGTGGAGGTGAGGGGGGACGAAATTGGTCCGCCCCTTCCTCGTAGAAGGACCGATCCGAGAGTTGAGGTACTGTTGGTTCGGGTTCCTCCACGGCCGGCAAATGCCGTACACACTTAAGCTCGACACCATCTTCGAGGAGCCTCGTTATGTGGTCGAGGACTTCATGCCTTTCCTCCACTTCGAACCGGCTATATCGGAAATAGGGCTGGTTCATCTCCGATATTGTTGGGCTCAGCATCCCCGATACGGGTGACCCCTTTACGGCGTTGAGGATCGTCTCCATCTTCGGAGCACCCTTCGTCGACCAATCGTTGGTGACGTACCGGCATATGCGCGGGGTCATCACGTCCGCCTCGTTTAGACGATAGGCGAACGCGTACCGAATGCCCGAAATGCACTCGTACGCCAAAACCTAGAATGCAAAGAAAACAAATTAGCAAATATATAATCACAATTAAATAAAAAAAAAGAAATTTAAATAATAAACGACCTGAAGCGGATGTACGAAGCCACTAATCAGTAGCCCGTAGTGTGCGCTGCCCCCGTTGCGGGCTCGTTCCCGCACAAAATCCCTCTTCTCCCTTAGGTTTATCTTCAGCGAGCGTATCACCTCTTTGAACGCTATGCTGCCCCAAGGGTAGTTGGCGAAGGCGACTTCGTCTTCCACCAATGCGAGCAGCCACGACCGTAGAACGGTGTCCTTCTTCGTCGGTCGAGGCAGCAACACGGCTGCGGCAAAGAGAACGTCCGCCAACTTCAACTTATCGAAGTTCACGTTTCCGTCATCGTTGGCTCCCAACTCTCGGAGCCGATCCTCGACGTACGACAATCGGATTGTTGATCTTCCCGGAAAGTTTCTCTCCGCGAAATCACCGTTGGGGTACACTTCCGGGATATCGTCGGAGAACCTTAGCCCGGTAATCAAGCAATACTCCGCTTTAGAGAATCGGAGTGGTCGGTTGTTTATGACCATCCACAACTCCTCGCGGTTGTGAAGGGTAGTCTGCCTCCTCGTCATAAAGGTAATCAGCTGTGCGGATAAATTGAAATGGGCGGCAGCCTCGACGAGTATCCCAAATGGACTCCCCGCCCTATAACTTTCCCACTCCGCCTCATTCAGATTGTTCCTGATCTTTGCACTTGCCTCCTTGTACATCCCGGTCATTGTCAACCGGAACTCGAAGTCGTCATCTCGGGATGACAGTTGCTTCTTCAGCACAACCTAGGAATCATAAGAGTAAATAATCAATTAGTACTCGCATGGTACCCGCACAGGAAAGCTTGGTACCCGCGCATGCGCGCATGGTACCCACACAGGAAAGCATGGTACCCGCGCTTGCAAGCATGGTACCCACACAGGAAAGGATTGTACCCGCGCTTGCAAGCATGGTACCCACACAGGAAAGGATGGTACCCGCACTTGCAAGCATGGAACCCACACATGAAAGCATGGTACCCGCGCTTGCAAGCATGGTACCCACACAGGAAAGGATGGTACCCGCGCTTGCAAGCATGGTACCCACACAGGAAAGGATGGTACCCGCACTTGCAAGCATGGAACCCACACATGAAAGCATGGTACCCGCGCTTGCAAGCATGATACCCGCACATGAGCGCATGGTACCGCGCATTAGCGCATGGTACCCGCGCTTGCAAGCATGGTACCCGCACATGAGCGCATGGTACCCGCGCATTAGCACATGGTACCCGCACACAAGTGCATGGTACCCGTGCATGCGCGCAGGATACCCGCACACAATCGCATGGTACCCGCACTCAAATTCATGGTACCCGCACAGGAACGCAAGGGGCCGCGCCTATGGGTACCGTGCGTATGGGTACCGTGCAACTGTGCTCGGGTCCCAAGCATGCAATCACGGGTCCCCTGATTTGCGCGACTGTTTGGGTCCCAATTGGTGCGACGCACGGTTCCCTTGCAAACAATTGTCCAAATTGAACAATTGGGTAACCCCTGAGGAAGACGAAATGACAGTGAAATTACCGGAATTCTTTCGGGACGCGCGTTCAATGCCATTGTAGTTGGTTTGGAGAATTTTCTGCTTCGGGTAAAGGTTGTTTCGTAGATTTGGAGAATTCTTTCTTCAATTTTAACTGTTATGTACTCTGTTACGACGAAGAAGACGACCCGTGACGCTACAGTGAGTGTAGAATCGATTAAACCTACTTAATTTTACTTTGAGTAGTTGAATGCGTTAAATAAGGGTAAAGACGTCTTTTTCCATGAGTTAGTAAGGGTATAATAGACTTTAAACATTATGGGGGTCATTTTTTTAAAATTGACTCAGTCAAAGGCCATTTACTTAAATAATCCGCCGGTTGGATGGTATTCTAGTTTACTGGTTTGGGATCAAATCCAAATTAAAGCCTTTTCCATTTTTTTTCTCTTTTTTTTTACTCGAAATTTTCCGTTTTACTTTTTCAGTTTTCTTTATGTCTCTATTTGTTTTGACTCAGACATTTTCCATTTTTCTTTTTATAATTACTGTTTTTTTAAAATTTATAGTTACTATTTTTCAGTTCTTCCAATTTTAAAAATATTTACAGTTTTTAAAATCTATATTTATTGTTTTCCATTTTTTTAAGTTATTTACTTATTTTTTATTTTAAGTCATATTTAATGTTTTACTTTTTTTAGTTTTATTTATAGTATATATTTAATTTTTTAACAATTTTGTTTTTTATTTATTTAAAGAATCATAGTATCGTCGTTGATATAATAATAGAATCGTTTTTTTATTACATTTCTTCCTAATCCTTTTTAAAGTATATATTTAATTTTTGATACCGTTTTATTTTTAAAGAATTGAAGAATCGGTAGGTAAAATAGCATGGTCATGGGTCATTTTCTGTATTTTAACTTATAAACTAAACATTTTTCTCATTGAATAAGTCTTAACCGAAAAAACGGAACCGAAAAAACGCAACGAAAAACAGGATTGTATTGTGAAAAATCGGACCGAACCAAATTAAAACGGTTCGGATATCAGATTGAGCATATGTAAAACCAAAATAAAAAAACTGAAGCAAAATTTTAAAAAACCTAACCAAACCGTCTAGTGAACACCCCTAGTTCAAATTAAGCGGCCCCAAAAATTAGTCTTGGCCCCAATTTCCTTTGGATATATACTATATATATGCACCATAGATAATCTTAAAATAGAATTTCACTCGCCAGATCTAGAGCCCCCGGATTTATATCCGGATTCGACGTGAGTCTTGGTATGAATCCGACCTATTGTCGTTCAATTCAAGATGACTATTTTGTATTTGGTGTGTTGAAATTTCTAGCTTCGGTCTCTTGATTAAAAAACTGTACAGCGTAGGAACAACGTGGGTTTCTTTAATAACGTGGACGGTGGCAATACAATGGTGTATATAATTATTATAATTATTATATAATGTATGTATGTGATGTATTATGTCTGAGATTTCATATAAGAAAGGAACACCATTAAGACAGGATTAGTGTGGACAGTCACGCGTAACTGATATTTAATTACTGAATCTTTAACACTATTCTGGTAATAACAAGAAGACGTAAATCACTGAAAGCAAGAAGATGCTTTCGCTAGTCCTTTGAATTAATTATCATATTATAATTAAAAGAAGGGTGCTACTATTTACACCCCCTCTAGGGGTGAAAAGTACCTAAAATTTGTAAAAATTAATTAATGTGTATAAATTTCAGGTGATATTTATAAATTTCATGTAATTATTGACAAACATTAAATGCGTAATTTCTTGCAGATTAAATACATTCGTTTCAAATTAGTTATTTAATTTTTAATTTATTTTTATATATTAATTTACATTTTTATAAGTAATTAGATTTAATATTTTTGATTAACTATATAAAAATTTAACTTACTTTATATAAATTTCATATAATATTGATGTTTCTTAGTATTTATACAGATAAGAAAATATCATTTAAAGTTCCTATAATAATAACATATATATACACATATGTTATTATTTATTGATGTAGCTTATGTTTTTTCTTATGCGTTTTTTGCCAAAAATAATAACATATATATACACACATATCTAAATCAACAAAAAAGAAAAAGTATCATTATTACAAAGCTAACCTAGAAAAGTCCATAATTTATATATAATAAATATATATATATATATATATATATATATATCAATTGAGTTTCAATTTATATGTAATAAAGAGCTGAAATAATAATAAAAAAAGAGCTGATATAATATAATAATATTGTTAGTTTCGATTTATATATAATAAAGAGATGAGATAATAGATAAGTAATAAATGAATTTAAAAAAAAGTAATGAAAAAGTATGATAACTAATAGGGGGGTGTAAATAGTAATTGAGGGGATGCGAATAGAATTTCTCTTAAAAGAATAACTATCAAATAAATTGAATGAGGACTTTGTCACGCACATGTTAGAAAGTTTTTTGTCTTCACACATTAACCCGTGCGATGTATTTTGTTGGGTTTGTAATTATTATAGTAATAATAATTATTTATTGCGAGGAATAAGGTTGATTAAACAGTTGAGGCCATGTGCATGGGATATAGCACAAAATTAAAGCTGGATATAAATTAATATTATTTTTTAAAATAATTAATAGTAATACCTCATGCTTCTTTTCATGTAGTTACGTATATACACTAGCAAAAATATCAAATTAAAACGTAGTTCTTTTTATAATAAGGGGCATGCATTGATACTTTATATTTTTTCATTACTCCCTGTTTTACGGGATATTAATCCTTTTCCGTGAATGAAAGGAAAATATGAAATGATTTAATAAAATATAGGGATATTTACGATGCATCATGACCTAATGAAAATCGGAATTAGCTACCCCATATAAAACAAATTTGGTTTTCTCGAGGTAACTAATGCCATCAATTGCATGTTCATTCCCCTAAAATATATGGAGTGGAGAGGAGACACTGAATCCCAAGCTAAGGACAAGTATGAAACGCCGAAACGGTTAAGTGGAATAGTATTTAGTATTTTCTAAATAAGAAAATATATCATAATGTAAATTTATAATACTAAAATGAGTGTGGAACTTTTTTTTTTCACTTGGTGGAAATTTCACAAGCAGCCAAATGCTGTCCGCAGTTGTTGACTTACAACACCCACAAAACTCCAAAATTTAGTAGTGCCCCACAATTTTCCTCTTTTATCATCCCATTAATGAAATAAATTCATTAAAAATAAACCACCATGATGGACTCTACACTACACGTCGAGTAACGTCTCGATTTAGCTTTATTATCATTATTTGGTTGTCATAAACTGCAAATAGCTCCAAAATATCAATTATTTCATCTATATAGACATGTTAATTTCTTTAGGATATATCATATTTAGACATGGACACAGGCAGTGGAGAAGAAATTGGAATTAAAATTTTTTTACCACTCATTGAAAATTTAAATTTTACACGCCATATATAACAAGTATTATATATATATATATATATATCCCAATAAATACACAGTTTGTGTTATTAAATTATATTAGGTAGTTGAAAATTCCGATAAAAGTGTACAATAAATGTAGATAATATCATAATTTGTGTCAAAAAAATCAAAAATCAATTATTATTGAACATGGCAAATATTTTCTGTTGTCTTCCCATTCAAATAGCTTATAGTATCTGAAAAGGAATAACATTTATCAACAAAAGAGTTTTAGAAACTTTAAAATAATTGAATATTGGAATTTGTTTGAATGAGAAGGCATCGAGGTATAAGCCATTCCAAGATTTCTTCATATTAATAACTAGTTCAACTTGAACTCCTTGACTTTTGATTTTTAAATGAACTTAACACGAGACACACAGATCAAGATATTTAGTTCCTTTCACGAGGTTCTTCATAGTCAACGGTAAAATTTAAATTCAACTTCAAACCTAAGTTTGTTAGCGATTATGGTGTTACTAATGGGATTCGTCATGACGTGAAAAAAAGAAAGGAATAAAAGAAAAAGGATTTAATACAAAATGAGAGCAATGAAAAGCACTTGCCCTTTCCTTACATATGCTGCCGAAGTTTCACTACACTTCTGAAACGAAAACGCAGATGATAAGATGATAAGAGAGATGTTTGATTCACGTTTACATATACATGATAGATTATATATTTACCTTAGACAAAAGTAGTAAAACGTATATCACTTCCTTTATACAGAAATAAGCAAAAAATGAAGAATATTACAGTAGATAACGTATTTATTTATTGATTGCATCTCTTCATTTTCTCTTTTCAATTGAGTGCAACGTCGTTCACTAACGTTTTCAAAAGAAAAAATCTCATTCTGCACATATGTCAAAAAACAACAAAAACGAATAAAAATAAAAAATAAACCCTTCATTTCTCTAGCCGGTCCCACCGAATTCCTAGAGTATTAAGCCCTAAAAAAACCGAGGAACCGGGCCCCTGTCACGCCCACGTGCTCGGCACGTGCCTTCGACCTACTATTACGCCCTGGATAACGACAAAATTTATAGCGCGCTCGCTCACACTCGGAAAAGAAAGTTGTTGAACTGCATTTGACATCCCTGTAACTATGTTTATTGCAGTTAAGTCCTTCCATTTTATAAAAGTAAATATGATGTGCATTCCTCGTGTGCAAACGTTCTTTATTTTTATTTCATTACTTTCCACTAATTATGTTTTCATTTTGCCGTTAAAACTAAATTTTATTTGAGGTGCGGTGTCTCTCAAGTGTTAATAAAAATTATAGTAACGTATTGAATAATTAGAGTTGTATGAAAGAAAAAAAAAATGAACTAACTTGACATGTGGGAACCATTGCTCCGCAGGACTGACATCACGCATTTCAGAAACACGCTGGCGGTATTTGTGAAATAGATGGGGTTGAAAGGTCATTTTGGTCAATTCACAGTGCGGATAGAAAGATAGGTTGTGTGACTTAAGCGCATTTGTTGCCACTTGGATTTTTGGATTGGCGTCGGCCACGGCGATAAAAACTAATAAAAAAATTTAGAAAAAAAGGCATATATGTATTTAGTTTTCTAGTTGAAAATTATTCCTCAACCCCCAAGATTCAATCTTTAACTATATGCCCCACGTCATAATATTGGATCTCTACAATGATCAATTAAGGTTCTTCCAATTCCTTAAATCAAATTGCTTGATTTTCATTTATTTATTTACATCATTTAATTTCTATGTAAACCATAATCTCAAAGCCTACCCTCTAATAACACCTCTTCATTGCCGACGTCGTCGTCCTCCTTGGAGAGCGTTGTCGGCCGATGATGTTACCCAGTACCACATCGTCTTACTTTGTCCGCTCACTTAAGAGAATCTCATTTCGCTTTGAATGTTATTTTACGGCCTTCTAGGAGGCGGGTCAATCGACTTAGACTCTGCATTTTATCATCGGTAAGCCAGAGAGATTTGTTTAAGTCATTCTATGAGGTTGATTAAAAAGCTTGTTTACTAAAGAGGTTAGTCACTTATAGAATTGCAGTTGGCAGCGATGATTCATTAGATTGAAGAACGTTGAATTTGTTATAACTGATTTTGTAAGATATGGTGGATTTCTCTTAGTATAAATATATAGCAGAAGGCGCGCGTCAATTAATGCTACTTTATAGATTGCTCCATCTTGTAAATTTGATCATCAATAAATTTTCCGTGTTGCTCGTGATGAGGATTCAACAAGATTTTGAACCACATTAAAATCTCAGCGTTTTAAATTGTACTTTTCTTCATCTAAATTTTTTATATAATATGAGATCAATGTTTTGAGTCGTGATCTTCTTGAATCTTGATGTCATAATCTTGTTTGTTAATCACCATGGCTACGAAAATATCTTGTTCTTATGACGCAGAGGTGAAAGTTTATATGTCTACTGGTCTACTAAGTGGATGATATTATATTTGCATGACCATCAGTAGAAACAATACATGAAGTAAAAGAATTCCTAAAGGTATGTTTTAAGATTAAATACTTGGAAGATCTTAAATATTTATTTGGCATTGAGGTGGCTGGGAGTGATGCATGCATCTATATTTCTAAAAAAACATTATACACTTCAATCACAAGACACACATTATATCTAGGTGCTAAATCTTTATAACTCACATGAATTCAAGTGACAAGATCACAGAAAAAGATGAAGACTTGCTAATAGATTCTTTTAAGTATAGAAGGTTAATTAGTCGATTTTTTTATTTGACTTTCACAAGACCATGCATTGCATTTACACTTCATAAACTTAGTCAGTATATATAAGCTCCAAGAGGACATCTAATTCCAGCTCATTATCTGCTTAGATATCTTAAGGCTTCACCAAGATATGACATTCTTTTGAGTTCAACTTTGAATTCGTATTTGAACGGTCTTTCAAATGTAGATTGGGAACCTTGCGATGATACACCAAAATATGTCACTGATTATTGTAAATTCTTAGAGGATTTTTTATAACATGAACAACTGAACAACATGCAAAAGTGTCACGATCTTCTATAAAAGTCGAGTACAGAGCCTTAAGGTCAGTTATGGAAGAGATACTAAGGATTAAGAATTTGTCAGAAGAATTGAGCATTGATCTGAGTCAGACACCAGTTGTATACTGTGATAACCAGTCTGCATTAAGGCTAGACTCAAATCCTAAGTTTCACGATAATAAAAATATATGGAGATAAATTGTCATTTTGTTTGGCACACATCTCAAATGAAGCAATCAAGTATAACAATTATCTCTAATTATTTACAAAATATATTGTAAATAATTAGATCTATTTCTAATACATGCTACCGTTGTTGGATGCGTGGTTGTATCGCGTCCGGTAGGCGGAAACTGGACATCGGACGGTAAGTCGAGGCGTGTATATAATACACTCTCCGTAAGACAAAATCGCCCCGATATTCACGTGCTCTCGATTATCGGCGATCGTCCCCAAGATACAACGACTTCAGAACTCGTTATCGCAGCACAACGATTCGAGTTTTCGGGCGAATCGTACTCGAAACTCAAGCTTTTCTTGCCTCGGGAATTGGGGGAGCTGGGAGTGTGTTATGCAGATTGCTAGTGTTGGAATGAATGAATATTTCCACTCGTGAGGGACCTTAGGCCTTCGAAAGTTGCAGGGGGTTGAATCTGAATTCATGCAACTTTTGGGCTTCTGACCGTTTGACTTTTGGGGCAGGAATGCGAATAGTCGCAACTTCTGGACTGCCTCGTGCAATGGAAGCTTCTCGACCCGCCTGCTCGTATTCTCGAGTCGGGTCGGTCCATCCAACAGTCAGAGTTTGTGCGGCCCAACGACCCAACGGATCATGCCACTTCAGCTAGCCCAGTCAGCGCCACCTCATCATCACCTGTACGCATGTCATGCTTGCCCGAACTGCCACATCGACATCTCGCCGCCACGTCATTGTCGGACAAAATTTTTGGCTCCAATAAGCTCCTAGCGACGATGCGGCGTACGAAGTGCAAAGTGCGCCTACAAAGATTGTACACTTGGCACGACTCGGTGTCGTACTCGGACTCGGAGTCGGCCTCGGCCTCGATGCGGGCACGGGCTCGGCGGTGCGAGGCACCGCCGAACACCGGGCTATCATTTGGGCCAAACCACACTAGCCCATTAAGCCCACTTGAGTCCACCCTTTAGGCAAGCCCATTTGAATTACATACACAAGGTAATCCTTTATAAGATGATGAATCCTTTAGTGTCTAACCACAATGTAGGACAAAATTCCTTTCATTTATTTATTAGACATTTAAACACATTTATTGGACTAACTTTATAAATTAATTTCTCATTCACCCGACATTGATTTTGAGCAAATCAATATTTGCTAAATTCTCCTCGAAACGTAGTTTATGAATCTTTCATCAATTTCAAGTTCGATGGACCATGACATCCCGATTTAATTAAAAACCGATCAGATTTGACTTTTGAGTTTAATGCGCACTTTGGGCCCATAAGTCCAAATCCAACAACCGACAATAAAGGACATAATATCAATTAGCAGATATGTCTACTAAGCTTCTCACATATCCAATATTACAACTTTTTTAGTGAAGATGTCCGTATTAAATTTATATCATTAATCTTGCGAGGAGGTAGTAAAACACACCCACGAAGAATATCTTAAAGAGTAGAGAAACAAGAGAGATTGGTATGAAAATTCCATGACTGTTTATAACGAACGAGAAATCGTTGATAATAAGCGTGTTACTAAAGGGGGTTAGTCGCTTATAAAACTTCAACTGACAGCGACTATTGAATAACGTTAAAGCTGTTACAACTGGTTTTGTGAGATACAATGTATTTTTCTTCGTATAAATCTAGAGCAGAAAGGTACGGGTCAATTATGTTCCATCTTGCAACTCATATCATCTAATCAAATTTTCTTTTGTGATTCCCGTAGACGTAATATTCAACAAGAAACTGAACCACACTAAATTGTGTTTTTCTTCATATGATTTTTTTTAGAAAGCTACTATTGGTAGAGGGAAATGTGGAGAAATAATTTGAATTTTGCAAATTTATCTACACTATTTTATTTCTTTTTGAGGAGGCGTTTAATTTGAGATATACAGCGCACAACATTTTTTGTCTACTTGTAGAAACATCTTTTTTTTTTCCATTACTTTTTGGATACATTCAACCTTAAATTTATTATATATAATGTTGAGTTAGAAAATTACAAGACAAATGTGTGTTGTATTTTGTCTCCACGTCGAGGGAAAACAAACGCGTCATCAGCTTCTCATCCCTCCTTACTCTTTGTCCCTCCAATATGCGAAGAGTTGGTCTTGTGGCTCAAGATATCGTGCCTAACATCTATTAATAAAACTTGTTCGATGAATAGTGCGATTAGTATAATAATCACACATTAGGAAAAAAAATAAAAATTATAGATGTCCGATTGACCCTTTTTAGCTTTTTTTTTGGTCGATGTTAATTTACTCAAAAATTGAAAGGATATTAGTTTTAACAGATATAAAGAGGGGGGCAAATAGATATTTACCCGTAAATAATATAATAATATATGATAAAAAGTATTAAGGACATGTAGATGTGTTCATCCGATACGGTTACGGTTCCCGGTTATGAATCGCCGATTTACGGTTAGTAAAAACCTCTAATCGTAACTGAATCGTGGTAACCACGGTTACGGTTGCGGTTTGGAACGGATCGTGGCGGTTCCGGTTTGAACCGCCGATTTACGATTTCAAATAATTTTTTTAATTTCTTTAATAATTGAAGTAAATTAAAGATAATTAAATTTTTTAATAATATAAAAAAACTTTCCATTCCAACTTAGAAATTTATACAAAATAAATACACCTTTAATATTTGAAAAAAAAAATAAATACACCTTGATTATAAAATAAAAAAAATTTGGCTTCTAGTAGTGCTCGATGCACACTCGTCGTATGCATCTCTCTTTTCGTTCGTATCGTTGATTCCATGACCGTTGGGATTGATATAAAATAAATTAAACATAACATATAATGGTCAATTTTATGAACATTGAAAAAAAAAACACAAATTGAAAATCAACGACCTTGGTTATTTTAATAAAGAAATAAATAAAATTATAAAACCAAACGTCCAGTCTAGTGGTTAAGGAGTGCCTTCAGTATTTGTTGGTTAGATCGTGAGATCGAATCATCCCTCCCATAATTTCTTGAGTAGTCCTCATGAGCATATAGACCACGATTATCGTCGTCATGTGGGTTTGGACGTATCAATCTGACTCCAAATATTAGTCTTATAATTGGAGTGTATGCCGCAATTAAAGTCTCTGCAAATGTGATACTATGTCCCCGCCTTAGGGCTAAATCATAGCATGATCGAGTGGATTACCTCGAAAAAAAAAAGTGAGAGAGTAAGGGCAACGTAAACAGTTAATATTTCAGCCGCCCTCGGTCGTCTCTCTTGTCTCAGCCTTCTTTCTCTCCCTCGTTTGTTTTTCATTTTCTTCATTTTCTTTTGTCTTTCTTTAAGAGCCTTTGACTCATCAACCCCCTCTTACTCTTACTCTTTCCATCGTAATATTCTCCGTTTTGGTTATTTCCCTACCATTCTTGTATTTTAATTTATGTCGTATCTCTATTTCTCATCTCTCGCCTCTTCTTTCCTCTCTCTCTCTCTCTCTCTTTAGTACTTAATTGCCTGGCTCTGTGTCGTCTTCGCAGCTTCATCCTTCCTAGTTCTTGTCTGAAATCAACATAATACATCAAAGACCTCTCTTTCTTCTGAACCCTTTATTCTTCCCTCTTGGTGGAAAAAAACAGTAAAGGTTTTTGTCTCCTCTTAGCAGAGAAAAAGCTTCAACTTTCAGAGGGATCACACAGAAAGATTCGCAAATACTGAATCTTAACAAGCCTTCATGGCTGGAAGTGACGAAGTAAATGCTAACGAATCGAAGGTAATTTCATCTTCTCCTTTTATTTCTCCTTTGGGCTCTGCCAGATGATGGTTTTCTAATTTCTTGAAGAAATTGTGTTTTTTTAACCCTTTTGATCTCCTTCTAACTGAATTTATTTATTTTTTCCTGGCTTTCTATTACGGTGATGATTGCGTGTCTGAAAAATATCATGTTTGTCCCTTCTTCTTCTTTCTTGAAACAGAGGGTGGTTCCACTGAACACGTGGATCCTCATATCCAACTTCAAGCTCGCCTACAACATGCTCCGCCGCCCCGACGGAACCTTCAACCGCGACCTCAACGAGTTCCTCGACCGGAAGGTCCCGGCCAACACGAACCCGGTCGACGGAGTCTACTCCTTCGACGTGGTGGACCGGGCCACCAGCCTCCTCAACCGGGTCTACCTGGCCTCCCCCGCCCACCAAGACCAAAGCGACCGCCACCGCACATGGGGAATCACGGAGCTCGAAAACCCCCTCAGCACCGAAGAAATCGTGCCGGTGATCCTATTCTTCCACGGCGGCAGCTTCGTCCACTCCTCGGCCAACAGCGCGATCTACGACACCTTCTGCCGACGCATCGTCGGTACGTGCGGGGCGGCCGTCGTCTCCGTCAACTACCGCCGCTCGCCGGAGCACCGTTACCCCTGCGCCTACGAAGACGGCTGGGCCGCCCTCAAGTGGACCCAGTCGAGATCGTGGCTTCGCAGCGGCAGGGACGACGACGAAGACCCCAAGGTGCACGTGTACCTTGCCGGAGACAGCTCCGGCGGCAACATAGCCCACCACGTGGCGGTCCGAGCGGCCGAAGAGGGGATCGAGGTGCTCGGCAACATCCTCCTCCACCCCTTGTTCGGGGGGCGAGAGAGGACCGAATCCGAGCAGAGGCTCGACGGGAAGTACTTCGTGAAGATCCAAGACCGGGACTGGTACTGGCGGGCTTTTCTGCCGGAGGGAGAGGACCGGGACCACCCTGCTTGCAACGTGTTCGGGCCGAGGAGCAGGGGCCTCGACGGGCTCGCGGGCTTTCCGAAAACGCTGGTGGTGGTGGCGGGCTTGGATCTGCTTCAGGATTGGCAGCTGGGGTACGTGGAGGGGCTTCGGAGGTCGGGCCGAGAGGTGAAGCTTTTGTTCCTTGAGAAGGCGACGATTGGGTTCTATTTCTTGCCCAACAACCACCACTTCCGGTGTTTGATGGAGGAGATCACGAGCTTCGTCCACCCTTAGTAGTAGTAGTCGCCGAAGAAATAATAATAAAAGCTGCTTTGACATTTCTTACAAGATAATATATATATATATATATATATATATATATATATATGGTATAATTTTGGTTTTTGTACGGTATAGTTGTGATGTTACTCTACAGTTGGAAGATGTTCCCCTTACAAGATGAAGCCGAGAATCATCAGCTTTGTGGGTCAAATCAAGTAGTGTACGGCTCGAGATTTTGCTTGTCGGGAAGCTGGGGTAGTAGGGAAATATTGTTGCTATTGCGTTGATATTATTATTATTATTACTAAATCCTATTTACTACTATATGAATGGGTTAGGGAAAATCCATTGTCTGTGAATCTGTGTAGACTGGTAGTAGTTTCTTCACTTGTTTTGTTTTGTTTGGGTATGTAGCCTTTGAAGGGCGAGGGTGTACTAACTTGATTCGTCAGTAGTTAGTACGTACTTTTTAAGTTTTTTTACTTTGTGGAACGATATTTGTGATATTAATTCACGCTAAGACGATGCTTACGTAAAATTGAGCGCCCGTATATCTGCATTTTATGTTGTTTCTGTCATGATATTTAAGTCGAGTGTGGAGCAATTTTGAGCCTCTATTGGATCTGGAACAATTCCGGTTCTAGCCGAATTAATTCTCATGGCATGTGAGATCCAAGTCTACTTATGCAGATGAGATCGAACTCATAAACTCTGCATGGGATATCATGCGCTCGGCTACTTGACTAATACCTTGTGAACTCCATTTTGGTCCTCCATTATACGTTTGCTATAAAAATTACAACTTGAGCGCAATAAGTGTGTTGAAATGGCTATAGGCCCAAATGGGCTTTAGACCCAATAAATAAAAGCTTAACAAATTTTAATTAAATCGAGAAGTCGTCGTTCGTCGAAATTCGAAATTGATAAAAGATTCAAATTCTACGTGTGGACTCAATTATAGCCCAAGTGCGGGGCGGTGCCCCGCACCGCTGAGCCCGAGCTGAGGCTGAGGCCGACACTGACCTGAGCCGTGTCAAGTGCGCAATTGGCGTTTTGAGGCGCACTTTGCACGACGCATCGGAGCGATGAGCTTTGAGGAGCCCTTAATTTTATGCTCCGGTGAGACGGCGGCGGTGATGTCACCGGTGACGTAGCGGTCCCTGTGACGTGGAAAGTGATGCTGGCGTGTCAGAGGACACGTGTACAAGTGAAGCTGACGTGGCGCTGACGCAAGCGCCGCGTCGACGACGATTGGGATAGGTGACGTGTAGCGGATCAGTTAGGATCCGATGGGGTGCGATGGGTTGCGCCGGTTCGGCTCGGGTCGAACCGCAGGGCTGAAAAGGTACCTATTCCGAAGGGACCCGAAAGTTGTGACTATTCTCGTTTTGGCCCCTGGTCGAAAGGTGCAAAAAGTTCAAAACAACCCAAAAGATGCAACCATTCGCAGAATCGCCCCAAACCTATTCGGAAGCTATAAATAGACCCCTGCTGAAGCTGGAAAATTCATTCAATCGAACCCCAGCATTCTAGAGATAGTGCATACATAGTCCGAAGCAAAATAAAAACAAGAAAGGCTCGAGTCTTAAAGTAGATTCGCCGATAATTTTGTATCGTTGTGCAACGTGAAAAATTCTAAAGTCGTTGTATCTTCGGGACTGATTGCGATAACCCGGGGCACTCAAATACGGGGCAATAACATCTTACGGACAACGTACATAGTACGTGCCTCGACTTCGACTCTAACAAAATTTCTGTTCGAGTTTCTACAGCCACCAACCAGACGATAATATACCGGAACCAACAAAGTAAATAAGCACGGTGCTCAAAGGCACGTCCTAGTGGATATGTCCGTGACATTTTTAAAAGAAGGTCTCATATTTGATTTGGCTTGGGATCCTCACCGGGCCCCGTAGATTAGTCTTATCTATGGTGTGTGACTCAAGCTCATAGCTGGAATACTTAAAACTAAAAGAAAAAAGTGAATATATACCAAGAAAAAACTATATTAGACTAATATGTGGTGAAACAATTCTTTGAAATTGCTACCTTTGTGTTGTCCCATGATGGAATTTCATTCCGTCGGTCACTTACCTAAAGGTAACAAGAACACGACGTCTTTTAATATTGTTATTTTTTTTTTCTGTTTTTCTTATTTGGTTGGCTAAAAAAACATAAAGATTCACTCGGACATTTTATATATTCATTGGAGTTGTGATAATTGTTCAACGGTGTGGTGGACCATGTAGAAAAAAGGCCTTTTTAACAAAATAAATCCAAAAAAAAGATTAATTTTCAAAATAGGGCGTTTTTTGCACCTATTACTAAAATAGAGCCATTTGCGGGCATTACCCGCGACGTCGCACCCGTTAGTCGCGATGTTATATTTTCGCGAAAATGTGGGCCATGGTACGGGGCTGTTGTACTGGGCCAATAATTTTTTGGCCCAGTACGGAGCGTCGCGTCTAATAGGCGCGACGTCGGGGAAATATAGATCTCAGATCTATTTCCCCGACCCTCACTCTCTCTCTGTAAAACCTAACCCTAACCCTCTCCGCCGCCTCCGTCCGCCGCTCCGCCGCCTTGTTCATCCCCCGCAGCCCGACCGCCCGTCCGGCCCCCTCCTGCCCGACCGCTCTCTCTCTCTCTCTCTCTCTCTCTCTCGGTGTCTCTTCGCCACCGGCGCCGCCGCCTCCGTCCGCCGCTCAGCCCGCCGAGGTCACCACGCGCAGCTCGGCCGCCCGGCCGCCCTGCCGCCCGCCCTCTCTCTCTCTCTCTCTAGATCAACGTTAATATATTTTTAAAAAAATAAATATAAATATTTTTATTAATAAATATATATATGTATTAAATTATGTAAATGTACTAAAAATATTAAATTAAATATAATATATGTACTAAAAGTACTTAAAAATTAAAATAGATCAACGTTAATATATTTTTTTAAAAATAAATATAATATATTTTTATTAATAAACATAATATATATGTATTAAATTATGTAAATGTACTAAAAATATTAAATTAAATATAATATATGTACTAAAAGTACTTAAAAATTAAAATAGATCAACGTTAATATATTTTAAAAAAAATAAATATAATATATTTTTATTAATAAATATAATATATATGTATTAAATTATGTAAATGTACTAAAAATATTAAATTAAATATAATATATGTACTAAAAGTACTTAAAAATTAAAATAGATCAACGTTAATATATTTTTAAAAAAATTAAATATAATATATTTTTATTAATAAATATAATATATATGTATTAAGTTATGTAAATGTACTAAAAATATTAAATTAAATATAATATATGTACTAAAAGTACATAAAAATTAAAATAGATCAACGTTAATATATTTTTAAAAATAGAACAACTTTTATCATCCGCGTGCAGCTTTAATCAACGCTACCTGCAACTTCAGCAACTTTTATCATCCGCATGCAGCTCTAATCACCGCTACATGCATTTTCAACAACTTTTATCATCCGCGTGCAGCTTTAATCAACGCTACCTGCAACTTCAACAACTTTTATCATCCGCGTGCAGCTTTAATCAACGCTACCTGCAACTTCAGCAACTTTTATCATCCGCGTGCAGCTTTAATCAACGCTACCTGCAACTTCAGCAACTTTTATCATCCGCGTGCAGCTTTAATCAAAGCTATCTGTAATTTATCTTCAATCTAACTGTACACAACAATATTGACATTAAAAAAAAAATGATCCAGAACATCTATAAAAATCCCACAAATTAAGAAAATAACATACAACATTTGAGATACGATGCAACCGTTTGGTAGAGACCCGCGTCTTAATCGCTTCAATGGAAAAAAGATGAATGAGGGTCATCCGATATTCGGAAATTTAAAGGTCCTTGGTGATTACTTTTACGACGAACTGTGGACGTACGATATTGAAAGATGGTTCGTTGGAACATTTTCGGCAAAAGCATCTATGGGTGATATCACGAATGAGACATTGTCCGAATGTCTTCAATTCCTTGCGCGACTATACAATCAACGTTACGGAATTCATTTCACCGTACCTTTTCTAACGGAGAAACTTGGTCATTTGAAGCGTCGCTACCTTTTATGGACAAAACTACGCGCCGAAATGGGAGATTGGGGAGAGTATGACAGAGGATGGATTCATGCAGATACCGAGCAATGGCTTAAGTGGTTTAAGGTGGTTATTTTACTCAACGTTTTATTCGGATGTAATAAAATTTTTTAATTATGCAATTTGTCATATTCTTGCAGGAGGATCCTCTTTCAACAATTTATTTCTATGAGCCCGAGCCACATGAATATTATCTGTATAAAATTTTCGGTAGCTATATCAACCCAGACATTGTTTCAGACATTGACGTGCTTGCAATTCCTAACAACGAATGTCCAATAGTTCATACTCAGGCGGAAGAATCATCCAAAAGACAGTCGGTAAAACATGTCAGCTCGAGTTCGAGAGTCAAAGACGATACGGGTGACGACGACTTCGTCGACCCGCCACCGAAAGGAAACCGATACAATATGTCGAGTAAGATCGGCAACGCTGGCAAAAACCAAGGCGATGATGACTTCGTCAACCCACCTCCGAAAGGAAAGCAAAAAGGTATGTATAGAAAGAGGCACAACAAAGGCAAACATCATGCAATGTCGAGTTCCAGAGTTGAAGAAGATAATAGTGACGATGACTTCGTTGACCCACCCCCGAAGGGTTGCAGAAAAAATTTTCCAAAGTGATTGTTTGCAAACGTGGGTCAAGTGACTCCAAGAACGACTTGTTCAGTCGTTGAACTTATTCCACGCATACGGAGACCAATCGCTTTCGGTGTTAGCCATCGCTGCAGAGCACTCCGTAAATCGATTGCGAAAATATTCAACGCATCGATGAAAGCTAAAGTCCACTATTGCTTTCGGAGGCAAACACCTCGCCCCTTTGAAAACTCCGTTAAGGGCATCGGAGATATTAGTGGTCATCACCCCGCATCGGAATCCACCATCGTAAGCAAACGTCCACTGCTCTTTGTCAATCTTATCTAACCACTTCCAGGCCGGTTCATTGAGAACTTTAATGTGTTCCATAATGCGATTGAACTTCTCCAACGTGTGGGCCATTCCAGCTCTATGGCATAACTGTTTTAGGTCATTGTTATTGAATTCAGTGTTGAAGTTTGATACGACATGACGTAGACAAAACCGGTGTACACCATTCGGCGGCCTAAACGCTGATAATTCGCTTACCGCCGCCAATATTCCTATAACAAATTTCGATCAATCGATTGAAAGAGTGTCAAATTAATACAAGAATGTATGTAGGAAAATAAAAGTACCTCGATGACGATCAGAAATGAGGCATACACCTTGTTCACCCAACACGTGGATGTTAAGTAAGTTCAGGAACCAACTCCAAGAGTGTCTGCTTTTCGTTGAAACAGTGGCAAAAGCAAGGGGGAGAATATTTTGATTTGCATCGAGCCCAGATGCAATTAACATTTTATGCTCGTATTTAGAGTATAAGTGCGTACCGTCAACGCAAACAACTCTACGACAATGCCTAAACCCATCAATACAAGGTTTGAAAGCCCAGAAAACATACCCCAATTTCTTCACACCGGGTGCTTCAGTTGGAAGATTCAACCACTTGACGACCGTGTCGGGGTTGTAACGTTTCAGAGCTTTCATGAAGATAGGAAGTTGTTGGACTGAAGTTTCCCAGGTACCGTAAACATTTTCTTTCGCCCTTTTGAGGCCATGCCATGCTTGAATGTATGAGATGTCATACCCGGTATTGTCCTTCACCAGCTGCTTTACGTTCTTTGGTAGAAATTGAGGGTCTGTCTTCACTATTCCAATCAACATTCTCGCAATTGTGTTTCGCGAAATGTTGCGGTGTGTTCTCGCCAACTTGTTCATGTAGCATGTGTGTGGCCCCCCATATATCGTAATCTTCCAATAACATTTTTTCGGTTTGAAGCATGCTCGTAACCTCCAGTGACAGTCATGGCTATGGTTGCATTTCACGCCCCATACGGTTTTGTTACTTTCTGAGACGTGAAACTCACGTCTAGCCACCCTGTAAGAATAATCGCCAACAGCATCTTGTAAGTGAGCTTTGGTACTAAATGTCATACCGACTCTGAACCTGTGATTGTCCCTACTGTAAAAATCACCGCCGCCCTCGTTGGCTTCTGGAGGCGCCATTTGATATGTTGAATAAAAAGGCACGGGTTGGTAAGGCGCACGAGCATCATCCGCCGGCAATGGAATGTCATTCTCGGGACCATCATTGTTTCCATCATCGTCGCTATCGTCGTTATCATCTGCGGGATCCGGAAAATCGTCCAGTGCACCACCAACGTCATCAGCTTCAGAGTCGCTAGCGTCACTATTTTGCAAGTCTTCGGGCACAGGCTCAGGTTGTGACACATTCGACATATTAGGAACATCACGACTGCTCGAAGGAATGTCTGTATGAGGATGGTGGAGTGAAAATTCACTCATTCATTGAGTAACTGCCGTGAGATCAGGGAACGAGTGGCTGGAGGTGATGTTGGTGAATACGTCGGGTGCCTCTTGAACGTTCTCGCTGGCCTCGACAAACACTTCAATTAAATTAAGTTCCGCATCAGCATCCAAGAAGTACGATAGTTCCGCGTCGTTTGAAATTTGAAAGAGCCGCTGATAGAGTTGAGAATGCTGATAGTATTCATTCTTAACATGAACGGTTAAGGAGGAAAAATTGTTGTCGAGGCGAATAACCTCATATAGCATGCCCGGAAATTGAGCAAAGCTAGTGTCGACGAATTCGTCTAAGAGAAATGGGTGGGATGCTGTAACGGATGGAGTTTGATTCAGTAATGATTTCGCCACCGTAGTATATAGAGACTTGAATTTTGCGAGATGTCATAATTTGAGGAAAAATTTAAATACTTCAAGTTGTTTTTTTATATATCAATGTATACGAAATTATAATACTTTATATAGGAAAAATCGTCGCATTTAATGGACGCGACGTCACATCTATTGGACGCGACGATTCTTCTGCAAAACTCGTGAACGTTACGTCCACATCAGTTCTGCAAAAAGAAAAAGAAAATTACAGACAACGCGTGATCGATTTGTCACATCATCGCGCCCAATGGACGCGTCGTCGCATCCATTAAACGCGACGATGGGCCCAGATACGTTATCGGCCCGTTTAAGGGCCCGTTTAAACGCTTAAACGGGCCGTAACGAACGTCGCGTGTAATGGGTGCGACGTCGCGGCCATTAGGCGCGACGTCGCGGGTAATGCCCGCAATTGGCTATATTTTAGTAATAGGTGCAAAAAACGCCTTATTTTGAAAATTAAATTTTTTTTTTCGATTTATTTTGTTAAAAAGGCCTAGAAAAAATAAAGAAAATATATAAAACCCCGTTTTTGTATTTGTCACACCCCATCAAGCAAGCAAGCAACCCCGTACGTCCACCAAGGATAAGAACGTCACTGTCTTTGAACGATCGAATGGCCAATATTATATATATATATATATATATATATATGAATTTGTATTATATGTTTACAATATCGCTGAAAAGGGATTTCACATCTGACGTGATGCTACTCATATCCTCAACAGACAAACCCCGTAAATCAGATTTCTAAAGAAAGTATCAAATTATTCAAATTATCGCATAGAAGAAAGGAGCCTATATCGTGAGGAATTTGAAATGGAATGCTTGCAAACCGGACAATATCGTATATACAATGAAGGAATCAAAGTTTTATATGGCTTTATCATGAGTCTTTTCAGGTAATATATATTATGTTGACAGCTTGTAACTCGTCCACATAAAGGGACAAATGGAAGGACCTAACTAATTTACGTGTTTTGGAATAGTTCCTTCTTAACGACCCCACTTTTGATAATTACAAAAAAACCTTTTATTTTAATAATAATATTATTATTGTCGTGCGATTGGTTTCTTGTAAAAGTTTCAGGGGTCACTAAATGGTAAGAAAACAGCTAAGCATGGGACAAGGACTTTTGGATTTAGACTTTTTTTCTCGTGGAAAATATACTTAGAGCTTCTCCAACCATGCAAAACCTAACCCAAATCCAAATTTTACTTCAATGGTACTGCAAAATGAAATACAAAATAATATTTTGTGTTTTTGAGATCCATTTCAACAAATAAATGCGTTGTACTGTTCATGTACCAAAAAATTTGGTCAAATTACATTTTGGCCCAAAATGTTATTTAATTATGTTCAAAGCCCTATTGCATTATTATTATTGTTATTATTATAATGATCAATTTAGAGAGTAGTAAAGCAACAGCGTATGTATCATTATTATTGTTTTTATTACTATTATTCTTATTATTTTATTATTATTATTATTATTATTATCATTATTATTGTTTTATTATTATTATTATTATCATTAGTATTGTTTTTATATTATTATCATTAATCATTGCTATTATTATTTTCATCATCATTAGATTTATTTTATTTTAACTATGAGTCATTGAAAAAAAACGATAACATAACATACTAGTACGGAAAATAACAATATATTATATGCCATAGAAATGATACAAGAATCTTATAGGAACGACGTTGAACGTGCATTCGGAGTTCTTCAATCACGTTTTGGCATTGTATCGGGACCGGTACGTTATTGAAAAAAGGAAGTGTTACACAATATCATAACTACATGTATTATTTTGCATAACATGATTGTGGAGGATGAACGTGACCTAATTGCCCCAATTGAAATTGAGATGGAAGCGTCGCCACCGGAGGTCGAAATGACGATAGATGAAAATACTCGATTTGAAGAATTTATATCTCGGTACAAAAAAATTAGGAATAAAGATGACCACATTTCACTCCGAAATGCATTGATTGATCATTTGTCGGAGAAGTACACAAATGCCGAGACTTGAAAAACGGTCTCTTTGTTACTTGTACGCTTTTATTTATTTGCGTCTCATTGTGTTTTTTAGCTCGTGTATTGTAATTTTTATTTTCTAATAAATATTTATGTTTCCAGTTTTTTATGTGTACCTTCTATCATTTTATAAAAAAAATTAATGCATTTTTTCAAATCGAATTAAAATAATAGTGTGGTCTAATTTGTAATATAGCAAAATATGTGATTAATATAGAAAAGTAGTAAAAGTTGATGTGAAAAATAATATTCTATGAAATATACCTTTGAGTTTGAGAATGAGTTTAATGGTTGGAGTAGAATTACTGTTTGATGTGACATTTGTGACATTTACCTACAAAATGGGTTTAAAGGTTGGAGATAAACTAGTGTTGCAAACAATTGTCATAAATAATAAAAATCTCCATCGTTTGGTAGATCGTTGCATTATTATATAAAAAAACTTAACTTTATTAATTATTGTTGGACTGACTCTATACTCAATTTATGTCGTATTCTAGTTTGTCGTCTTGTGAGACTTATTAGGCTCTTCTATAAATCGTGGGTTTTACACGACCACGTGAAGTCATTATCGATGGATTGGATTGCATAGCTTATATGCTTTAAGACAAATGAATAAATAATACGGTTATTGTTATTTATGTGTGGTGTGAACCAACCATTAAGGTTAGTACAAGTCTCATTCTCCGTACATCTCTCTCTCGTCTCAAGTCTACAGTTCTACACTAATAGTAATATCAGAGGAAAACCATGTGAAATTGAATCCATGAATTCAAACATCGCAATGCTAATTTTAATATAATAATTTGGGTGGATGGAGTTTTTGTTTTCTTAGTTAAAATTCATTTTTGTGACCATGCAATATACTAACTGCCTAATAAGCAATTAAATTGAGAATCTTGCGTATTGGGCATCACAGTTTATTAAATATATTAAGCCTCTTTAAGAATTCATTCCCGAATTATTTTTTTTGCTCATCTATCAATGCATCATGTAAGAATATATATATATATATATATATATATATATATATGCATAACATCTTTTATTATAAGATATTTTGTTCAACTCCTTCCCAAATTATATGTTAATTTCTCATCTAGCAATGCAAAGAAAAAATACAAATCTAACGTTTCCTCCTCTCTTTTTTCACTACGACGTCTGTTTAACGTTTTACATGTAATGACGTATCATTTATCAAACATTTGGAATAAAGTTGACGAAGTAAACCAACAATGTGGTACTAAAATATATACAATACCCATTTTAAGCTAACTAGTATCAATCAATCCAATATGTGATATAATATCTACTATATAATATGAACATTATGTAATAATTATAATTTATGCAACACATATTATGAAAATGACGTAATTACTTGGCGGCGTTGTAAGCCAAACACTATTTATTAATTTGACCATTAAATTAAAAAAATTAAATAAATCAGAAAAATCTCAATTCAGACGATGCAGTGGACGGCGATCGACGGCTGTCATCGATTAGTTAGTACAGTGCGAACAATGTGATTCGGGAGGTTATTGATAAGTTAGGATGTCCATTCTATATAATAACTTCTGTCTAGTGTGTGTTTGATGAAATTTTAAAGCAAGAATATATCACCAATAATACATACATACAGAAATATATAATTTAAACAATATGAAATATAAAATAGGAAAAAGTTTACTGTTCGTTGATTCGCTCGCGTGTGTAGCTTTTGGTCGAATTACTATATAAATGTGAGTTGTAAACTATACGATTTCTTGTTTGAGTAGCAATATCTCGGTTTTTCTCGTTCCTTCTCTTCGAGAAGAATAGGCATTTTAAATGATACAACTTCCTCTTAATTCTGTTGTGCTCATCGAAATAACTGCCTAAGCATTAGAGAAGCTGAGCCTGCATGCGCTTTAGTGGTCCGCTTAAGGACTGATGACAACACACAAAGGAAGAAAACGTGCAATCCATTGCTCTCCTTTCATCAATTTTTAGTCTTCATCAATAATTAATTTCATCGCAATTTATATTAAAGTACTAATTGTACTGTTTTTGCTTTGCCCTTTACTTCTTATCAATTATTAAACGTACGATAGCTTGAGCTGTTTGAATACCAAGGACATTTGTCCAGTCTTTGTAAATTTCGGACAAATTTATAAGAAGAAAAAGAGGAAAGAACTTGATTAGTAATTAGATTAGAAAATTATTGAAAAAAAAATTAGATTAGAAAATTCAAAGGAAAAGGAAACAACTTTGAGATAAGGAGGTTTGAGCTTGGATTAAAGTTTGTTGGGCTTTTAGTCTAATTTCTAGAAGAATATAATGATTGAAATATGAACTTGGGCAAGCTCTTGTAGGGGTTAGGCCTCTATTACGTAACATTTACAGGCCTTCTCTTGTCGAAGCCGAAACAAAACTAGAGTGGTACAATATATTCCAATAGGATTTATTAGCCCAATAACGCAAACGTGTAGCGTGTAATTTGTTGCATATCTAAGTTTTGATGCTTGAATCGAGTACTGGAGGCAAGAGCTGAGTACCGGAGCAAGGAGGTCAAGGAGTCAAAGCAAGGACTAAGTGGGCTAAACGCGACAGAGGAGCATTAAATGCAAAGCTTCAGTGAGTATTGGAACTGAGAGAGACGATTACCCAAAGTGGCAAAAATTAGTAGTCAGACATTGGATGCAACAAGACCCAAAAAGAGAAAAGAAGTTAATGTTGCTAAAGCCAATTCAAACAATCAAGACACAACGGCTATTTTCAAGGGCGAGCGCTATAAATAGTTGAAGAGTTGAATGAGAAGAACACAAGACAAGTGAACAAAAGACAAGCAAAGAGCAAACTTGAGATTTGTAAAGTTGCGCATTCTTTAGTTACTTGAGATCGTATATCATCTTGTAATCAACTGATTGTAAAAGTCAGTTGTGAGTGTAAAAGTATAAGCTAGACGTAGATGCAGATTATACTTGTGTAAAGTAAACCATACTTCTAAGGGTACCTTCCTTGAGGGAAGAAGGGGAGACATAGGAGTTCATTAATACTCCGAACTTCCATAAACAAACACTTGTGCATTACTTACGAAAGAACACAAACACCATCACACACCGGTACTAAGTAGTAATCACTTGCGCGTTACTACTTAAGATTCGGAGAAAACAAGTGAGGACCGAAACACACTAAGAGTACCGGATAAAAACGATTCTCCCAGTTAGACGAAGAGCCCAACAATCTATAAGTGTTCATTCACTCCCCTCTAAACACTTATCCTACCGGTCCCGATCCTAACAAGTGATATCAGAGCATGTTACTCTCAATCATCAAAATGAGTACCTACAACAAAATACCGATTAGCAGGGAAAACTTCATTGAGTGGAAGATACGCATGAAAACTCACTTGTCAGCTCAAAATAAGGACATGTGGGACATAGGCAGCAATGGACCTCCTAATCTCATGAAAATAAACCCTGCCCACACGATCGATCCATCTCAACCACAAGAAGACCCAAAAGTCAAGAGTGAGTGGACAGATGCTGAGAAGAGATTGATGAACCTAGAAAAAGTAGCCAAGGACACGCTCTTCAAGACGTTGGATACCAGAACATTCAGCAAGTGATGCTGTGCAAGACATCAAGCGAAGTCTGGACAAAATTGTGCCAGATATGTGAAGGAAATGACGAAACGAGGGAAAACAAACTCGTTGTGGCCATTCAAAAGTACGACTCCATCAAGATGAAGTCAAGGGAGACAATGATGGAGTTTGAAGACCGATTCACCACCATTATCAATTATCTTTTCGCACTCGGAAGGATCATCGATAACAGAGACATGGCTATCAAAGTCATGAAGGTGCTTCCCAGGGAATGGGACGTCAAAACAATAGCTATGAGGGAAGTTAAGGATCTCAGCGAACTGCAGATGCACGATCTCTTTGCCGACCTTAAGGCCTACGAATTTGAACTACAAACTCGTATGAGGAATCGGTCCCCATACAACCAGTGAAGGCGCTAGCACTCGCCGAAAGCATATCCAAGTCTGTAGAGGCCATGACACTCTTCTTCAAAACATTCGGACTGTTCATGAAGAGGAATCACTCCTCTTACTTACCGCAGATGGGTAAGAAAAACATTACAAAAGATGAACAAAAGAATGACATCTGTTTTAACTGTGGCAAGAAATGTCATTTCATCGCCGTCTGCAAGAAGTCCAGAGACGACACGGGCAAAGACGCGAATATAAAGAAGTTCAGACGAAAAGGTTAGGTCCTCATGGAGAGGACAACAAGACAAAATGGTAAGAATCTGATTCAGAAGAGTCAGAATCAGAGGAAGAGTCGAGCGACGACGAGATCAAATGCCTTATGGACGATGTCGATCACGACGATGTATTTGACTTTTCCCAGCTTGAATTTTCACGTGAAGATCTAGTACAAGCTCTTCATGAGATGAAAAAAAAAATCAAACGCTTGCCACCCAGATTAAAATTGGACACAAATCGGTCCCAACAGTCACCTGTACTGCTGAAAGTGATGGCATCGCCAAAGCTCAAGCAGAGGTGATATCACTTAGGGCTGAGAACGAGATCCTCAAAGAGGACTCTAGAAAATCGATGCTCAAAGCCGTGGATTTCGATAAGATGTTCCCATCTTGGACAGAATCCTCAAGGAAACTTGATGAGTTACATGGGATGTTGAAATATTCCAGCGACAGGATAGGGCCACTCCAGATCCCCAAAATACCCTATCCAATGCCAAAAGCCCCATTAAGTTTGCCAAACCCTCCAACACAGAGGATATAGCTGAACCTCGGTACTCACCTATTAAGGTTAGAAGTAGATTTGGACTTGGCTACAAACCAAGTTCCCAAGGACCACACACACGCAAGCAGAACTTCCCAGAAAATTGGGAAGTCACTGGGATATTTATCAAGTTGGAAGCCTAGGCCTAGAGCTCGAAAAGAAGTCATCCCTAAGGAAGATAGTAAGAATAACATTGGGTGTCGGAACCGGTACCAAGGAAGTTCCTATACTCGAGCGAAGCGCCTACACAAAGCTAAACCCTGTCATTGGAAGCATAAGCACCAATGTAGGGGGAACCCTCGACCCAAAGTACTCATAGACCTAAACACCGGGAGACAATTCAGGGTCATCCAAATATGGATACCCAAAAACTTAGTAGCTCAAGGACCCAGAAAAATGTTGGTTACCGTAAACCCACTTTCTGCAGGTCTACAAGAATGAAGTCAGCAGGTCTTGCTAGTCTTGGACAGTGGTTGCTGCAAGCACATGATTGGAAACCAGGGGTTTCTCACCGACATCAAATATTGCACTAGCCAAACTGTCACATTTGGTGATAATGGAAAAGGTAAAGTCATAGGGAATGGTAAGTTTGTTTATGACAACTTCACGTTAGACAACAAATGTCTTGTGAAGAATCTACACTACAGCTTAATAAGCATAAGTTAATTATGCGATAATGGATATATCTGCGACTTCGAGAAGGATAGATGCGAAGTCATTAATCCTTTAGGAAAAACGGTCCTCGTTGGCTGGAGAACCAACAGAACATATACAATCAGATTGGGTGAACAATTAGTGCTAGAGCCAACATGTCTAGTAGCCGAGAGCTCAAGAAGTTGGATATGACACAGAAGATTGAACCATCTGAACTTCAAAACAATATCTAGGCTAAGCTCGAATAACTTAATACATGGGTTACCCAAACTAAGTTATTCTAAAGAAAATATATGTACGGCCTGTCAACTTGGCAAGCAAGTAAGATCAACTTTCATAAGCAGAGGCAGTGAACACAACTTGCTATACCCAGAACCGCTCAATGATAATGATATGCAAGAATCTTGGAAAAAATCCGTACGAGATCTGGAAGGTAAATGTGCTCTCTGTTGGGTATTTCAAGACATTCGGAAGCCGTTCTTCGTACATCTAAATCGAAGTAATCTCTCCACATTCGAAAGCTGAGCAGATAAGGGAATCTTCTTTGGGTACTCTATTGTGAGCAAGGCCTACAAAGTATCAACTGCAAGACACTATCTGTTGAAGAGTCTGCCCATGTAGTGTTTTCGGAATTTCAAAAAGAAGACATCTCTCCTACAAATATAAGGTAAGAATATGGATGAGTCATGTGACGAAGTAAGAATAGATATTCAAGGACTATAAGGTACAAGCAGAACTGAGCACGCCACCGAAGATGCAGTACAAGAAATTTCCAGTACTATGACAGAAACGATACCCAACCTTGAAAATGAACAATTAGAGGTTGACACAATATGGACCCAACAACCACTGAAGCATACCCCAACTTAGTACCGAAAAATGCCGGTACGGAACATGAAATTTTAGAAGGAGCAAGTGCTGAAGGGGAAGTATTAAATGGAATCGAACCAAACTTAATCATCCCTCCAAGTTGATTATAGGAGATCCTAAAACACCTATGAGGACTAGAAAATCGATTCAAAATTGTTATGCCTTCATTTCACAAATGCAACCCACTAAGATTCAAGACGCAGTCAATGACTACAGCTGGATCGCTGCCATGCAAGAAGAGTTGAATCAATTTAAAAGGAACGACGTATGGATCTTGGTACCGCGACCCTCTCAAATAGTGATTGGGACAAAATTGGTATTCAAGAACAAAGTAAATGAGAATGACCTAGTCATGAGGAACAAATTCAGATTAGTTTCCCAAGGTTTTCGACAAGAAGAAGACATTGACTATGATGAGACCTTCGCGCCGGTAGCCAGACGCGAAGCCATAAGAGTTTTCTAGCGTATGCTGCCTTCAAAGACTTCAAGGTGTACCAAATGGATGTAAAAAGTGCATTTCTCAACGGCGTACTATCTGAAGAAGTATATGTCGCTAAAATCCTTCAGGATTTAAAAATCATGAAAAGCCAAACCATGTCTACAAACTCATGAATGCCCTCTTCGCCTTAAAACAAGCACCTAAAGCATGGTATCAGACATTATCAGGATGTCTAGTGGATCATTGTTTCATTGTTGGAGCAGTGGACAAGACCCTGTCTCGGTTCACTAAGGGAGAACATCTACTACTAGTACAGATATATGTCGATGACATAATATTTGGACCAACAAATCCCAAGTTGTGCAAAAGAGTATGAAAACTCATGAAGGACAAATTTGAAATGAGCATATTGGGAGAGCTCAATTTCTTTCTAGGGCTGCAAGTGAAGCAAATGAATCATGAGATCTTCATCAGCCAACAAAAATACCCCTTAGATCTTCTCAAGAAATTTGGGCTTGAAGATTGTTCGTCGACCGCAATATCCATGAGTTCATCTATCAAACTAGACAAAGATGAAACCAGTACTAAGGTAGAAATAACCAAGTACCGAGGACTAATCGGGTCATTGCTATACCTTACAGCAATCCCCGACATCATGTCTAGTGTATGCCTCTACGCTAGATTTCAAGCTGATCCTAGGCAAAGTCACTACATTGCCGCCAAGAATTCTCAAGTACCTCCAGTACCAATATGTGATTATGATATCCTAATGACTCCTCATTTTCTTTATACGAATATACAGATACTGATTACGCCTGATGCAAGCTAGATAGAAGAAGTACGAGCGGGACGTGCAAGTTTCTTGGAGACAGATTGATCCCCTGGTTCAACAAGAAACAAACTTCTATTGCCAACTCAACGGCGGAAGCTGAGTACTTGGCAATTGGGATTGTTGCTCAGAAATTCTTTGGATCCAACATCAACTTGAGGATTACGGGATTCGAGAATCAGACTCCCATATTTTGTGATAACACTAGCACCGTCGCTATATCACAGAATCATGTACTACACTCAAGAACAAAACACATTGAAATAAGCCATCATTTCATTTGAGATCATGTGCTAAGAAAATGACATTCTCTTGGAGCATGTTAGGACTGAGCAACAAGTTGCAGACATCTTCACCAAGCCACTGCCTGAAGCTAAATTTCTTACCTTCAGAAATGCGTTGGGTTTATCTTAGCTGAAGAAAAAGAAAAATCCAAATATATGAGTACCAGATGCGTTTATTAACAGAGAACCGGAAACGGTACCCAACATAGACTAAGGGGGAACAAGACTTTGAATCAGGAGGAACTAAGAGAGCACTGACTCAAGGGGAACAAGAATTTGAATAAAAAGAGAAAATTTTCGAGAAAATTTTCTGAAGCGATTTAAAGACAAAGGAAAACCAAAGTAGTTTTCCTTAAATGATTAAAAAGGTCTCTGTTAGTCTGACGCCGCGAGTCCGAGAAATTTCGGAAGACCAGTGAAATCACTCCGAGAGATCATTAAATGCGAAAAATCACTTTATCCCGCCCATCTTCTTAAGGATGCAACCCTTCACTTTTCCATCACTTTATCAAATCCAATACCCTAGCTGTTGATAAATAGTCTGATAATATCACCGGATATTTCTCTAGAATCGCATTTGGAATTCACTTTCCAAAGACAATATTTCGTCTCGGGATAAGACTAGAGAATAATCCTTCTGATGTGTTTGTAAATTCAATGTGTTTGAGTTGGATGTCTCTGCACTTATTTATAACCCAAGATTCGACCAGTTGTGTCCATTCGTCAGTGGACACAACACCTTTAAGGTTGGTGTTTGTTCACCAACAGATACCACCTTTTCAAACATACATACCCTTTAGGGTTACTGCACACCCTTTCGGGTGCAACTACGGGCGCTGCCCGTAGGACCCCGCAAGGGGGCGCGGCCCCCTTGACCCCCGCTTGGTTTTGGGTTCCGAAATAAGCGTTACCCGAGCGTGCACTCCGCACCTCCTAACTCGTGTACGATTTTATTTCCAATTACACTAAAATATATAACATTCCTCCACCATTTTAGTGCAATTCCTTTAAGACAAACAACAACAAAAAACAAAAACTTATGCGTAAATGAAAATGTCATAAAAGATTGAATTTCCATCTTAGGACACTATACATTCCAAATACTCGAGAAGATAGGGTATTCTAAGAATTGAACCCTTCGACTCATTTGAATACATGAAGATAATGCACATATAAGCCTTCAGAATAAACAAACTAAACCCGACACTATTATAAGCCTTGTGTCCATATCCATTCATGAACGTATATAAACTTAGTCCAAAGTTTCTTGAAGCGGCAAAACTTCACATTCATATAGGTAGCGTTTTTCGTCGTGCATCTGCACCTGCACTTTTTCAAAGAAACTATTAAGATTATACTTCGACCTACTGTCATGCAGATCCGAGCACATATCCCGGGATGATATGTAAAATACTATGTGCTCAAAGTTCCAAGTGTAAGCTTTCCACATTGAATTCATGCTCTAATGTTTAAATCAGAGGGGAATTGGGTATCTTACATTTAGAAATCAGACGGACTTTAATCCCATCCCTATTGCAGATTTGTTAATCAAATCTCTAGCCAACCCCTTTGTCAAGTGGTCTGCCAAGTTTTGTTGCGACCTAACATAGTCAACAGATATCACGCCATTCGCAATTAATTCACGAATCATGCTATGTCTAACACCTAAGTGTCTTGACTTTCCATTGTACATATGACTATAAGCCTTTGCCAAAGTGGCCTATCACAATGGATAGAGATAGGTGATATCGATTTAGGCCACAATGGAATCTCATAAACTAAATTTTTCAGTCATTCAACTTCTTTACTAGCAGATGCTATGGCAACAAATTCAGATTCCATTGTCGAGTTCGTGATACATGTTTGCTTCTTAGAAGCCCACGATATTGCTCCTCCTCCAAGCAAGAATACGCATCCGCTTGTCGAGGAATGATCTTCCGGATTTGAGATCCAACTTGCATCACAATATCCTTCTAGTACTGAAGGATATCCAACGTAAAATAAACTATAATTTATAGTTTTCTTTAGGTACTTAAGCACCCGCCTTATTGTTTGCCAATGATGTGTACTTGGATTACTAGTAAACCTACTGAGTTTTCCTATAGCACACGCAATGTCCGGCCTTGTGCTCGTCATGGCATACATTAAGCATCCAATTACTTTAGAATACTCAAGTTGTGAAACGGGCTCACCTTTATTAGGCAAAAGTTTCATACTCGTATCTAAAGGAGTACTCACCGGAGTACAATCAAAACAATTGAATTTTTTAACACTTTTTCAATATAATGAGATTGTGTAATAGAAATTCCTTTGTTTTCACGTTTGATCCTAATACCTAAGATCACGTCAGCCTCTCCCATATCTTTCATGGAGAATCTAGATGACAAAATTCCTTAGTCAAGTCGACTTGTTTCTGATCAGTGCCAAAGATCAACATGTCATCAACATACAAGCAAATGATTACTCCATTACCCAAGTTATCAAATTTGCTGTATACACACTTGTCTGCTTGGTTCAAATTGTAGCCAGTGGACAAGACAACTTCATCAAACTTTTGATGCAACTGCTTGGGTGCTTGTTTCAATCCATACAAGGATTTAACAAATTTACACACCTTGTTTTCATTTCCCGGCATGATAAAGCTTTCAGGTTGTTTCATGTAAACTTCCTCATCTAATTCACCATTCAAGAATGCAGTTTTCACATCCATTTGGTGAATTACTAGATTGTGAATAGCTGCCAATGCAATCAATAATCTAATAGTCGAGATACGAGCAACAGGTGCATACGTATCAAAATAGTCGATTTCCGATTTTTGTTTAAACCCTTGAATGACTAATCTCTTCTTGAACTTTTCAAGTGTTCCATCGACTCTCATCTTTCTTTTGAAGATCCATTTGCAACCCAAAGGTTTGCAGCCTGGTGGTAAATCGGATAACACCCAAGTGTTATTTCCCATGATGGAATCAATCTCATCATTAACTGCTTCCTTCCAAAAAGCAACATCCTGAGACTTCATTGCTTCATCAAATGTTTTTGGATCATCCTCAACATTGAAACAATATAGGAATTGGGTTGAAACCTCATCCCTGGAACCCTCAATTAAATATAACTGAAAATCAGGTCCATACGAGTTTGGTTTTCTTCCCCTTTTGCTTTTTCTAAGTTCAAGTGACTTATTACTAGTCAAATCAGAACTTTCCTCGTTACTACATGTGATGGAAATAATGTCCTTAGGTCTAGGTATACTTGAGAAACGATTCTCATAAAAAATTGCATCTCTCGATTCAATCACGGTGTTAACCGAAACAGAATCATTAGGTTCGATTACATAGAACCTATAAGCTTTGGAATGCTCAGCATATCCAATAAAGATACAATATATACCTCTTTCACCTAAACATTTCTTCTTGGGTCCGGGAAGTCTTACAACAGCCCGACAACCCCAAACACGAAGATAGTTCAACATTGGTTTCTTTTTAAATCAAAGTTCATAAGGAGTCACCTTGTTCCTTTTATTTGGAACCCTATTAAGCAAATAACATGCCGTAAGCATAGCTTCACCCCAGAATCCGTCACTCAATCCAGAGTACGATAACATGGAATTAACCATTTCTTTCAGGATTTTATTCTTTCTCTCAGACACACCGTTTTGCTGTGGTGTATATGGAGCTGTAGTCTCATGAATAATCCCTACCGATTGAAAGTAGGTCGGATTAAAGTTTTCACCTCCTCTATCCGTTCTGAGTCTTTTGATCATTACATTTTGTTGCAATTCAACTTCATTCTTATAAATAATAAATTTATCTAATGCTTCATCTTTACTATGTAGCAAGTAAACATAACAAAATCTAGAAGCATCATCTATAAACGTAGCGAAATATCGTTTATTTTCTAACGGAGTAGCATGCAAGTCACATAAATCACTATGAATAAGATCTAATACTACCGAGGAACACGTCACCGTATGGAAAGGTTGCCTCGTGATCTTAGTCAGCATGCAAGTCTTACATTTTTCAGTATTAATGTCAAAAGCTGGTATTAAACCTTCCTTTGACATTTCATAAATTCGTCTATAGTGAACATGTCCTAGTCTAGCATGCCAAAGCACGAAATCATTCACTCTAGAACATGTAATGAATGCAGAATCATTGTAAGAGCGCAATTTATTTAAATTTAATTTAAACATACCATTATTATAATAACCAAAACCGATAAAATTACCGGACTTTATCAATACAAATTTGTCTGATTCAAACACCTGCTTGTAACCACATTTGTTCAATACAGGACCAGACACTAAATTCTTATGCAAATTTGGTACAAACAAAACATTACTTAAAGTAATAGCTTTTCCAGAATAAATTCTAAAACTACACTTCCTACACCAACTATCGGAGCACTTGACTCGTTGCCAATGTGTAAAGCAGATCCATCTTCAACTGGTCGAAAATCTTTAAACCAGCCTCGATCTTTACATGCATGAGTTGTGGCACCCAAGTCAATCCACCATGCCTCATCATCATCCTGCACATAAAATGCCTCAGGACTGAAAGATACATAATGTCTACCGGAATTAAAACAGACGTTTAAATCCTGACCTTTTTTGGGGTTAGGGTTTTTAGGCCTTTCACCCGAAATGTTTGCTCCTTTGGTGTTCTTTGTTTGACTACTACCTTTTT
Organism: Linderniella brevidens; assembly: GCA_004919715.1. Lineage (NCBI taxonomy): Eukaryota > Viridiplantae > Streptophyta > Magnoliopsida > Lamiales > Linderniaceae > Linderniella > Linderniella brevidens. Next base: position 13,367,742 of record SWDC01000156.1, on the reverse strand, counting down.
CAACCCGACAATCCTTTTTGAAATGCCCAGGTTTTCCACATTTCCAACAAGCCACTTTAGGCTTTTTGTTGGAACCTCCATGGTTATCACCATGTCCTTTGCGTTTCCTCCACCATGTGAACACTAGATGTTCCAGCACTATTTTTGCCCTTTGGTTGGTCATTTTCCCGCGCACTTAGAGATTCCTCTATACGCAAATGACTACCCAATTATACCAGGGACAATTCCTCTTTTTTATGCTTGAGAGTGTGCTTGAAATCTTTCCATGATGGTGGCAACTTATCAATGATGCTCGAAACAGATCCATCACAAGTTGGTGTTGAGCGAATTGTCCAAGAATACGAAGTAGTTCATTGTATTGCTCTTATAACCGGTCTCGCATCGATCATTTTATAACTATTAAAATTGCTAACCAGAAATTTCTTGCTTGAAGCGTCTTCTGCCATGTACTTCGCTTCGAGGTCGTCCCACAAGTCTTTTGCAGATTCAAAATTCTGATAGATGTCGAATAATGAATCCGACATCCCCTTCAGAATATGACCACGACAAATGTAGTCAACGTTCTCCCATTTGCTCCTCTTTCGGGCAGCCTCCAGTGTTTCATTTTCAACGATCTCAGGCATGTGCGTACTCAACACGTACACCACCTTGAGGGTTGTCAGGAGGAAGTGCATCTTCTTTTGCCAGTGACGAAAATCTATGCCCTCGAATTTGTCAAGTTTGCAGATTTTCGTTGTCATCTCTCCCACAGTTTCAGCCATAAAATCAGCAGATTATTGTCTTTGATTGTTGGTAAATAGTCTGATAATATGACCGGATATTTCTCTAGAATCGCGTTTGGAATTCACTTTCCAAAGACAATATTTTGTCTCGGGATAAGAGTAGAGAATAAATCTTCTGATGTGTTTGTAAATTCAATGTATTTGAGTTGGATGTCTCTGCACTTATTTATAAGCCAAGATTCGACCAGTTGTGTCCATTCGTCAGTGGACACAACACCTTTATGGTTGGTGTCTGTTCACCAACAGATACCATCTTTTCGAACATATATACCCTTTAGGGTTACTGCACACCCTTTCGGGTGCCACTAGGGGCGTTGCCCCTAGACCCCGCTAGGGGGCGCGGCCCCCTTGACCCCCGCTTGGTTTTGAGTTCCGAAATAAGCATTACCCGAGCGTGCACTCCGCACCTCCTAACTCGTGTACGCTTTTATTCCCAATTACACTAAAATATATAACACTAGCTTTAGAAAAACGTCCTCAACTCTTCAAATTCCCAAACCAAAAACCTTTTCGAATCTTCAAACGTTTTCCAGAAAATCACCATCTATGACGCCCAAATTGTCTACAACTGCAGAAGCCGCTCAATCAAACCTGATGGAGTTCATGCGTGTCGCCATCAAAGTTAACATCATGGAACTCATACAGTCGGAAGATGGCGAAGTCCGTCAAATGGCGAACTGCATCCTCGATTCGGGTCTTGCAACCTTTCTAGACAACGAGCGCGAGATCTTCACTGATGATGTGCGTGAGTTTTACACAAACGCCATCCCGTCATCAACCTCCCTGGTTTCGGTCGTCAGAACCAACCACGTTGAGATTAATAAGGATTGGTTTGTCGAAACTTTCGACTTATCAACGTCAGGTACGTCCAAGCTTCGCGATGCTGTGGCAGATGTAAGGGACGATCTCAAGATCCACATGTCCTTTAACGGAACCGAATTCAAGGACTCTGACAAGAAGACGGTCCTAAAGCCATCATATCATCTTCTTCATGACATTGTGGACAAATGACTGCTTGGGAAGGCTGGGGCGTTCGATATGTTCACTGGAGAAAAGATCGACGTCATGGTGGCCATCATGACCCACACTGATGTCGACTGGGGCACGATCGTTTTCGAAGCCCTTAAAAGAGTTGTCATGACCAAGAACTGGGTATTCAAGAATTTCGGTCCCCAAGTCACCCATACGCTGTTGAAAAAGATAAGTGGGGATAAATTCTCGGGCACCGCACGCCGACATCATCTCTCTGATGAACGAATCATCGAGCTCCACTCAGTACCGGAGGTGGTCCTGCCTTCACCATCAAAAGGGACCAAGAGATTGGATTCAATGGCCATTGTCACCGTCACCGCCGACCCAACACCACAACCTTCAAAGAAAAAGAAGTTTGCATAAACTTCAACTGCTTCTTCACCACCGTCCAAGGCTGCCAAAAAGAAGGCAGAGAAGAAGCCACTGACTTGGCTACAAAAGTCAGTTCCGGTCCTGGAGGCAGAAGTGTCATCAGCCAGGACCGAGTCAGCAGAGGCACAAAGTCCGCCACCACCTCTGCAAAAGAAAAAGTTGCGGAAACTTGCGGATATGCCTGCTGCGACAATGACACTCCAAAGTGATAAAGGGGTTGCCTCACCGGTCCTAAGAGAGATCTACCATAAGCTCGCTGCAGATAAGGAAAGATCCCCGCATACATGACCGAGATACTTCAAGTGCGGGAACGAGAATGATCGTCCAGAGTGAGCCTGCTCTGGTGACTCCGACAGGGGGAGCCGATGAAGTTGCAGCTTCGAAGTGGTCCCGAACCAACCAGACGTTGCTGAGGACCAACATGTGACCACGGAAAGGCCAATTTTGCCGCCCGTCGTCATCAGAAAAAAGTCAGATGCCTCAACTAAGAAGAAGAAACCTGATGGAGTCAAAGACATGAAGAAATCCAGTCCTCCGAAGCTATCATTTAACGACGTGGTGATGCATGCCATTGAAGAGCAAATCAATGAAGTCACCACGGCTGCCATTCAAGAGTATGACGACGGGTGGGCTGTCAGAATGGGGATGCAGCTGGCCAAAATCTCTAAGAAGAATAACAGACAGGTCATGGCCACTGAAAACCGGCTGATGACGCAGTTAGGATTAGAGTCTATCATGTCTCTAATCCAAGGATGAGAACTGCTTGAACTGCAACTGCGACAACAAGAAGTGACCAACATCCTCAATGATCGGGAGACCAACTATGATCCTAACTCCCGGGATGCCTGCCCCGAAGTCAAAGTCCTCAAAAGACTTCGCGCTGACAAGGCGGGACTTGAGTCATGATTGGGAGCCATCATAGAGGAACTTAATGTGCGGTGACTGCTTAACTTCGTGTCTCTCAGCACTTTCAGGACCGGACGCATCGAATCCTCTCAATCATCGCTCGTCAGTCCCCAAATTGAAGCGTCGCCAGCACAAGATAGGATGGAGCCAACTTCGGTCCTCGTACTCATTCCAGAAGTCATGCCGAGACTTTCTAGCCCCGCGATTGAAGCAGAAACTTCATCTTCACTTATGCTAGAGGCCACCGGAGACAGTCCAGTCCCCACCACGGACTCCACAGGTTCCACAACAATAAATCATCTTAGAAGTGGTTGCTGAGGAATCTTCCCATCCACAGTCACCGCCCTGAACCCATCTCCACCACATCATTAGGACGATGCGCCCCGACAACGTTCCAACAGAGGAACTTACTTCGCAACCACAACACAAAGAACCTGTTGTGGAGGCACCTGTCGAGGAGCCCAATTTGGAGAGAGCTGTGATGCCCAAACAGTCTAACCTTCCTGCCGCATCTTCGAAGTCCAAAGCGGTACCCGATATGGTACCAGCAGGTCCAGAAGTATCGTCAATGTGCGCCGCACAAACAGAGTACTCACAAAGCTCAAACGATAACTTCGCGACGCCAATAAGGACCATGGAATAATTCTGAAGCGTGTGGATGCCATTGTTGCAAGCCAAACAGAACTAAGTGTTGGGCTTTCAGAAGTTAAGGAAAGCCTCACATAGGAGATGCAAGTAATCTCAGCTCAACTGGCCGCAGTTGTGGAGCATTTGTCTCCACAAGGCAATACCGAGCTCTGATTACCAAAAAGGGGGAAGGAAAGGGCAAGGCCACCGCCATAACATCCAAAAAGCTGGTACCTCACTTTGCGCCAACAACGGCAGTACCGAAACCCATTTTGACACCTACATCAAAAATAGTCAAGACCTCAACCTCACTCGTCGAGCCACTGTTCCAGGGACCAATCTTCACCAAAAGCGATGATGCTTGGGCGAAAGTTACCTTGGTGGTCCTTGATGATCAGCTTCAGCCTGTCGGCCCGTAGGAAGAACGGAGGCCCGAGCTCGACCCCTTGAGTGCAGCTCTCCTACAAGAGTGCTAAGGGACATCACGGCTGACCTCACTTCGGATCAACTTCTGGAGCTCATGAGTCTATATGATATCAAGACGGCTAACTATGGAAGAGTCTTGACGCAAAAAGAGTTGGATATACTTTCTAAGGAAAATGAGAAAAAGGGGTGAGGCCCAAAGGGCTTATTTGGCGGAGGTTTTGTCAATCACCAAAAACGGGAAATTTTTGTATATCTAAGTTTTGGTGATTGAATTGAGTACCGAAGGCGAAGCCGATTACCGGAGGCAAGGGCGAGTACCGGAGCAAGGAGGTCAATGAGTCAAAACAAGGACTAAGTGGACTAAAGGCTACAAAGGAGCATTAAATGAAAAGCTGTAGTGAGTACTGGAACTGAGAGAGACGATTACCCAAAGTGGCAAAATCAGTACTCAGACACGGAGTAGACACTGGATGCAGCAGGACCCAAAATTTATGATCCATTCACCCCCTCTAAACACTTATCCTACCGGTCCCGATCCTAACATAGATATTTAAGTTTCTTGATCACGAATATCATATAATCATTTGAAAATAAATTTACTAGATTCGTATTTGGATAAAAACATGTTACTTTAGTTTCCAATTAATTAAGAAGCATAAATTTTATTCTATTGTATCCATCCTCCAACTAAGATCAAACATCATTATTACTTATGTGTCGATCCTAACTTCTAGTATAACAAATACGACTCACGTGTCTTGTACTAACTCCATTGATGAATTGGTATCCATTGTGTTGGATAATAAAATCTCCTTTAGCCAAAATCCAAAAGCTCAACATAAAGTTAATTTTAAAATTAAATTTAGTCCAAACCCACGGGAATTCATTCTAAAATGGGTAAATAGCATAAAAGCCCACTATGGTTTCGAAAACATGCACCAAAACCCTTATGGTTTTTTTATTACACGAAATCCCCTTATCGTTTTGAAAACCCAGCACCGAAACCCCTGGACAGCAGATTCTGCCCGAGATTGCCTTACACGCGCTTGTAATGCGATTGGGTTAGGCTAATTCCGTATTATTAGTGCAACTGACGAAAATAACCTCAATAATCATCTTCAATAATTAACACTGAAGTTCGCGAGCGAGATAGAGAAGAGAGACAACCGCAAGCTCTGTTTGTTACGAGATATTTGATTATGTCACCAAGAGAGAGAGAGAGAGAGTGAGAGAGAGAGTAGGCAAGCTCGCTTTGTTTGTTACGAGAATCTTCAAGCTCTGTTTGTCAAGCTCGGAGAATTTCTTTCCTTACTTGTCCTCCACACGCATCCCTCTTGCTTGCAATCTCCTGTATTTTGCCCAAGCTCGAGTTCCAGTGGTGGCGGTGGTGCGAGGCTTGGCATCGGATTCGGCGATAGATGGGTTAGATCTTGATTTGGGCAGTGGTGCGAGGGGTTGCGCGGCTTCGAAGAGGGTTTTCTGGTAGGGCATGTTGCTGGGCTCGACGGGGTGTCGACAATTTCTGGTGTGAGGTGGGTTCGAGATTTCGGCTGCGAGAAGCTGGAGCTGCAAGGGAGCTACGAGATGCGGAGATTTTACATCTGGTGCAGTCTAAAGGTGGTGCGACTAGATTCCAGAGAGGTGATGAGGTTGTGGCGCATGCAAGGAGCTGGGTCTTTTAAAAAAATGGCCCTTGACTGGGTCAATTTTAAAAAAATGGCCTCGTTGACGATTTTTTTTGGTCAATAGCCCTCAATTTGTTTAAACGTTAACCATATTAACTAATTCTCATACTTAACTCATTAAAATTGAAAAAAAAAAGAAAAATGAAAATAGGGCCGCCGTACAGATGCAATAACTGACTGAACATGAGTCCATCTCCCTCTTTAACCATAACCATACAATCGATATGAATGCATTATCTTCTCCATTTTAAAGAACAAAGGGTAACCACACACACCTCTCTCACAAACCTAAAGCGACGCGAGCGGCTCTCTTCCTTTAGTGCCGAAAAACAACTTCTCAAACCAAGAAAACAGCAAGCATTTCAGCATATTTACCAGTAAGCATTCGTTACATGAAAACTGCAATTTTAACGTCGAAAATGGTGAATTTCCAGTCCATTACCCCCTAAAATGTATGGGTTATTTATTAGATCACGTGTACTAGCAAGAGTAGCGATATTTCAGTGGTTATTACGAGAATTCGGACCTGAAAATACATATTCTGAGGTCCATTTTTTCTGCATGGGACCCCTACGTGCGGGTACCATGCGATATAGGTACGGGTCCCATGCGCATGGACCCCTGCTTTTATGCGCGGGTCCCCTGCCGTTGTGTGCGGGTACCGTGATCCCATGTTCAGGATCCATGCGCTGAAGATCATACATAAGCACGATATATGACGAGAATCGTTTTCTAACAATAACATTGCATAATATTGCAGATGCTCAAAATGACAATTACCAACATTGTATTTCAATTCGATGGTCGGTGGTTAATCGGCGAGGACAATACCTCGACTTGGTCTCCTGCGTCAAATTGTAGCTGTCATTCAATTTTGGTGGATGAGGACGCATGCACGTTACAAGACGTAAAGGAGAAAATTGTAGCGGTGTTAGCGTTTCGCAACGACAATGCGAGGCTAACACTAAGCTATATGCCAAATGTACCCTATAGTTATCCGAGGTCCATATACATCGATAACGACTATGCTCTACGTGCGTACTTGGATTTTGGTGGCCCTCAATCGAGACCCGTGATTCATGTCGAGGTGGTGGAATGTGCGCATGTGGCTCTGTCGGACGCATTTGCTGGTTCTTCTAGTAATAATATCGGGCTCATAGCCGATTGCGATGAAAATGCGCAAATCGAACCGTTTGAGGAGTACGGTTGCATCCCTTCTAACCAAAATGAAGATGAGGGTCTTGAAGATATCGCTGGACCATCTGGGGGTAGGGATTACTCGGGTTGGCATTCGAACGAAAATGAAGATGAGCCAATTGAAAACACTGACGAGTCGGAGGAGGAATTTGTAGCACGTGATCACAATGACGATGAAGATGACGATGTAGATCGTAACCCGGTAGAAGAGGCTGCTGATGGTACTTTTGCATTTCCGGACGGTTCAAGCCTATACGTTGGGCAGCAGTTTCGTGACAAGGCGGAAGTTATCGAGGAAATATCTAAAATCGCCTTGGCTGCGTCGTTCGAGTGCAAATTAGTAAAGTCGACCAAGACTTTGTATGTAGTAAGATGTGCGATGGAGCAATGTTCGTGGCGCTTTCGAGCTGCAAAAGATAGGGATTCCCCTTTTTTCTCGATACGGACATATTGTGGCACACACACATGCGGCGTGTCTCATCGACGTCGAAGACATCGTCAAGGAACTTCATCGGTTGTGTCTAGGATGCTTCTTGACAATTTTAGCGGGCCTAAAGACATTCCTGCGCCAAAGGCTATCATGTCTATGATGCAACATAAGGGGGTGAATGTTTCTTATTACAAGGCTTGGAAGGGGAAGAATATCGCTACGGAGGAGTTGGTCGGTAACGGGGACGATTGTTACGCGTTGATCCTGGCGTACTTGGAGGCTGTGAAGCAAATGAACGCCGGAAGTGTCACGGATTGGGAGATGGACGAGGAAAACAGATTTAAATATCTATTTTTGGCATACGGTGCATGCATAGCGGGATTTGCTTTCATGCGTAAGGTAATTTCTATAGACGCCACATTTTTAAAGGGAAAGTATAAAGAGGTGATGCTTGTTGCTACGGCGCAAGACGGCGATTACCACCAATATCCTATCGCATGGGGTATTGCGAGCACCGAATCTACCGAATCTTGGTCATGGTTTTTAACGAGATTAAAACTGATCGTGGCCGATACAAATGACCTCGTCATAATTTCTGACAGACATGGCGGGATAAAGACAGCCGTCCCGGCAGTTTTCCCAAATGCGTTTCACGGGTTCTGTGCGTGGCATATGCAACAAAATATAAAGACCCGTATGAAGGAGAAAGGTGCGTGTGCGTTATTCCTTAATATTGCGTACGCCTACAAGACGAGCGATTGCGATCGATTGTTGGAAACGCTAAAGGAATGGTACGAAAACGTGCATACGTATCTTGATGAGGGTACGAAGGCAAAATGGACAAACGGCTCGGAATCGATAAATGCCGCTCTACGTGCGTATAGAGAGCTTCCACTCATAGGATTGTTGGATTCGATACAACGTTTGACGGCTAGTTGGTTTAGTAAGCATCGAAGAACTTGCGAAGCTTCGATGACAGCCAATGTCACGTCATTTACGCCGAAGGTCGAGTCAATCCTACGGTCTCACTACATAAATTCTCAAAATCTACACGTCTCGGAAATTAGCATTCAACGATATGTATGCGGGCATGGAGTCAACGAGGTGGTCGATATCGAGACAAAGTCATGTAGTTGTAAGATGTTTGATATCGATCGTATCCCATGTGCGCACGCCATTGCGGCTTGTGAACACGCTAATGTAGGGGTATATTCGCTAGTCCATGCGTATTACAATTTGGAGACATGGAAATGCGCGTACGAGGGTACCATATGGCCTGTCACCGAGCGCGTAGAAGGAATTGTGAATATGCTACCACCACTCGTTGACCCAAAACGCGGAAGAGCACAAAAAAATAGAATGCCATCCGTCGGAGAATTCGATAGGAGGGGTTAAATCCTATGAGTTTGATTTGTACATGTGGTTATGTGTAATTGATATGGAAATTCGGTATGTTGTATGTTGTATTGGTACGTATAATGTAATAGACATTGAAATTTAGTGGTTAAATGGATGTTTGCTAAGTTGGCATGTGTGGTGTTTTGTCGGGTACCGTGCATATGTGTGCGGGTACCGTGCTTTAGTGTGCGGGTACCGTGCGCCTTGTGTGCGGGTATCGTGCCCCTTGTGTGCGGGTATCGTGCCTTTCAACAGTAAGAAAGGGAACACTAAGACAATCTAACTGTGCGGGTACCGCGCATATGTGTGCGGGTACCATGCCCCTTGTGTGCAGGTACCGTCCCCCTTTTGTGCGTCTTTTGTGCGTCTTGTGTGCGGGTATCGTGCCCGTTGTGTGTGGGTACCGTGCCTTAGTGTGCGGGTATCGTGCCCCTTGTGTGCGGGTACCGTGCGCCTTGTGTGCGAGTACCATGCGCCTTGTGTGCGGGTATTGTGCCCCTTGTGTGCGGGTACCGTGCGCCTTGTGTGCGGGTATCATGCCCCTTGTGTGCGGGTACCGTGCCTTAGTGTGCGGGTATCGTGCCCCTTGTGTGCGGGTACCATGCCCCTTGTGTGCGGGTACCGTGCATATACAAATCGAAATATAACTTCTAACATAATACCAACATACAAGTCTTCAACATCCAATATTTACATAATATTGTTCAAGATTTACAAAATTATCGAATACATTATTGATACCAAGAAGCCCAATCATTAAGGTGAATGGAAATACACAGAAATTCCCGAAATTGCGTCATTTGCCGCCCGGTAAGCTCTGCAACATTATGGCCGCGAAAGAGAATCGCAAATACGGCCCGCAAGACATTAACCCCACAATCGCCTCTGAAAACAACCAAATGTTTAATATTCAGATATGATGTACTCAAATCAACATCATTCGAAATGTGCTAAAATCAACACTTAGGAATTTTCTTGCTTCTTGAAGTTGGGGATCCTCTCAACCTTCCACTTCCTAAACGCGTTTGCAATCAGACCAAGCTTTTTGAGCACGATCAGGACAGCTAATTGTGGACCGGGCAGGGCAGCGTGCATGTTGTGCATGTCGACATCGCATGACGGATCCGAGTCGAATACCCGTATCGTCTTGTTCTTCCAGTGGAGGACTGCAAGAACCCAATGGGCGATGGTCTGCACCGGCACCACGATATAGTCCGCAACTTGCCATGACACGGACGGCCAGTCCTGATCCCGTCCCTCTGCATAGTGGACCAAAAAGGGCAGCATGCCCTTGACAAATTTCCCGTCTTCTATGCAGTCCCGATCGATGCTCTCCTTCATCGCAAAACCCATGAATGAGATGGCACGAGAGCAGAAGGTATGAATCCTCTGCATCTCGAGGAACCCTCTAATGCTTTCGTCAATGTGCTATAAAATAAAGTTAATTAATAAAACGTATTAATGCATTTATACGTATTGAAGTTATCAATCCTTCTTACCGCGTCATCGAGCCAAAACGAAGTCGTGTACAGCTGTTGAAACCACGTCTTGGTTCGGTACGATTTGGACAAGCAAAGGAGCCGCTCGGTATCTTCCATCGTATTGATCCTCTGTTTTAGCCGAGGCCATAACTTCAGTTTTCTCTTCATGTGCTGTTCCAGAATTGGGTTTATGCTGTTCCGCACACGGTTCTGGTTCGGGTCGATGAATGGGGTAACCTGATACTTGGAAGACCTGGTTTCCCGAGGCGGTGTCGACTCCACCGCGGCCTCGGGCTCGACCGCGGCTTCGGTTGCGGGTTCCCCCGCGGCCTCGGGTTCCTCCGCAGCCTCGGGTTCCTCCGCGGCATCGGGTTCCACTCGTGCGGCCTCTGCTTCCACCGGACCTCGGCCTCTCGGGCTGCCTCGGGTTCCGAAGGATAGAAAGCCTGGTTGGAGCCACCGGCCTCATAACCTAACAAGATAAAACTCCAACGTCAGAAAACTATCAATATTTCAACAAATTATTTATAGGGGCGTACCGTGCGACGTGTGCGTCGGAAAGTCTCGGTTGCCCCCGTACCACCCCTGCTGCAAGTTATGCTGCAATTCAGTCATCGACTGCTGCAAGCCGAAAATACTCGCGCCCCACTCTTGAGCCGTGGACCATCGTTCGTCATACAAGTCTCGTAACTGCAAGATACTCGTACAAACGTCGTCGAACCGATTATTCACCGTCTCGAAATTTTGGTCCACGCGTCTTGTGAACTCATCGAATTGCTCCCTGCTGGGGCCCGAGTACTGCTGTGGAGGAGGGGACGGGTACCGTGGGTGTGAAGGGCCCGAGTATTGATGTGGAGGAGGGCTCGGGTACCGTGGAGGTGAGGGGGGACGAAATTGGTCCGCCTCTTCCTCGTAGAATGACTGCTGCGATAGTTGCGGGATGGTTGACGAAGGATGCATTGGTGCGACGTCCTCCACGGCCGGCAAACGCCGTACGCACTTAAGCTGACACCATCCTCGATGAGCCTCGTTATATGGTCGAGGACTTCATGCCGCTCCTCCACTTCGAACCGGCTATATCGGAAATACGGCTCGTTCAGCTCCGATATTGTTGGGCTCAGCATCCCCGATACGGATGATCCCTTTACGGCGTTGAGGATCGTCTCCATCTTTGGAGAATCCTTCGTTGACCAATCATTGGTGACGTACCGACATATCTGCGGGGTCATCACATCCGTCTCGTATCTACGATAGGCGAACGCGTACCGAATGCCCAATATGCACTCGTACGCCAAAACCTAGAATGCAAAGAAACTAAATTAGCAAATCTATAATCACAATTAAATATATATTTAAAAGGATTTTAAATAATGGACGACCTGAAGCGGATGTACGAAGCCACTAATCAGTAGCCCGTAGTGTTCGCTGCCTCCGTTGCGGGCTCGTTCCCGCACAAAATCCATCTTCTCCCTTAGGTTTATCTTCAGCGAGCGTATCACCACTTTGAACGCTATGCTGCCCCAAGGATAGTTGGCGAAGGCGACTTCGGCTTCGACCAATGAAAGCAGTCACGACCGAAGAACCGTGTCCTTCTTCGACGGTCTAGGCAGCAACACAGATGCGGTAAATAGAACGCCCGCCAACTTCAACTTATCGAAGTTGACGTTTCCGTCATCGTTGGCTCCCAACTCTCGCAGCCGATCCTCGACGTACGACATACGGATTGTGGATCTTCTCGGAAAGTTTCTCTGGGCGAAATCACCATTGGGGTTTACTTCTGGGATATCCTCGGAGAACCTTAGCCCAGTAATCAAGCAATACTCCGCTTTAGAAAATCGGAGAGGTCGGTTGTTTATGACCATCCACAACTCTTCTCGCTCGTGATGCGTAGTCTGCCTCCTCGTAAAAAACGTAATGAGCTGGGCGGATAGATTGAAATCGGCGGCAGCCTCGACGAGTCTACCAAATGGACTCCCCGCCCTGTAACTCTCCCACTCATTTTCATTTAGATTGTTCCTGATTTTCGCACTTGCCTCCGTATACATCCCGGTCATTGTCAATCGGAACTCGAAGTCGTCGTCTCGGGATGACAATTGCTTCTTCAGCACAGCCTGAGAATCATAAGAGTAAATAACCAATTAGTACTCGCATGGTACCCGCACACAAAAGAATGGTACCCGCGCATAAGAGCATGGTACCCGCACAGGAAAGCATGGTACCCGCGCATAAGAGCATGGTACCCGCACAGGAAAGCATGGTACCCGCGCACAAGAGCATGGTACCCGCACAGGAAAGCATGGTACCCGCGCTTGCGAGCATGGTACCCGCACACAAGAGCATGGTACCCGCGCACAAGAGCATGGTACCAGTGCATGCGCGCAGGGTACCCGCGCGCACTATCGCATGGTACCCGCACGCAATCGCATGGTACCCGCACACAATCGCAAGGGGCCGCGCATATGGGTACCGTGCGTATGGGTATCATGCGTATGGGTACCATGCGACTGTGCTCGGGTCCCAAGCATGCAATCACGGGTCCCCTGATTTGCGCGACTGTTTGGGTCCCAATTGGTTCGACGCACGGTTCCCTTGCGAACAAGTGTCCAAATTGCACAATTGGGAAACCATACGCCGGACCCAACCAATTCGACGAACGAGACCTGCTCCTGAGGAAGACGAAATCACAGTGAAATTACCGGCACTCTTTCGGGATGCGCGTTCATTGCCATTGTAGTCGGTTTGGAGAATTTTCTGCTTCGGGTAAAGGTTGTTTCGTAGATCTGAAATTTTTTTGCTTCGTTTCCGTTATGTGTCTTTCTTCAATTTTAACTGTCAAATATTGTACTCGGTTATGAAGAAGAAGAAGACCCGTGACGCTACAGTGGGTGGAATCGATTAAACCTAATTAATTTTACTTTGGGTAGTTGAATAGGTTAAATAAGGGTAAAGACGTCTTTTTCCCTGAGTTAGTAAGTATAGAATAGACTTCAAACATTATGGAGGCCATTTTTTTAAAATTGACCCAGTCAAAGGCCATTTACTTAAATAATCCCAAGATGTAGGGCTGCGGTACGGGGACTGGTCTTCGTCATTTCCCTTTTTTTTATTTTTTATTCATTTGTTGCGTCGGATTATCTGTCCCAACAATTTTTTAATTTTTATTTTTTAATATCGTTTCCGACGGATTTAGCGACGGTTCATGTAGCTATTATTTCTGCTATTATTTCTATTCATTGTCAGGGGCGGCTCATCATCATACGTGGGCCTAAAGCGAACATAGAAAATGAGCCTTTTTTACTTGCCATAGCATAACCCCCATTCTTTATCCGAGCTTAAAAGAGGAGAATATAACACTTAAAGTTTATAAAAGACGGAGTTAAGAATATTTTAAAAAGGAAAAAAAGAAATTTTTTTCTTTTAGTGGAATTTTTTCCCCAAAAAAAAAACTAACTTTTACAGAAACGTATTCTTAAAGCTTTTTCTTACGAAAGTTCTTTTCTAAAATTGTTGTAATTAATATTTCATTTTCTATTGATATAGCGAATCCATTTAATCTTTCTGGCGATATTGTGGATCTAACGTAGTTTTGCATAATTTTCAATTTAAATTGTTTTTTGCAAAAGCAAAAGTCACGGGAACTATCAACCTAATCCAGTATCAATATTCGATGTAGTCTAACTATCGGCTTATGTTAAATTTAGGATCTTTTAATTTTTGGGCTTTATTAATTAAGATTTGTTTATATGATAACATTATTAAATTTAGGGCCTCAAGATATTTGACCTTTTTAACTAACTAAATTTTATTTATATAATAACATTACTAAATTGCGGGGCTCAAGATATTGAACATTTTTAACTCACTAAATATTATTTATATAATAACATTATTATATTGCGGATCTCAAGATATTAGACTTGTTTAACTAACTAAATTTTATTTGATAATAATATTATTAAATTCAGGACCTCAAGATATTGGACCTTTTTAACTCACTAAATTTTATTTATATAATATCATTACTAAATTGAGAGACTCAAGATATTGGACCCTCTTAACTAGCTTTAGTTATATACTAGCATTACTAAATTGAGAGCATCAAGATATTTGACCTTTTTAACTCACTAAATTTTATTTATATAATATCTGTTAGTTCCTATTTATCAACTAATGATCGATCTAAGCATGAATTCTAGATATTCGAATGAAAAATCTTACGAATTACCTTCGGTCGAATATCGACTTTGAAGATCTTGAGAGAGAAACGATTAGAGAGTTTTTCGATTGATTTTCTCTCTCTTAGAATGTGAATTTAATGCTTGTGATTTTCCGAAAATAACTTGTGTATTGATTTCGATAGTGTACATTGTATTTATAGCTATTTACATGATATATTTACTACTAAGTCATACACTATCAAAACTATGAATTACGCCCCTAATTACAAGGATAACAAAATAACAAAGCACAATTCTTATATCTCTTCTATATCATAACTAAATTGAGGATCACAAAATATTGGATTTTTTTAACTCAATAAATTTTATTTATATAATATCATAACTGGATTGAGGGCCTCAAGATATATAACATTTTTAACTAATTAATAATATATGTATATATATATAATAGTATTACTAAACCGGGGGCCCTAAAAAAGTTGGGGGCCTAAAGCCCTTGCTTCACATGCTTTATCCAAAAGTCAGCCTTATTTATTGTTGTGGTATATTTACAAGGGTAAAGCGGGGATTTCATTTTTTTACCTACCGTTTGACCAAATTTGACCGGACGGGGAGCGTGTGTAGAATTAATAAAACCACGAGTGTATATTACGCTATTTTAGAACTATAGGGGCCTTCGTGCTTAATTTTGAAATTACTAGTGAATTATATGCTATTTATTCTTCTAAAATTAATTGGTAACAAAAGGAACAGTACACTAAGCTTATACCCAAATCATAACTTTAAAATCTCCTGGTCTGGGTGTGGGATTTAGTTTGACGTGCCAACGCAAGGGGATACTCTCCTTGTAGTATTATTGAATTCTAATGTCCATGTTATGCCAAAAGTGCAAATAACGTCGATATTCTTAGTGTAATCTTATATATACATTTATATGTAAATATATATATATATATGTATATATATAGTAATCATCTGTTTATTGTCTGTCCTATGCATGTATGATTTTTCTCAAATAAGTATACATGTTAGGACATAACAAATATATATAGACATATTTACAGATGATACGAACCAATTATATCCTTGCCGAGTCAATGACTCGGATTTGTTCACCCTTATGTTTACTTACTTGTATCGAAAGTACGTCAGGTCTTGCACGAAATGTCTCCTTGAAACCTTCACTTTCTACGTCAACTTCACCTTTTCGAAACCCCCATTAAAACAATAATAATATAATCCAACATGACATAAAAGTATCTGCGCATCGTAATATAATAATATTACAACTTAATATCATATAACAACAATAATAATCTCCTTAATGCTTTCTTTCATAAACACAAACCACCAAAACCCCATCTTAAAATAGTCATCTCCCTCTCTCTCTCTCTTTCTCTCTCCGAAAAGCAATGGACAGACTAATCAAACCAGAGCTTGAAGCGATCCACATGATGTTCAAAAGAGGCCAAAAGTGCAGCCAAGATTTCAAGCTAACAAATCTCATGCACACCATGCCCGTCGCCATCTCCCTCACCACTTCGAATCCATCGGTCTTCACCTTCCCGCATCCCTTCTCGATAATCCCACCGCTCTCGACGGCCACCTTCACCGTCCACCTCCTCAAACCCCGGGACCATCCTCCCCTCTCGACTCCTCCCGACGAAATCCTCGTCCGGGCTTCGATGCTCCCCACTGGCAAAGCCAGCCAAGAAGACCTCCGCCGCCTCTTCTCCAGGCCGGGCCCGCACATATTCAAGGACGCAAAGGTCTCCGTGATCTTCGTGGGCCCACAGGTGGCCGAGTGCCTCCTCTCGCCGAGCAGAAAAACCCTCGAAACGGAGCTTCTCTTCCCAAAGGCCATCTTCTCTTGCGATCGATCGGAGCTGACTTCTCTGCTTCGAATCGGAGTCAAGAATGGAAAAACCCCCTTAGTTTCGGCTCTCATCGAGGCGGGAGCCGACGTCAACTACAGAGACGACGGCGATGATCTTGATTCTTGCGACGAGTCTCTGCTCGCCTTGGCCGTTAGATACGGAGGCGCCGAAATCCTAGAAACCCTAATTCGATCCGGCTGTGAAGTTGACAACAATCGCGATCCCGTTCTACACCTCGCAGCAGCTGCGAATAGGGTTGATTTAATGGAAATTCTATGCTTGGGCTACGCCGATTTGGACTTAAATTCTACGGATTCTCACGGCCAAACGGCCCTCCACGTGGCTTCGATCCACGGCCACATCGAAGCCCTCGATTTTCTAGTCTCTGTAGGAAGCGAAGTCGACGTAGAGGACTCCAAAGGCTACACTCCTCTCCACTACGCGGCGGAAAGTGGCGATTTTGACGCAGTTGAATACTTACTCGACCACTCGGTTTTCTCCAAACACGCGTTGACCAAAGACAAGAAGAAAACCCCGTTTGACCTGGCGGTGGACAATAGGAACGAGCACTTGTACGATGTTTTGAGGCTGGGGAATTTATTGCACGAGGCTGCGAGGAAGGGAGACGTGCGGGAGATTTCGAAGTGTTTGGATAACGGGTCGAAGGTGAATGGAAGGGACGAAAATGGTTGGACCCATTTGCATCGAGCTGCGTTCAAAGGGCATTTGGAAAGCGTGAGGCTTTTGGTGGGTCGGGGGGCACGGGTCGATGCGGTGGATCGGGCGGGTTATACGCCTCTTCTCTTTGCTATCGAGGCTGGGCATGTGGAGGTTGCTGTGTTTCTTATGTCGGTTATGACTGCGACGAAGGGCGGTGTTATTACGGGATCGGGGAAGGTAATGATGAAGTCTGAGGTGGAGTGTTTCAAGAACCATGCTTTTCTGCACCGTCAAGTGAAGGAAAGGGCTTGATTTAGATTTTTGGAGGAAGATTAATTGTTACTAGCTAGGGTTTTTCAAGTTCTCGTATATATGTTTTTATTTCTTGTTTGTTTATTGATCTCAACTTTTTCTTGATTATCTTCGTGTAAAGTTAGTTCCTCAGAAAACCTTAATACTGGAATTGAATGAAGATGAGCATTGTAAGAAATGAAACGCACATCTAAACGTCTGAACCGAAACAATCCAACATTAAACGACATACTCACTTCGTGTAACAAAATTGTTCGTCACATGGCTTGGCGTGATAGTTGATGGAGTTCTTAAATCATTTTTAGTCACAGGTTCAAATTCAATAGCGGCTGATAGTTTGTGTTGTTGTGTGGTGATACTTCCTATAAAAAAGTATTACATAATATATAAATTGATCATCTTTTATAAATTGGCATTCAAATTGCAAATTAAGCACTTCAATCATCGGGTCAGTGTCAATGCTTTGTTACTTTGAATTGTATAATGGTGGGTACTAATCATTTATTGATATAAATATAACAGGTTCGTTGTCTCTTTAAGTCGTTAGCAAACAAAAATCAACTTTAGTGCTTATTAATTAAAGATGTTATTTCGTGTAAGAATAAAATTCCCTTTGGCCCAAACTCAGAAGGTCAACTCATAGGCTCATGGGTTCTACTCGAAAACGAATTGACGATAAAGAGGGAGGAAACCACAAGCTTATAAGTTAGATTCAACTTTCTTTTATCTAACTAATGTGAGGTTTGGTTTGATACCCAACAAATCCATCATATCTTCCGTCATAATTAGCTAAAAAACAAAAGTCCACTTTTTGCTTACGAAAAACAATTAACATTGAGTGTTAAGTTTAACCAACTCTCTTGTAAGATTGAATAATTTCCATTCATATAATAGTAATGATCTCATCTTTTTATTTTAAAGTAATAATCTCATCTGAACTCCAAATATTTAAATCATCATGTCAACTTTAAGGATTAAAAATAGAGTCGCAATGATATAATTTTCCAAGATGTGACGAATAATCTCAATTTATTGACTCTAATAATAGAGTTCGAGATGAACAAGAGAAACTCCGAATCTCAATTTAAAGTAATTGATACGATAAACCTAAAGAGATATAAGTGTTGGCAAATCGATCTCTTCCCACCGATTAGCTTTATCAAGTAGCCTGCAATACTTCCATTCATAGAGATTAAATGATTAGCTTTATCAAGTACCCAGCAATACTTTATTCATATCCTCTAGGGATTTGCTTATTAGTTATTTTCTCTCAAAATTTATATTCATTCTTATTTTTACATTTCTTACCTTTGATTAATCGTCATTAACAAGAAGACAAAATTCAGCTTGTGCAATTCGAGTTAATTACTTATGTGATGTGATCATCGGTTTTTAATAATTGGAGATGACTTTTCTTAAACGGCGTCGACTTGTAGAAAGTATAAGATATGTAGAACTAGAAAGAATCTTTCAATATGAATACTTAATGAAGTTAAGGCGTTATGTTTTGAATATTCCTTCAATTTGGGCTACTAATATATTACTTGATCTATTCAATTTATTGTGATAAATATGGCAGTTGAATAATCCCCACCTACGGTCGCAAGAAAACAACGGTACGCTTTTTTGCTTCGATTGATAACTAATTGTCGAATCTTACACATTAAATAGCCTCCCAATAATCCAAATCAAAATATTTTGTCTACATGATAAAATTGATATGCTCCCTTACCCTTTCAACGTTTTTTTTGGTTTCTTTTAAATATAGCTGGAAAGCACGCTACAATAAGCATGGCGCGACTCTGAAATACCACCAATATATAATATAACATCGTTATAAGTTAGTAAAATTATTTCGATGAATTTATAAGATAACAATATATTGCAATAATGCATAATATTCAAATATACCTCTTTTAACTAAAACGTCAAACTTGTTGAAAAGGTCACGCTTTTTGTAACTACTAGAAGGTCATGTTTATCCTACCTAATTGGGTATAATCCAACTGAGTTCAGATTGTGACATGAGTTTCGATCTAAAGAGTGGATGGTGATTAACACCTTGGATGCGAAGGTGTTGGACACATGTCACAATCTGAATAGAGTTGGGTATAACCCACATAATAGGTAAGAGATTCTTACAATTTAGAACGGACAAGTTAGATTTTCCAACTTTTTCTTATATTATATCCTCAACTTTCGTTCAATCACTAAATTACTAATATGTAATTAAGATTTATAAATACATAACTAAAAAGTAATCATCTGGGGCACGGTGTGTATTGAATTTGAGAAGATTACTTTGTTGATGTAGTGCTGCATTTAAAGTAGATATTTGGAGAGTGTGAAGCTTTTGTAGGTCATGGAATCGGGTCGGGTTGTGCGGTGGATCGAAACGGGTTTTCCAAGTTTTCATATAGTATTATCTCTATCTATTAATAAAAAAGAAGCTGTTCATTGTAAGAACGCAACGCCTCTATGTCTGAATTGAAACAATCCAACATAAACGACATACCCTCACTTTGTAGATATCGGAACAAAATTGATTTTCCTTTTACAATTTTTTTTTATAATTCAAAATATTGATTTGCAAATAACAAACAGTTCAATAATCGGGTCGAGATTGGGGAGTACTATTTGTTTTTATTTATTGGTGTTTATTTATTTATTGATATAAATACAATAGATTCATTGTCTCTCAAGTCGTGAGCAAACAAAATTCAACTTTTGTGCTTCAATTAATTAAAGATGGCATATGCGATCATGTCTTGCGTCATCGGTAGCTAGACAACAAAAGTCCACTTTTTGGCGAATAAACAAATTGTATTGAGTGTTGAGTTTAACCTAACTCTCGTGCGAGTTTATAATAATAATAATAATAATAATAATAATAATAATAATAATAATAATAATAATAATAATAATAATAATAATAAATAATAATAATAATAATAATATAAAATTATCATATCAACTTCAAAGGAAAATGAAATATATATTAAGTCGCATTGTTATAACTTCACGAGAGAGCTCTCACCATATATTTTCGTCAATCTGTTTTAGCCTAATATTTATCTTCACAACCTAGTTTATAAACGTATTCTTTGTGTGAAGATCGTTTAAGTTCTAATACTCTTTTCTAGGCTAAGTTTACTATCTTTTGATAGTTGTTCTTTTTGTAATCTATTCTTTATAGTGGAATTTTGCTCTGAAGGCGTGTAACAAGTTATTTAACTTGCTGCATATTTTAAATTGTGTCCCCTTCGTCTTTACTGCTAAGTTTTAAACTTTTCGATGTGCTAAAACTTTCTGATTCATAGTGTTGGTTCAACATTAGGGTCAACATTTCTGATTTACTTTTAACTTAGCTATTTTCATATCATTTTACGGGAACCCTCTCTTTCACAATGGAAAGAGAAATGTAAAAAGTTAAGCATTACAGCACAATTTCAGGTTAACAATGAACGAAAAAAATAATTGAACTACAGCAAAAAATACAGTTGCGCTGATATTACCTAAACATAATTATTCAGTTATGATGTTTGGTCTGAGACTAATATTCATCTTACAATATAATACGAAACAAAAAAAAAAACAAACGTAAATATATACAAAAGTTAATCATTATCAAAAGTTTGTACTGTGAAATTACAACATTCCTATTAAAAAAAAATTTCTAGACAAAACGTTTCATTATCAACAATTGCAACTAAAATAGATTGATATGAAGTCGTGGTTTTATAGCTTGGTTGTCTTTTCCGACAATAGATATGAAGTTAAATTGTTTGTTATGCATTTCTTCAATGGAAACAGTAACTCTCCTACGAATAAGATGAACATTAATAAATCTAGAATTCTCCATTGGAATCTTCACTATTTTTTACAGTGTAGAGGAGAATGAAAGAAAACGCGTGGAGAAGCAAAAGAAAAAGGAACAGAAGAATGAGAAAGATGAGAAAGAGGAATAGTTGTAGATCAAGAAGCATGCGTTCTTTTGCTGTTTTCTTTTTCATTTTGGTGTCCATCGTGGTTTTTGATGTCCTGTTTATATGGATGGTTTAAGTTTGTTTAAGTGTGTTGATGTTGAACACTCAACATTGACAATGTCAGGGCAACATTTTGGACAACATTTGTTGACTGAAAATGTGTGCTTTCTCCGTTTTATCTTTCATACCCAAAACATGTTTAATCCGTGTAAAGGCTGTTATTTGTGTTTTATAGGACTTGGATCGAGGTCAGGAACGGATCAGATTAAACGAGGATAATAGGGATAAGGAGGAACAAGTCTTGGAAGGAATTTACTAAAAATAGGAGAAGTAAGGACTAAGTCACAAGAGGCAACCAAGTCAAGACCACTAACTTCCAAGTGGACGTTGATATTCAACAGCAAGCAAGACAGAACAGTGCAGAAAAAAGAATAACTTGAAGAGACAACTTCAAACGTTATTTAGAGCTATACTCTTATCTCGTATTCTCCGTTATGCTTATATCTGAGAGATCATTATTAGGAGAGATTTACGAGGGTTGCTGTCTTTAGCCTAGATTAGTTTCTTGCAAAAGCCGAAGGATCTTTGCAAGCTTTTAGTATTTTTAGGCTTATTTTTTACTATCCTTTTTGATAGTTGTTTTGCCGTCCATTGCTATTAGTGGATTTTTCGCCTTGAGGCACGCAGCAAGATTATTTACTTGCTGCACAGAATTCGCATTTCGTGTTTATTGCTTTCGAAACTAAGTTACATATTCCGCTGTGCACTCAAGTGTTGGATCCAGTGTTAACCCAACATTTTATCCAACATTAGTTTATAACTTAGTACATTTTATATCCATATTAAAAGGGACCCCCGTCAAAGTGGTATCAGAGCCATTCTCGGTGTTAACCTTAGATGGTTGACTGACTAGAGCAAGACTTTTTCCGCGAGAAGCCTTCTTTTGGACTTCTAGGTTGATCTCATGGTTCTTCATGATATTCATCAGTGTGTTGAAGTCCATGGTGCTGAGATTGTGTGCTTCTTCCACAGCAGCTACCTTCACATTGAATTTCTCAGTTAATGTACGTAAAGCTTTGGAAACTAATACCTTATTTGAGATTGTTTCTCCGAGGCTTGCACATTCGCTTGAAATGGTGAGGATCCTTCCAAAGTAGGTAGAGATGTCCTCGTCTTCCTTCATTCTGAGATTCTCAAATTGATTTGAGAGAAGCCGTAGTTTGGTCTCCTTCACACTTGCGTCGCCTTCGCAATATCTCTGAAGGAGATCCCATGCGTTCTTTGCCGAGTTGCAGTTGAGGATGATCTTGAACATGTACATGTCAACAGTTGTGAAAATGACATTGAGAGCTTTGTCATTGAAGTCGGCCGCGCTTCGTTCGGCCACGGTCCATTCCTCCCTTGGTTTGTCAACAACCTCTCCATCAGCGTCTGGCACAGTTCGAGGAGACGTGTATCCGTTGAGAACAGCATCCCATGCGCGTGTATCGATCGACTTTATGCATTGGCGCACACGAACCTTCCAATATGCGAAGGAATTGTTGATGTTGAGCACTCAACATTGACAATGTCAGAGCAACATTTTGGACAACATTTGTTGACTGAAAATGTGTGCTTTCTCCGTTTTATCTTTCATACCCAAAACATGTTTAATCCGTGTAAAGGCTGTTATTTGTGTTTTATAGGACTTGGATCGAGGTCAGGAACGGATCAGATTAAACGAGGATAATAGGGATAAGGAGGAACAAGTCTTGGAAGGAATTTACTAAAAATAGGAGAAGTAAAGACTAAGTCACAAGAGGCAACCAAGTCAAGACCACTAACTTCCAAGTGGACGTTGAGGGATTTCTGATCAAACTGGAATACTATAAATGTTCCCAGTAGGATATTCAACGGACAGCAAGCAAGACAGAACAGTGCAGAAAAAGAATAACTTGAAGAGACAACTTCAAACGTTATTTAGAGCTATACTCTTATCTCGTATTCTCCGTTATGCTTATATCTGAGAGATCATTATTAGGAGAGATTTACGAGGGTTGCTGTCTTTAGCCTAGATTAGTTTCTTGCAAAAGCCGAAGGATCTTTGCAAGCTTTTAGTATTTTTAGGCTTATTTTTTTACTATCCTTTTTGATAGTTGTTTTGCCGTCCATTGCTATTAGTGGATTTTTTGCCTTGAGGCACGCAGCAAGATTATTTATTGCTTTCTTCCCAAAAAGGGGGAGAGACGGCAGAAAGGGCAGAGGGATTGAGAGATGCGACGGAGGCAAGAGCTGAAGCTGAAACAAGCCCAAGTGGATATGGCGGACAGGATGAAGAAGGAGCTGGAGATAGAGCAAGAGAAGGAGAAGAAGATCAAGACTCTGAGTCGAGTCAAAGTCCTCAGTTTTAGATCTTAGAGATCTAAGTCTTTTTGTGCTTACATGCTATTTTGCGCCATGTGTTTTGCATGCGATTTTTGCCTGTTTTTGGATTAAAGTTTTCTAAAACCCCTTATGGCATCTAGTACTTTAAATAGTTTATTAACTATTTAGTTTTCTGTTTACTCTAACCACCTTTCCTAATTTTTGTGGTTGAGTAGATTTGATCTTCAGGGGGAGTTTCATTTCTGCATTAGTTTTGGGAAGAAAGATAAAAAGGGGGAGATTGTTGATGTTGAGCACTCAACATTGACAATGTCAGGGCAACATTTTGGACAACATTTGTTGACTGAAAATGTGTGCTTTCTCCGTTTTATCTTTCATACCCAAAACATGTTTAATCCGTGTAAAGGCTGTTATTTGTGTTTTATAGGACTTGGATCGAGGTCAGGAACGGATCAGATTAAACGAGGATAATAGGGATAAGGAGGAACAAGTCTTGGAAGGAATTTACTAAAAATAGGAGAAGTAAGGACTAAGTCACAAGAGGCAACCAAGTCAAGACCACTAACTTCCAAGTGGACGTTGAGGGATTTCTGATCAAACTGGAATACTATAAATGTTCCCAGTAGGATATTCAACGGACAGCAAGCAAGACAGAACAGTGCAGAAAAAAGAATAACTTGAAGAGACAACTTCAAACGTTATTTAGAGCTATACTCTTATCTCGTATTCTCCGTTATGCTTATATCTGAGAGATCATTATTAGGAGAGATTTACGAGGGTTGCTGTCTTTAGCCTAGATTAGTTTCTTGCAAAAGCCGAAGGATCTTTGCAAGCTTTTAGTATTTTTAGGCTTATTTTTTACTATCCTTTTTGATAGTTGTTTTGCCGTCCATTGCTATTAGTGGATATTTCGCCTTGAGGCACGCAGCAAGATTATTTACTTGCTGCACAGAATTCGCATTTCGTGTTTATTGCTTTCGAAACTAAGTTACATATTCCGCTGTGCACTCTAGTGTTGGATCCAGTGTTAACCCAACATTTCATCTAATATTAGTTTATAACTTAGTACATTTTATATCCATATTAAAAGGGACCCCCGTCAAAGTGGTATCAGAGCATGTTGTGAGTAAAGAGAATGAGAGTATATCTCTACCTGTTTCTAGTAAATCATATATTTGTGCCTTTTGTAAGCAACCTGGTCATATTAAGCCTTTTTGTTGGAAATTGAAGAAAAAGATTCCTGCGAAGGAATTGATGTTGCCCCTTTTTGGCCGAGATTTTGGAGACTTTGAAGAAAAGATTACGCGAGAAAGCTGGAAAGAGACCGATTGGAAGCGATACCAGGTCTTCCAAGCGAAGGCGTACTGAAGAATCATCGCAACCTCACACCAGCCAGGGTCCTCTTTCTACAGTCCAAACAAATGTTGGACAAGATGTTGGCCCAACATTTGATGATCCACTGCCCAACCGAAAGTTCTACCGCACAACCAATGAAGAACTGTGGACTTCTCTGAGTCATAGACTCATACGGGTGGAGAGGGTTGTAGATGTGGCGAGCTTCAGGAAGTATGGCGTTATGCAATTCTTGGAGTCTCGACATCTCGGGCAAATAGGGAGGAATGGACCGTGGCCGAACGAAGCGCGGCCGACTTCAATGACAAAGCTCTCAATGTCATTTTCACAACTGTTGACATGTACATGTTCAAGATCATCCTCAACTGCAACTCGGCAAAGAACGCATGGGATCTCCTTCAGAGATATTGCGAAGGCGACGCAAGTGTGAAGGAGACCAAACTACGGCTTCTCTCAAATCAATTTGAGAATCTCAGAATGAAGGAAGACGAGGACATCTCTACCTACTTTGGAAGGATCCTCACCATTTCAAGCGAATGTGCAAGCCTCGGAGAAACAATCTCAAATAAGGTATTAGTTTCCAAAGCTTTACGTACATTAACTGAGAAATTCAATGTGAAGGTAGCTGCTGTGGAAGAAGCACACAATCTCAGCACCATGGACTTCAACACACTGATGAATATCATGAAGAACCATGAGATCAACCTAGAAGTCCAAAAGAAGGCTTCTCGCGGAAAAAGTCTTGCTCTAGTCAGTCAACCATCTAAGGTTAACACCGAGAATGACTCTGATTATGATGAGGATACGGCTTTGCTGACAAAAAGATTCGCAAAATTCTACAAAAAGAATAATGTCAGTCCAAATGTTGGCCCAACATTCGTGAAGGGTCCGAGTCCTAAAGAAGCAAATTCTGCTCCTCCGTTCTTCAAAAAGAGACCAGATGGAAAGAAGAAGAACATCAACTGGGAATCAGTAAGATGCTACGAATGCCAGGGCTGGGGTCATTTTGCCAACGAATGTGCCAACACACTCCGCAAGCATGGAAAAGCAATGTGGATCGATCTATCCGATGACGAAGACACAGAACCGAGCCCGAGGGAACAGAAGAAATCCTCTGTGTCTATTCACTCATTCTCAGATTGCGAAGATGAGGAAGATCAGCAACTAGGCTTCACAGCCATAACCGATGTTGAGCCAACATCTGACTCAACTTCTAAAAAACACATTATTTTCGATTATGATGACACAAACAGTTTTTTGTACTCTAGTTCTGATGATGCAGATATAGGTACGGACGATTATGTAGAGATCAATGAAGCTGTCAAATTGCTTTACGAGAAAGAGAAGTCAAATAATGAGGAACTCAAAGTCGAGCTGAGAAAACTGTCTGAAGAAAACCAAAGAAATGAGAAGACGATTAAAAGCTTGCTAGATGGAATGAACAATCTGGAGGTCTGGCTCACTCGAAAGGACATGGAAATTGTCAAGCTCCAAAAGCAAGTTGATGAGGATGCTAAGACGTTTTCAAGAATGAACAAGGGTAGATCTACCCTTGAAGAGGTACTCTCTTTAGGTATCACTGATAGACAAGGTTTAGGATATAATTCCTCTGTGAATGATAAACCTAAGCTCGTTTTTGTGAAGGAAAATGTCGAGCATGTTGTGAGTAAAGAGAATGAGAGTATATCTCTACCTGTTTCTAGTAATCATATATTTGTGCCTTTTGTAAGCAACCTGGTCATATTAAGCCTTTCTGTTGGAAATTGAAGAAAAAGATTCCTGCGAAGGAATTGATGTTGGCCGAAATGTCATCCAACATCTCATCCAACATTGAGAAATCAGTGTTGAAAGGGGTGTCTGGAGAAATATCTGCCAGCAATTCTTTAAGTTCCAATCGTCCTAATACTGTTTCTTTATCTAGGAAAGTTTGGGTCCAGAAATCTGTCAATAAATGTCTCGTAGTCTATACGTCTTTGCGAGCTAATGTGACAGGATCTTGGTACTTCGATAGCGGGTGTTCTCGACATATGACGGGAACAAAACAGTTTTTAACTGATTACACTCCTTTAAAAAGCGGATCAGTAACATTTGGAGGTGGTGCGAAAGGAAGAGTTCTCGGTCGGGGCAGATTGAATGTGCCCGATTTTCCAAAGCTGAGCAACGTTCTTCATGTTGATGGTCTCGTAGCAAATTTGATTAGTATTAGTCAACTCTGCGACGACGACCTTGAGGTAAAATTTAACAAAGAATGTTGTGAAGTTTTTAATGACGACCGTGTTTTAGTTATGGCATGTAAAAGATCAGACGATAATTGCTATCAAGTCAGTAATAAATCCAATACAAGTGATGTATGCCAACTCTCGAAGGCCGTAGACGAGGTAATTCTGTGGCACTTCAAGTTAGGCCACGTCAACTACAGGACTTTGGAGCAGCTTATCAAACACGACGCTATAAGAGGCATTCCAAAGCTCAAGGAGTTTGGTAAGAACGTCTGTGAGTTATGTTTGAAGGGTAAGCAGGTACATGTTAGTCATAATATTGACCAACATCTTGCCCAACATTTCAAAACTGCTCACTGTTTTGAATTGGTTCACATGGACTTGATGGGACCGATGGAAGTAGATAGCATAGGAGGTCGAAAATATGCTTATGTGCTAGTTGATGATTATTCGAGATATGCCTGGATTTACTTTCTTAGGGAAAAATCCGAATCTTTTGATTTCTTCAAAAAATTCTGTGCTTTAGTCAAGAATAATTTTAAAGCCTCTATACAAAGGATTAGGTCTGATCATGGTAGAGAGTTTGAAAACCAATTTTTTGATGAATTCTGTGGTAAGAAGGGTATTTTACATGAGTATTCTCTCCCAAAACACCTCAACAAAATGGGGTGGCCGAGAGAAAGAATAGGACCCTACAAGAAATGGCTCGGGTTATGTTGCAATCCAGAAATATATCTAAGCGTTTTTGGGCTGAAGCTTTACATACTGCATGCCATATTTCTAACCGTGTGTTTTTCCGTTTTGGTACGAAGAAAACCTCTTATGAGTTATTGAATGAAAAGAAACCCACTGTGATGTATTTCCACGTTTTTGGATGTTATTGTTATATGCTCAATGACCGTGAATACTTGACAAAATTTGATTCTAAGAGTGACAAATGCATTTTTTTAGGATATTCCTCAAACAGTCGTGCTTATCGTGTGTACAATTTACGTATGAAATCTGTTCAGGAATCCATAAATATTGTTTTTGATGATGCTAGTGATTTTATCAGAACTGTTCCTCTGGCTGATGTCTCAGATGTTGTCCAGAATGTTGAGGAGACAGAAAAGGATGTTGAGGAAGATGTTGAGCCAACATCTGACCCAACATCTGAACCAACATCAGATTCAACATCCGCAACAGAACAGATTGATGAGGCCGAACAACTCGAAGTTCGTAGAGATCCTCCTGCTAAAATCCAGAAGGCACATCCTACAGACCTAGTGATCGGAAATATCAATGATGGTAGGAAGACCCGAATCAAACCACGCAAGGATTACAAGTCAATAGTAAGGAACGTTTGCTTGAATTTGACATACTCTAAGGTACGTTTTACTTGCTTTGTGTCTGAAATAGAACCAAAGAATGTACTTGAGGCTCTCAAGGACAACTTTTGGATAAATGCAATGCAAGAAGAACTTGTGCAATTTGAGAAAAACCAAGTTTGGACTTTGGTTCCACGTCCGATTGACATTAATGTCATAGGTACAAAGTGGATCTTTAAAAATAAATCCGATGAACTTGGTAAGGTTGTTAGGAATAAAGCACGTTTGGTAGCTCAAGGTTACACTCAAGTAGAAGGAATTGACTTTGATGAGACTTTTGCTCCCGTGGCTAGGTTGGAATCCATTAGGTTATTATTAGCTATTGCATGTTGGCTTAACATTACATTATATCAAATGGATGTTAAGGGTGCGTTTTTGAATGGCTATATTGATAAGGTAATATATGTTGAACAACCTAAGGGATTTGAAGATCCGATTTATCCTAACCATGTTTTTAAGTTGCAGAAAGCTCTTTACGGTTTAAAGCAAGCTCCTCGAGCTTGGTATGGTAGGTTGACCGCATTCTTGCTTGAATTTGGTTTTGTCCGAGGAGAAGCCGACCACACTCTTTTTGTTAGAAGAGATAGTTCACACATTCTGATTGCTCAAGTGTATGTTGATGATATAGTTTTTGGATCTAATTCTCAGTCCATGTTAGATCTTTTTGTGCAGGCTATGAACTCAACATTCGAAATGAGCATGATTGGAAAACTAACGTTTTTCTTAGGGTTATGTTAGTCCGATTACGCACTCAAGAGAGGATCAAAGGCTTAAAAATGATAAAGTTCTTAAAACACCTTCAGTGTGTGTTTGTGTGTGTGTGCCGAAATTAAGAACTTACTTTTAAGAATTATACATTGACCAACCCTAATTAGGGTTAATGGGATGCCTTATATACCACATGAGTTGGTATATTAAGGCTTGGGACTCAAACAATAAAATATTTACAATTTGACCCCAAATACAATAAATTAACTAATATTGACCCAAAACTCAAATACTAACTAAGGACACTACAATTAATTCCTAACAGGTTACAAATCAAGCAGACCGATGAAGGTATTTTTGTGTCTCAAGAGAAATACGCCAAGAATACCGTAAAGAAATTCGGGCTGAACACAGCTAAGGTAATGAAAACACCTATGGGATCCACACATAAGGTAAGTAAAGATAATGTTGGACAAAATGTTGACCCAACATTATATCGATCTATGATAGGCAGTTTGCTTTATCTTTCGGCTAGTAGACCAGACATTATGTATAGTGTTTGTGTATGTGCTAGGTATCAATCTGAGCCTAAAGTGTCCCATCTTAATGCGGTTAAGCGAATTCTTAGATATATAAGTGGTTCATATAACCTTGGATTGTGGTTCTCGAAAGATACTAACTTGAGTCTTGTAGGCTATAGCGATGCTGATTGGGCAGGAGATGAAGATGATCGTAAGAGCACAAGTGGCGGCTGTTTCTTTTTAGGTAATAATTTGGTTGCATGGTATAGTAAGAAACAAAATTGTGTGTCTCTGTCTACTGCTGAGTCCGAATATGTTGCTGCAGGTAGTTGTTGCACGCAACTAATATGGTTAATTAGTATGTTGTGTGACTATGGGTTAGAGTGCGAGTCTGTCCTCATGTATTGTGATAACCTTAGTGCCATCAACATATCTAAGAATCCTATCCAGCATTCGAGAACTAAGCATATAGATATAAGGCATCACTTTCTTAGGGACATGTTAGAGAAAGGAATAGTATGCATTGAGCACGTAGACACGAAACATCAGCTAGCTGACATATTTACAAAAGCGTTGGATTCTGAAAGGTTTTCGGACCTTAAGAAATCTATAGGATTACATCAGTCAGCATAAATGTTGGTCCAACATTTGGGTCAACATAGCAGAAGTCGAAATTGATAGTTACTGTTCTGATGTTTGATTTAACTTTCTTTTCTGTTTTCCTTTGAAATGACTTGATATTTCTTGATTAGTCTCTGGTATAAACCGAATTCCTCACAGGCTCTTGGTTAAGATCCCAAGGTACACGGCATTCGCAGTGACGATGTATACTTGGCGACATAAGACCAATCCGTTAATAAGCCAACTTATAAGCTCTTAGCAAGATATAGGTCCTTGGTAATAAGTTTCCTTAGATACACGGCATTCGCGGTGATGATGTATTCTATGCGACGAAAAACCAATCCTTGATGCTTTAAGTATAAGAGTTGTGCTGAATATCATAAGTGAGATAAAAAGGGTAAAAATCAAGAGAACTAGTTCAAGCAGTATTGAGCAGAAAAGTCTGGGATTACAGATTTAGAATGTTGGGTCAAATGTTGGGGCAACATGTGTAACTGTCATTTTGATAATGCTACATTTTTATGCTTTCGTTTATTCTTTGTGTCAGTGAGTGTTTCATTTGTTAGTGTCATGTGTCTAGTTTATTTATCTCTAAGAAGTGCATTAGAATTCCCGAAAGAACAGCCTGCTATGAGTATCTCAGATGGTCATCTCATAATCCTGAACGGTGAGTATCTCTAATTCCTATAATGATTTTTGACTTAGTAGATTTTTGGGAAAATTTTTAATTTTTTGACTCCTATTTTTTAGCATGACTAAGTATTTCATTTACTATATTAAGGGTCATGATTGAGTCAACATTTTTCCAAACCTCAAAATTCGGTCAAAAGTTTTATTTTCCCCCTCTCACAACGGCTATTTTCTGCATTGACTGAGCATTTTTTTTTACCGTTGGGACTGATCTATAAATAAATTGGCCAAGCTTTATCGTTCATATTCAACTTTATCACTCAAATTTCCTTCAAGTCCTAACTCTCTGAAATTCTCGAGCAATCAGTTCTGGTTTATAAATATGTCGAACACACCTGTCAGACCAAATGTTGATCCAACATTCGCTGCCAACATCTATCCTCTCCCTGTTGCGATCGAAGACCCAGTAGATATGTGGGCGATTGTACCCTATATAGGTCCGGTTTTGCCCCCGAATGAACAGACAACCAACTTCGACGAGACCAGGGAAGAGAACGCCGAAGACCAAGGCACGACGGACCCGATTTCAGAGGAAATCCTGCAAAATCAGAGAAGCCCTCTTCCGTTCAGTGAACCAGCGCCGAGTCCACATTCTAGGTCTGCTCCTCGCGTTCTGAAGAGGCGTCGAAGCAACAGAATAAGGTATGCTGCGAATCCCACCTCAAATGCTGACAATCCCATCGATCTGTCAAGCTCATCCTCGGACTCCATTATCAACACCACAACAATTGACCACCTCGACTCCGAAAGTGATGACGAAAACTTCGTCAAGGAGCAAACTCCCACCTCGGTAGAAGAATCCTTATCTGCTTCACCTCCTTCCGAAGGTGAAGAAGAAGGAGAAGAAGCTGAAGAAACCCTGCAGGCGATGATGAATAAAATCAAGAAGAGAGCAGGGAAAAGGCCAGTCGCAGAAGCAAGAAGGCCTTCTAAGAAAACTCGAACTGAATCCCCTTCTTCAGCTCAACCGCTGGATGTTGCGCAAGATGTTTTCCCAGATGTTGTCCTAACAGCTGATTCTGATTGGGAAGCTCCCTTACCAAATCGTAAGTTTTACCGGGCAACAAATAAGGAGGTGTGGCGCTCACTAAGCCAGCGACCATTTCGTGTGGAGCGAGTCGTAGATGTCTCGAACTTCAGGAAGTATAACTTGATGGAATTCCTGGAGTCAAGACACATCGACCGAATGCTAAGGATGTTGGGGACTTACTGTGACTCAGTAGTCCGGGAGGTATACGCTAATCTTTTCTCTTCTATAGCTAATGTTAGTTCTAGGAAGTATGGGAAGGTCTTTTTGAGGGGAGACTTTATGACATGTCTTCTCGGGCGATTAATCAATTTTTGGGGACGCCCGAGGTGGACATGGTGTCTGAATTTGATAATGATGAGGTTGTGAGGTTCATTACGGCGGGTAGGATGAGAGTTTGGGAAGGAAATTGTGCGGGGAGTGTCTTAACTTCCTTGTACTCGGTACTTTTCAAGGTTGGGATTTGTAATTTTTTGCCCACTTTGAACGAGACAAGAGTGACTGAGAGTATGGCACACTTGCTATACGCTCTTGGTCAAAATCTACCTCTTAATTGGGGAGAGATAATTTTAAAGCACTTGTCAACGCAAGTCGAGCGGAAAGGAATTCTTCCTTATCCCTCGATCATCTATGGAGTGCTTCTTCAAGGAGGTTTCCAGCCGAACTGCCGGGACAAAGTAATCTCTCAGAAGACGCCCTATCCTGTACAACCGAGCCATCTAGCTGGTCTAGACAGAGTGATAGATCTTCCTTGGCGCACTTCAGCACCGATCACTCAAGATGTTGGTCAGAATGTTGGACCAACATCTCAGGCTGCCCTTGAAAATGCGATCAAGAGCCTCGACGAGTCCATCGCTGCTTTGGTGGCTCAACGAGAAATTTTGAAGAGCCTACTTTCTTCCCAAAAAGGGGGAGAGACGGCAGAAAGGGCAGAGGGATTGAGAGATGCGACGGAGGCAAGAGCTGAAGCTGAAACAGGCCCAAGTGGATATGGCGGACAGGATGAAGAAGGAGCTGGAGATAGAGCAAGAGAAGGAGAAGAAGATCAAGACTCTGAGTCGAGTCAAAGTCCTCAGTTTTAGATCTTAGAGATCTAAGTCTTTTTGTGCTTACATGCTATTTTGCGCCATGTGTTTTGCATGCGATTTTTGCCTGTTTTTGGATTAAAGTTTTCTAAAACTCCTTATGGCATCTAGTACTTTAAATAGTTTATTAACTATTTAGTTTTCTGTTTACTCTAACCACCTTTCCTAATTTTTGTGGTTGAGTAGATTTGATCTTCAGGGGGAGTTTCATTTCTGCATTAGTTTTGGGAAGAAAGATAAAAAGGGGGAGATTGTTGATGTTGAGCACTCAACATTGACAATGTCAGGGCAACATTTTGGACAACATTTGTTGACTGAAAATGTGTGCTTTCTCCGTTTTATCTTTCATACCCAAAACATGTTTAATCCGTGTAAAGGCTGTTATTTGTGTTTTATAGGACTTGGATCGAGGTCAGGAACGGATCAGATTAAACGAGGATAATAGGGATAAGGAGGAACAAGTCTTGGAAGGAATTTACTAAAAATAGGAGAAGTAAGGACTAAGTCACAAGAGGCAACCAAGTCAAGACCACTAACTTCCAAGTGGACGTTGAGGGATTTCTGATCAAACTGGAATACTATAAATGTTCCCAGTAGGATATTCAACAGCAAGCAAGACAGAACAGTGCAGAAAAAAGAATAACTTGAAGAGACAACTTCAAACGTTATTTAGAGCTATACTCTTATCTCGTATTCTCCGTTATGCTTATATCTGAGAGATCATTATTAGGAGAGATTTACGAGGGTTGCTGTCTTTAGCCTAGATTAGTTTCTTGCAAAAGCCGAAGGATCTTTGCAAGCTTTTAGTATTTTTAGGCTTATTTTTTACTATCCTTTTTTATAGTTGTTTTGCCGTCCATTGCTATTAGTGGATTTTTCGCCTTGAGGCACGCAGCAAGATTATTTACTTGCTGCACAGAATTCGCATTTCGTGTTTATTGCTTTCGAAACTAAGTTACATATTCCGCTGTGCACTCAAGTGTTGGATCCAGTGTTAACCCAACATTTCATCCAACATTAGTTTATAACTTAGTACATTTTATATCCATATTAAAAGGGACCCCCGTCAAAGTGGAAGTTTGTTAAGACACTAATTGTGTTCTAATTAGTTATCATCTTTGTTCTGGGACTTAATTATAAATATATCAAAATATGTGTTGGTATATATATGTGTGTGGTAGTTGATGTAAGTATCGATTCATTCATTAACGAGTTACATTTTCGGAATACAAACACATAAGTGAAAAACGAAGATTAAGTTCATACGAAGATTCCCAAAGCTCTCAAATTCGGCAATCTCTTTCGGTAATATATCTTAAGATTCTTCATTAAATTCATTGATATTGTTGGATTCGGACCTCACAATGGGTACTAGAGCATAGATCATGATTGAATTACGTGAGATTACTGAATTTAAACTGAAATATCGTTCGATATCGAGAATTTTTCTGCAAAAACGCCGCGAAGAACATAGAATATAATTCGACTTTGATTTCGAGATTTACGATCTTTTTTTATCAACAACTACTATCAATAAAATTTTATCGAGAAAATATTAACGTAACTTCATCGTAAAATTTAATGTAAAATTTTTATCGACAATTTTTTTTCGGTAAAAATTTTATTGAAAATTTCTAATCGTAATTTTTTTTCTTGCAATCATAAGTTTTTTTTCGTAAAGTGTCATTCGCAAAACTTTATCGTTAATCTTTTATCAAAAATTTTACCAAATGTTTTTATCGAAAATTTTCGTAAAATCTTATTGTAAAATTTTACAGCCAAATTTTATGAGAAAATTTTTATTGTGTAATTGTTTTTCGTAAAACTTTATCGAAATTTTTTATTGAAAAATTTTATCGTAAAACTTTATTTATACAAATTTTATCATTAAATTTTCTGACCTGTATCGAGAAATTTTATTGCAAAATTTTCTCGATAAACTACATTCGCTATTTTTTCTCGATATGTGAACTGTACTTACCGAAAAACTTTTGTTTCTCGGTAAACTTTCGCACAACACAATACGAGAATAGCCCGCTATCGCAAAGAAAAATTATCTATAACTTTTATTGATAAATCTACTAAACTCAAATACAGCTGATTCGAAAATTGATTATCGGTTCTCAGCATTTTTTACATTACAGTGTTACTACTTAACAATTTTTCTTTGTGGTGAAGTAGTATTTCAATAAAATTCAATCTACACGAATTTGATCCAACAATCCAACCAAATATCTACAATGGATGCCTACACGATGAGTAATGATGTACGCCCTCTCACTCTCCAAAGAGGAGAATACAGTGTATGACGTAGCCGGTTCCTAAACTTCATTGAATCCAAGAAGCATGCATTCGAGATGTTAAAATATCTCAACGAGGGACCCGCAAAGTTTTAGGTGAGTATTGAGCACCACCCAACAACGTCCCTCCGGTTGTTGGGACTCGACACCAAAAGGCTCCATCGGCATATACTCCCGAGGAGATAGCGCGAGCAAAGACCGATCTCACGGCAAAAACCTACCTTATTCAAGCTATTCCAAACGAAATCTACATGCAAATCGATAGCTTGAACACGACAAAGGAGATGTGGGATGAAATCAACAGGATGATGCAAAGAACGAAACTTGGTGCTAAGGCTAAGAAGGCCAACATCCTCACGACTTATGACAATTTTCAAAGCAAAAGAATGTGGGGATCTACATGACACATACCAACGGTTTCTCACTCTTCAAAATGAGATGAGAAAGATACAAGTCTTCAGAAGTAACATGGAGACGAACATCCGTTTTATTTCATCTCTTGCTCCGAAGTAGAAGAGAATTACCACTCAAATCCCGCAAACAAAAGACTTGGATGACTTGGACATTCACGTCGTATTTGATATAATTGCCCAACATACGGATGGTGTGATAGACATCCTTGCCAAAACAAAAGGCATGAATGCAGTGGACCCACTTGCCCTCATCTCCCAGACTCGGACAAGAAAGTCATCCAAAAAGGCGATTATCGAGCCTGCTCTTCGGAGGACGAATACTCCAACTTCGACTCCGATGCGGACATGAAAGATTTCCGCAAACAAATGGTCCTTATAACGATGGACAAACAATTTTTCAAAAAGAAATTTTCATCTACGTCGAACAAGCTAAGAACTTCAAGTTCAAGGTCGAGAACAAAAGGTCCCGAACCATCCTAGCCAAAAACGGAAAAAGAAACAAAGTGCTAAAATTGTGGCAAAATCGGGTATTGGGCTAAAGATTGCTTCGCACCGAAGAAAAAGAATGTGAACTACTATGTCAAAAGGATACAATTTCTCAAGCAAAAACAAAAAGGCGTAGCACTCATGGTCGAACAATATCATTGGCTCGAGGACTCTACGGAGGCGAGACGGTGAATCTCGCACTCATGGACAAAGCTGAGGAAGGGTCGGAGGATGAATCAAGTGCAACAGATGAAGAACCGATGTCCTCCGGCAAAGAGGTACAAATTTCTGACCTTCAAGAATTAGTAAGTATGTTACAATATAAATACTCTAAATTACGTAAGGAACATAAGAAAACTAAAGAATTAGAAACTCACTTAGAAAATAATCATAGTGTCTTATCAGAGTTAGTCAAAATATAGTTATGAAACGATGCACTTAAAAACGGCACGTGACAATGTCACGTCATTAGAAACTAAGGTACAGACCTTAGAAACAAAAATAAAAGAGCTAAGTAGAAGCTTAGAGGTTTTCGAAAGTGAGCGAAATGAAGGCTTATGCCGATAGATGCTCTAATCGAGGGAAGCAAGAAATTGTACTAAAAAATAATGATCTCGAGGATATTCTTGCAAAGAGGAGCCAAGCGGACCAAACAATATTTTTAATCAACCAAGGACACCCAATTTTACAATCCAAAAGAATGTCTGGGATTTCAAAACCCATGTAATCTAAAACGAATAGATGTTATGCAATTTTATGACATTAGATTAATGAACCTGGGACTTATCCAACTTATGCCTTTTACAAACGCCTCCAAAATTAATGCTCTAGAGGATGAGAAACGGCAAAAGAACAAAAAGGCTGAAATACCGTTCAACTATACGGTATTGAACGAAAGTTACAAGACACGAGAATTCCTTTGGCTTTTGACTATTTCTAAATTCCTATAGCTCCTAATGAAACAGTGACACAACAACAAGAAAATTCCTCTTAATTCAACTGCTAAATTTTGTTATATTTCAAATATTATTCAAAAAATTGCAGATTTACATACTTCTTTGGAAAAAGAAAGAATAGATTTTCAAATGGGGAAGGATAGATTTTTAGAGGAAATTTCTTTACTTAAGAATATTTTCATAACACACACGGAATTTTCCTCCTCTCCTATGACATTCCTTACGGAACAAACAAAAGTATGAGAGATTGAAGTAGTTCTCCGAAAATCTTCCACTTCGTCTAACTATCTACCTCCTTCTCCTACGGGTAAAATCATAAGTAGAGAACGGATGGAGAATACATAGGCTTTCACTTCTTCTAGTTGCTTCAAAAATACTAATTCTACGTCTTCACATATAATATCTAGTGTTGGCCATGTTTTAAGCACAAATAGAACATTTTTTCATCCACAAATGTTAAATATTTATGTGTTCTAGTTTATATTTGAAGAACGTAAATAAGACACAAGAAACAAAAAATGGATTCCAAAACAAGAATCCATTAAGCCAAAAGAACCCACTGAAGTGCCTCTTAAGGTTCAAGTACCTTCTAAGGTTAATCAAATGTGGATCCCAAAATGAACCCGCTAAAGTAACTTCCAAGGCTACTCAAAAGTGAGTCCCCAAAAATAAAGTCACTCAAGTACCTTCTAAGGTTATCAAAAGTGAGTCTCCAAAAATAAATCCACTAAATTCCCTCTTCAGGTGAAAGACAAGTGGATCACCAAAAGAAACCTACCAATGTACCTCAAGTGGTTACTAAAAAGTTGGTTGCCAAAAATAATTCCATCCAAGCCGTAAAGTACCCAAAAGTCCGAAAAGCTTGGATTCCCAAACTCTTCTACAGATGTTCCTTTCACGTGAATTGTCGTAGTCTTTTCGATTTCTTTTGCAGTGCTATAATTTCCTCCTATGAGTTTATCTTCTGAGAAGATAAGTTTCCTACTGACGATAACCTTGTGGGCAGTGGGGTCCCACAGGCGATACTCCTTGACACCATCAGCGTACCCCGAGAACAAACACTTCTAAATTTTGGATCCAACTTCGTAGTTTCTTGGGCGTTATACATAACGTACACAAGACTTTGAAATATATGAAGCTTTTCGGTCCATATCTCCATCGACGTCTTTTGATCAGCGACCGGTTGATCACACAGCAGGCGAGGTTGACTGCTTCTGCCCAGAACGACTTGTCTACACATGTCCAACATGGCTCGTGTCCTTTCCAAAAGAGTCTTGTTCATCCGCTCCGCCACTCCATTTTGTTGTGGAGTATATGTTGTAGTGAAGTGCATTTTGATGCCTTTCCGCTTGCAAAAGCTATCAAATTCTCAACAAGTATATTCTCCACCATTATATGTCCTCAAACACTTGGTCTTCTTGCCTGTATCAAGTTCCAGTCGAGCCTTGTAAATTTTGAAGACCGCAAACACATCTCATTTACTCTTGATGATATACACCCAACACCTCCTTGTAGTAATCGTCGATGAAGGACACAAAGTACTTGCTCTTCCTTGTTATGTAACTTGTGACTGCCATACATCAAAGTGAACCAATTTCAGAACATCGTGCTTCTAGAATTTGATGTGTTGAACTGTAGCCGGTGCTGCTTACTTCCTACGCAATGCTCACAGAATGGTAATGACACCTTCGAGAGACCCGAAAGTAGATTTTGGCCTGCAAGAATTTTGATGTCTTGTTCCGACATATGCCCCCAAGTTTCTGATGCCACAACATAATAGATCTTTCACTTGAACTTCCCGAAGCCACAGATGCTTCCCCTTCTCGCACCGTCTCTCCCAAAAGCATATACAAATTTGCAGCAATATTTTCACCTTTCATGACTACAAGCGACCCCGAACTATTTCCATGATTCGTTCCGAAACTTTGATTTTGCAACCAAGATCATCGAATTGTCCCTTAGACAATAAATTCTTCTCCTGACCTTCCGCATGCCGCACTCCTTGAATAATGCAAATTGTACCATCGTGCAACTTCAACCTCACGTAACGCCTACGATTTTCAAGGCATTATCTTTGCAAGTGTACATAGATCCTCCTAGAGGATTGGAATTATTCAGATTCCAGCAACCCTTCTTCATGTGACCCTTCTTTCCATAGTGGTAACATTTCATATCATTCTTCTTACTTCTGGATTTTGACCTGTCCTGAATGTGGTTGGACCACATTTCGTTGATCTCCGTCTCATCACCGCCAAAGTTTCGACTTGTTGAGAACCTGCTTGATGGCCCTCTTTGTTCTTCCGTCGACTTTCTTCTTCGAGAACAGCAGCCGCAATGTCATTGAAGACCAGAGTTTCGACTGTTTTCGTCAAGTTGATAATGAGTTGATCATACGAATCAGGCAGACTTTAAAATAGAATTTATGCATGTTCTTAAGGCTCTGTTTTACACCCCAACGACGTTAGATGGGAAAATAGAGTATTCAAGACATTGAGATGCTCCATCAATCACCGAAGTCGATTCAGACATCCTCAAGGGGAAGAATTATCTCTTTAAGAAAATTTTGTTGTGTAATGTCGTCTCGCACAGCTTGGTAAGGTGGTCACATATATACGTTGTTGTAGTATTTTCTTCTATGCTGGACAATCCGCCAATGCCTGATGAAGATTTGAAATAGCACTTTTGTCCATCTCGTTCCATTTATTATCATTTGTGAATGTGGTCGGCTTTGCACTAATAGCCGCAAGGCATCCGTCATTTCGCAAAACATCGTTTATCTTTAATTTCTACAGTGAGAAATTTCTCCAGTTGAACTTTTCGATATCATGTTTCACCGTCATAATTTCTGCTCAGTGGTGAACGATACCTCCGACGGGATTGCAACAGATAATTATTGAACTCGTACCGGCTTTTCGTTACCGTACAAGGGCTATATAATATCTAAATTATTTTCCGATGCGGAGGGTCCACGTTAGTGACAACCACTAAACCGATATATAATACCCAAACTCGGCTCCAATACCAATTATTGGCATGGCAGCAGACCCGATCGAGTAACACTGCAGCTAAAATTTGAACAATTAAAGATAAAGTGGACACCGAGATTTAACGTGGAAAACCCTCAGACAAATCGGGGTAAAAAACAATGGTAAGGAAGAAGAATTCCACTATAGAAAAAGTATCGAAGCTATAACCTCTCAATTTATAAAGGAGAAAGCACTCGTTATCTCTCTTTGGCGAAAACACCTCAATTATTTTTCCTCTCTATTTTTCTTTGCATTTCGCTTCGATCTCTCTGGATGCTAAGGCTTCTCTCATTCGCTCTGCTTATATATGCAAAGCTGCCATCTAATAACAATTAAAATATAATTTTTTTTATTTAATGCACCATGTTGGCGTTGAGATGTGTGCCTATCTTCTAACACGGCTTGTCATATTATTTGGCTAAAACCATTTGCTGTGTCATTTAATGTTCACAAAAGAAATAAAATACATTACATAGGGAGACAAAATTATCAAATATTGGGACCCAAAATAAAAAGACTGGTATAGTTAGTGATCTAATTTAGTAATTTGGCTTTTATTCCTCCAATGTAAATCAATCTTTAAGCATAAGGTAACTAATACATATTATATACCTGAAGTTCCTGGTACGGGTGAGTAAATCCGGATATCCGGATTTTCGGATATCCGAAATCCGATATTCGAATTTTTGGATATTTAAAATTTAGAACCGTATCCGATCCGATTTTAATTGGATCCGAAAATCCGGATATCCGATATCCGATTTTTTATTTCGACTAAATTAATTTTTGAAAAAAAATTGATTGCAACGTATTCGATTTTATTTTCAACTCTCTATTTATTTTCACAAATGATATAAATACAATCCGATTTATTTTATTTGGGTCAAATTAGGTTATTGAGCTATTTTTCTTTTCTT
Organism: Linderniella brevidens; assembly: GCA_004919715.1. NCBI lineage: Eukaryota > Viridiplantae > Streptophyta > Magnoliopsida > Lamiales > Linderniaceae > Linderniella > Linderniella brevidens. The sequence goes on along the minus strand of SWDC01000156.1, from coordinate 13,326,337 downwards.
TTTCTCTTTTTGGGCCTCATTTTTCTTTTCTTATATGATGCATGAACTAGATGGTCCCGTGTATGTTTGTTATCAACGTAGAACGAAACATTTGCGAGATTGCTTGCTCAATTGATTCGATTAAGTGCACATTTCGGATTATCCAATAAAGAAAATACGGTTTGATATGATGCAACATTTAATGATTATTGTATGTCTATTAGAATTGATGTTGAGCATCTCCTGCCACTGGCATATTCATACAAAAACGATCTCGCAGAATCGTTTAAACACTTGCAATTAATTGCAAGACCATTATTGATGAAGTTGAAACTTCCCTCGTCTTGCTGGGGACATGCTATACTGCATGCAACAACACTAATCTGCATCAGGCCAACAAGTTATAATGATGTCTCCCCATTACAAATGGTTCATGGTCAGGAACCAAATATTTCTCATCTAAAAATTTTTTGATGTGCGGTATATGTTCCAGTTGCTCCACCACAGCGAACAAAGATGAGACCTCAAATGGTGTTGGAAATATATGTCGGATATGAATCTCCATCGATAATAAAGTATTTGTAACCTCTAATTGAAGATTTATTTAGTGCCAGATTTACCGATTGTCACTTTGATGAATTGAATTTTCCGACATTAGGGGGATAAAAGAAACAGCTGGAGAGAACTGTTACTTGGAATGAATTATCGTTAAATCATTATGATCCTCGAACTAAAGAATGTGAACTAAAAGTTCAAAAGATAATTCATTTACAGAGATAAGCTAATCAACTTCCAGAAAGTTTTACTGACCTTAAAAGAGTGACTAAGTCATATATATCAGCTGCTAATGCTCCTGCAAAAATAGTTTTCCTGCAGAACATAGTATCAAGCCTAAGCCACAGCTAAAGCGTGGTAGACCCTCGCGTTCCAAAGATAAAAATCTTCGAAAAAGAAAAGGAGCAAATAATAATAAGAATGGTACAACCGATGATTTATCGACTAGAGAAGAGTCGATGGGCATAAAAGATAATGAGAATGAAACTCAGGTACCTGAACGCTCAGAAAATAATGATAATGATAAGAGCTCTCGGTGTACTATGCCCGGAATATAATTACATGGAACCGAGGCAGATTCAACGTTGCCGATAAATTCTCATTTAACGTAACGCTACATGAAATGAATGAGATTAATGAGAATGAGGATCATGAACCAAAGTCTGTACAATGCAGACACAGAAATGATTGGCCAAAATGAAATGATGCAATTGAGACAGAATTGAAATTACTTGAGAAACGAAAAGTTTTCGGATCTGTAGTCCGTATACCAGAAAATGTAAAGCCGGTTGGATATAAATGAGTTTAGAAAGAGAAATGAAAACGTTGCAATTGTAAGATAAATAGCACGGCTTGTTGAACAAGGTGTTTCGCAACGACCTGGTATTTATTATGAGGAGACGTATTCTCCCGTGGTGGATGCAACTATTTTTCGTTATATAGTAAGTCTGGAAGTACGAGAAAGGCTAATATGCATCTTATGGATGTTTTCACTGCTTATTTATATGGAACACTTGACGGTGATATATATATGAAGTTTCCCGAGGGATTTCAGTTGCCTGAAAATTCAGGGTCCCGAAACGAGTGCTCGGTTAAGTTGAATAAATCGCTTTATGGATTAAAGCAATCTGAGTGAATGTAGTACAATCACCTAAGTGAATGTTTAGTGAAACAAGGTATTGGGATTATCAAACTTGTCCCTGCATATTTCTAAAAATTTGTAAAAATGAGTTTGTCATTATAGTAGTCTACTTTATTGATATCAATATAATTGGAACTCTTGAAGAGTTGACAAGTTGTTGATTGTTTGAAAAGGGATTTTGAAATGAAAGAACTCGGAAAAACAAAATGTTGTCTTGGACTGCAGATTGAATATTTGAATAGTGGATTGTACATCAACAGACTTATACAAAAAAGGTATTGAAAATATTTTACATGGATGAATCTCATCCACTGGATACTCCAATTATTGTTAGATCTTTAGACGTGAATAAAGATTCGTTCAGACCACGCAAAAATGATGAAGAGCTACTTGGTCCTGAAGTACCATGTCTTAGTGCTATTGGAGCATTAATGTCTCTTACGAGTCATACATGACCTGACATAGCGTTCGTTGCAAACTTATTGGCAAGATATAGTTCTTCGTCGACTCGTAAACATTGGAATGGAGTTAAATGGATTTTTGGATACCTTCAAGTAACAATTGATATGGGATTGTTCTATTCTAATGAGTCGAAAGTGAATTTAGTTCGGTATGCAGATGATGGTGTCTGATCCACATAATGCTCGATCGCAAACATGTTATTTGTTTATATATGGTGGAACCGCTATTTCATGGCGGTCAGTGTAACAAACTTTAACAGCTACTTCATCTAACCATGCAGAAATTCTCGCTATTCATGAAGATAGCCGCGAATGTGTTTAGTTGCGATCGATAATTGAGCATATCCAACATACGTGTGGGTTGCTTTCTAATAAATTGCTTCCAACGATCTTATATGAAGATAATACGGCATGCATTGTCCATTTAAAGGAAGGATATTTTAAAGGGGATAGAACAAAGCAATTTCACCAAAAATTTTCTTCTCTCATGATTTGGAGAAAAATGGTGATATTGTTGTACAACAAGTGTGATCAAGTGAAAATCTTGCAGATTTATTTACGAAAGGACTTCCCCTAATTATTTTCAGGAAATTGGTCTACTCGATTGGAGTTCGACGACTCCGAGATTTATAATGATGTTATCATCATGGGAGAAAATACGTGTTGTACTCTTTTTCCCTTCACTGTGGTTTTTCCCATGTGCTTTTCCAGTAAGGTTTTTAATGAGGCAACAAATGAAAGCGTATCAAAAGGAATTATGTACTCTTTTTCTTTCATTATGTCCTTATCCCACTGGGTTTTTCCTAGTAAGGTTTTAACGAGGCAAATTCTTTGAAAAACATCCAAGGTGGAGTATTATGAAATAATAATATGTGGATGTTTTTAATGTTGTAAAAGTTAGTTGATTGTTGATGAGATGAGATAAGATGTATTTAATGTAGTAAATGTTAGATGAAATAGTAGAAATTTTTCTAATAGACCGATGTATTTGTATTGAATCATATCGAAAACATCAATAATATTATCTCTCTACAATTCCAGCGTTTATATTTCTATTTTTGTCCTGTTATAATAGTTTTATAAGACCCCCTTCATTCTCGTTATCATTTGTATTGTTTAGTTTCATATCATATTATTTATAACACAAAATACATTTTTTTATAAATAAATGGTCGATCACCTTGTTCTTAAATTCTTCACGACCTGCTTGGTGTGAAAGTCCCAATGGGCTCCGTAATCTCACCACAATCTTTTCGATTCCTCAATAAAGCTATCAAAACCTTCAAAAAAGGTATGGGCGCAAGTCCATGGCTCTTTTTCGCCGCAATATTAAAATATATAGGTCTATACTCTTTTATTAATGGTTAACACCTTTTAAAAACTGTCATTTTGGTGTATCAATCAACCAATCAGAATTTATTTGCAATTAATAATTAAGAAAAAATAATGCAATTAACCCCATTATTTTGTTAAATAAATAATAAAAAATTATTACAAACATAACCACTCACTATTATTATGATTATTGAAATAACCTTCCACACACGTTTACCTTCTCAAATTATTTTCATTTTAAATTATTTTCTTTCTCAATTTTCTTTGCACACACAACACACATTGGATGTGCACGTATACTAGTATATATATATATATATATAAATATGAAGGAGGAGCCAATTTGAATTTGGGGGTGTTCGAAAAACAAGTCAAATTTTATAATTGCGGGAAAATGAGAACAAAGCATCGCCTAAACCCTTGTCCTCATTTTAGTCTTGCCCATATTAAATCGGAACCGGCGGTTCCGACCGGCCAACTGCCGGTTTTCAACCGCCGGTTCCGATTGGTAACCGGAACCGGCCACCAACTGCATCTGGCGGCCGCGGGTGGCCTGTTCCACGCGGTTTGGGAATTTCCCAAACCGCAAACCGCCGGTTAGCCGGTTCAACCGGCGGTTTATATAAAAAAAAATTTAGATAAAAAAAAAATATAGCCGTTTGATAAGTCAAACGGTTTGAAAAAAAAAATAGAAAAAATAGCGGTTAAAAAAAAAAAAAAAGAACTAGCCGTTGCAACCGGCGGTTGCAACGGCTACATTTTACTAAAATCTATACATTCCCCCCCCCCCCCCCTCCTAAAAAATCACAACTCAATTCTATCTCTTACTCTCAATTATTCACTCTCAAAACGCGTTATTCTCAGCATCGTTGTAGTCCACGAATTAAAAATAAACTAATTAAAATACTAGTCCCTCAATCCTAGCCCGGCTTTACTACCCTCATCAATCTCCGCCCGGCTCTACTACACGGCGCTCCGAATTTTACTCGCCTATTTTTTCGTAAGTTTACACATATTTTTATCGTACGTTTATTCTAATCTTTTATTTTAGATATGGATAGCCGTCGTCGAGGATCGAGTTCGAGGTCGAGGGGGAAACAAATTGTTGGTAGTTCATCGCAAGATGACTACCAATATGACGACTCCCCCGAAATTATGCTCGACCTAAGGGACGTTCTCGGTTCGGACACGCAAGGGGACCAACCGGAAGAAACTCCGATGCTGACGCCGCCGACCGAGACCCAAGCACGGGCCGCCGCCGCCGCTTACACTCGGATATTTTCGCGGTACACTTCAAGAAGGTACCGACCGAAAATAAAGATTTTTTTAGAGTTATATGTAATTATTGTGGTAAGGAGTACCCTTTTAAGAAGGGGGCGGATATGGCAATTTTACCGGCCATATCCGCTCAAAACATCCTACTAAGATAGGAATTAGTCAAAGTCAAAGTCAAATGCACGGGGCTACGGGTACGGGTTCGTCCGCTACCGGACAAGGACCCAGTGCGAGTCCGACGTCTTTGTTCATGTACAACGAAGACGTTGCGCGCAAACAACTTGCAAAATTTGTTTGCGCGAAACATCTTCCTTTTCGATTTGCCGACGATCCGATCTACGAAGAGTGGATCAGAAAGTCATATAACCCCCAAGCGAAGAAAGTTTCACGTAGCACCCTTACGCGAGACATTAGGAAGACGGTACTCGCGTATAAACGCGAGTTAGTAGATCAATTAGGAAATTTAGAGTGTAAAGTGTCCATTGCCTCCGATATATGGAGCGATCACTGGCAAGATCATCATTACATGGGCGTTACATGCCATTGGATTGATGACTCTTGGCAAGTACAGAAACGCTTAATTGCGTATAGGGAATTTGACACAGCACACACAGCTCAAAACATCGCACTTAAGCTTAGGAGTATCTTATCGGAATATAGGATACTCGAGAAGATTTTTCGGTATCCTTTGATAATGTTAGCGCTAATAACGCGAGCATTGAAGATTTGATTAAGTATTGTCGACCGTCATTTGGCGGTCGATTCTTTCATGTGCGGTGCTTCTGCCACATACTTAACCTATGTGTTCAGGACGCACTCACGCATCTAAAGGCACACGTTACGCCGATACGAACGGCAATTAGTTACATGATGCGCCACTCTTCTGTACTGAAGAAGTGGAAGCGTCATTGTAAAAGTTTTGGAATTACGCCCAAGAAGTTTGCCTTAGATGTACCCAACAGGTGGAATTCCACCTACAAGATGCTAGAGACGTCGTACGAATATCGCCACACCTTGAGCGATTTCTACGACGAAAACCCCGAATTCGGAGTAGCATTACACCTACGATGTGGGACGGATGCAACGGCATATGTGAAATACTTCAAGTATTTCACGATGTCACGAGGGAGATGTCGGGAATATATTACCCGACATCTATCTTAGCATTAGATCATTGCGTTAAAGTCGCATGCATTCTAAACGCTTTTGTCAATGACGACATTGCAGGTCCGGCCATTTTAGCCATGAAGGCTAAATGGCTGAAATACTTTTGGGAACTACCCGATATCTTCATCATTGCGAAGATATTAGACCCCAGATTACGCGTAGAGGGGACAGATAATTTTCTGGGATTATACTACCAGTCCATTGCGACTAATTCTAGTGTTATCCCCGATGGCTACCACATTCAAGTTAGGAATGTAGGGTATGACGCTCTAAAGGCAGTCTTTAGAGCGTATAAGACCGATATTGGCTAAGACCCAACTCGATCGAGTTCGGGTCAATCCACTAGTAGTAGTAGTGCTAGCGGTAGTGATCGCTTAGCCTCCTACTACAACCTCCTCAACACGAGCAAACGCCAAAGGTCGACGAACCCGTTCATAGAGTTAGATAACTACTTGTCGACCACTTTTGCGTTCGCCGAGGATGAAGATCAGTTCAACGTCCTCCGATAGTGGTCGAAGATGTCGCCAACGTATCCAACGTTGGCGAAGATCGCTAGGGAAATCTTTGCCGTCCCAATTTCAACCGTCGCGGTTGAACAAGCTTTTAGCATGGGCGGCTTAACTTTAAGTGAAAGGCGTTCGAGGTTAACGGTAGAAAACGTCGAATACCAATGCCTTCTCGATGATTGGACGAGAGCCGAACATCGGACACAAGACGCCACGAATACCGATTCGGATGACGACGTATTCGACGACACCACCGGCACTAATTCTAGTGGTGGCGGCAATGGCGGCGACGACTAAGAGTAGAGATCATAGAGAATCTCCGAAAATGGCGAAAGATTCAAGCCCGAAAAAATATAAGTCCTTAAATTTAATACTAATATCATTGTATTAATTTTTTATTTTATATTTTTAAATAATTACTTACACATACAATCTTATTTTTCAGCCAACGTCTCCAAGAAATTGCTCGCGTGACGACATCCAAGCCAACGACAAAGTCCGAAAAAGTTAAGTCCTTAATACTAATTTAATTTCATTTTTTAATGGCGATTGTACAAAAAAATATTATCTAACTAACTTCTTTTGTATATTTTTTTTTCAGAAACCGATTATCGACTGGCATTGGCAAATGGCGATTGCGATTCAAGTATTCAACGAACAACGAATAAATTTTTTTTTTCTTACTTTGTATTTTCGACTTTGTAAATTTTAATTGTAAATGTAACTTCATTTTTGTAATGAAATTAATTTATGATGATTAATATTTTAAAATCGAAACCCTTCTTATATACTAAAAAACATAATTGTGTCCTGAAAAGTCGAGAACTATCGAAATATACACTATAAATTCAAAAAAAAATTAAAAAAAAAATTTGAAAACCCGGAGAAATATACACTTTAAAGAACGCATGGGATCTCCTTCAGAGATATTGCGAAGGCGACGCAAGTGTGAAGGAGACCAAACTACGGCTTCTCTCAAATCAATTTGAGAATCTCAGAATGAAGGAAGACGAGGACATCTCTACCTACTTTGGAAGGATCCTCACCATTTCAAGCGAATGTGCAAGCCTCGGAGAAACAATCTCAAATAAGGTATTAGTTTCCAAAGCTTTACGTACATTAACTGAGAAATTCAATGTGAAGGTAGCTGCTGTGGAAGAAGCACACAATCTCAGCACCATGGACTTCAACACACTGATGAATATCATGAAGAACCATGAGATCAACCTAGAAGTCCAAAAGAAGGCTTCTCGCGGAAAAAGTCTTGCTCTAGTCAGTCAACCATCTAAGGTTAACACCGAGAATGACTCTGATTATGATGAGGATACGGCTTTGCTGACAAAAAGATTCGCAAAATTCTACAAAAAGAATAATGTCAGTCCAAATGTTGGCCCAACATTCGTGAAGGGTCCGAGTCCTAAAGAAGCAAATTCTGCTCCTCCGTTCTTCAAAAAGAGACCAGATGGAAAGAAGAAGAACATCAACTGGGAATCAGTAAGATGCTACGAATGCCAGGGCTGGGGTCATTTTGCCAACGAATGTGCCAACACACTCCGCAAGCATGGAAAAGCAATGTGGATCGATCTATCCGATGACGAAGACACAGAACCGAGCCCGAGGGAACAGAAGAAATCCTCTGTGTCTATTCACTCATTCTCAGATTGCGAAGATGAGGAAGATCAGCAACTAGGCTTCACAGCCATAACCGATGTTGAGCCAACATCTGACTCAACTTCTAAAAAACACATTATTTTCGATTATGATGACACAAACAGTTTTTTGTACTCTAGTTCTGATGATGCAGATATAGGTACGGACGATTATGTAGAGATCAATGAAGCTGTCAAATTGCTTTACGAGAAAGAGAAGTCAAATAATGAGGAACTCAAAGTCGAGCTGAGAAAACTGTCTGAAGAAAACCAAAGAAATGAGAAGACGATTAAAAGCTTGCTAGATGGAATGAACAATCTGGAGGTCTGGCTCACTCGAAAGGACATGGAAATTGTCAAGCTCCAAAAGCAAGTTGATGAGGATGCTAAGACGTTTTCAAGAATGAACAAGGGTAGATCTACCCTTGAAGAGGTACTCTTTAGGTATCACTGATAGACAAGGTTTAGGATATAATTCCTCTGTGAATGATAAACCTAAGCTCGTTTTTGTGAAGGAAAATGTCGAGCATGTTGTGAGTAAAGAGAATGAGAGTATATCTCTACCTGTTTCTAGTAAATCATATATTTGTGCCTTTTGTAAGCAACCTGGTCATATTAAGCCTTTCTGTTGGAAATTGAAGAAAAAGATTCCTGCGAAGGAATTGATGTTGGCCGAAATGTCATCCAACATCTCATCCAACATTGAGAAATCAGTGTTGAAAGGGGTGTCTGGAGAAATATCTGCCAGCAATTCTTTAAGTTCCAATCGTCCTAATACTGTTTCTTTATCTAGGAAAGTTTGGGTCCAGAAATCTGTCAATAAATGTCTCGTAGTCTATACGTCTTTGCGAGCTAATGTGACAGGATCTTGGTACTTCGATAGCGGGTGTTCTCGACATATGACGGGAACAAAACAGTTTTTAACTGATTACACTCCTTTAAAAAGCGGATCAGTAACATTTGGAGGTGGTGCGAAAGGAAGAGTTCTCGGTCGGGGCAGATTGAATGTGCCCGATTTTCCAAAGCTGAGCAACGTTCTTCATGTTGATGGTCTCGTAGCAAATTTGATTAGTATTAGTCAACTCTGCGACGACGACCTTGAGGTAAAATTTAACAAAGAATGTTGTGAAGTTTTTAATGACGACCGTGTTTTAGTTATGGCATGTAAAAGATCAGACGATAATTGCTATCAAGTCAGTAATAAATCCAATACAAGTGATGTATGCCAACTCTCGAAGGCCGTAGACGAGGTAATTCTGTGGCACTTCAAGTTAGGCCACGTCAACTACAGGACTTTGGAGCAGCTTATCAAACACGACGCTATAAGAGGCATTCCAAAGCTCAAGGAGTTTGGTAAGAACGTCTGTGAGTTATGTTTGAAGGGTAAGCAGGTACATGTTAGTCATAATATTGACCAACATCTTGCCCAACATTTCAAAACTGCTCACTGTTTTGAATTGGTTCACATGGACTTGATGGGACCGATGGAAGTAGATAGCATAGGAGGTCGAAAATATGCTTATGTGCTAGTTGATGATTATTCGAGATATGCCTGGATTTACTTTCTTAGGGAAAAATCCGAATCTTTTGATTTTTCAAAAAATTCTGTGCTTTAGTCAAGAATAATTTTAAAGCTCTATACAAAGGATTAGGTCTGATCATGGTAGAGAGTTTGAAAACCAATTTTTTGATGAATTCTGTGGTAAGAAGGGTATTTTACATGAGTATTCCTCTCCCAAAACACCTCAACAAAATGGGGTGGCCGAGAGAAAGAATAGGACCCTACAAGAAATGGCTCGGGTTATGTTGCAATCCAGAAATATATCTAAGCGTTTTTGGGCTGAAGCTTTACATACTGCATGCCATATTTCTAACCGTGTGTTTTTCCGTTTTGGTACGAAGAAAACCTCTTATGAGTTATTGAATGAAAAGAAACCCACTGTGAAGTATTTCCACGTTTTTGGATGTTATTGTTATATGCTCAATGACCGTGAATACTTGACAAAATTTGATTCTAAGAGTGACAAATGCATTTTTTTAGGATATTCCTCAAACAGTCGTGCTTATCGTGTGTACAATTTACGTATGAAATCTGTTCAGGAATCCATAAATATTGTTTTTGATGATGCTAGTGATTTTATCAGAACTGTTCCTCTGGCTGATGTCTCAGATGTTGTCCAGAATGTTGAGGAGACAGAAAAGGATGTTGAGGAAGATGTTGAGCCAACATCTGACCCAACATCTGAACCAACATCAGATTCAACATCCGCAACAGAACAGATTGATGAGGCCGAACAACTCGAAGTTCGTAGAGATCCTCCTGCTAAAATCCAGAAGGCACATCCTACAGACCTAGTGATCGGAAATATCAATGATGGTAGGAAGACCCGAATCAAACCACGCAAGGATTACAAGTCAATAGTAAGGAACGTTTGCTTGAATTTGACATACTCTAAGGTACGTTTTACTTGCTTTGTGTCTGAAATAGAACCAAAGAATGTACTTGAGGCTCTCAAGGACAACTTTTGGATAAATGCAATGCAAGAAGAACTTGTGCAATTTGAGAAAAACCAAGTTTGGACTTTGGTTCCACGTCCGATTGACATTAATGTCATAGGTACAAAGTGGATCTTTAAAAATAAATCCGATGAACTTGGTAAGGTTGTTAGGAATAAAGCACGTTTGGTAGCTCAAGGTTACACTCAAGTAGAAGGAATTGACTTTGATGAGACTTTTGCTCCCGTGGCTAGGTTGGAATCCATTAGGTTATTATTAGCTATTGCATGTTGGCTTAACATTACATTATATCAAATGGATGTTAAGGGTGCGTTTTTGAATGGCTATATTGATAAGGTAATATATGTTGAACAACCTAAGGGATTTGAAGATCCGATTTATCCTAACCATGTTTTTAAGTTGCAGAAAGCTCTTTACGGTTTAAAGCAAGCTCCTCGAGCTTGGTATGGTAGGTTGACCGCATTCTTGCTTGAATTTGGTTTTGTCCGAGGAGAAGCCGACCACACTCTTTTTGTTAGAAGAGATAGTTCACACATTCTGATTGCTCAAGTGTATGTTGATGATATAGTTTTTGGATCTAATTCTCAGTCCATGTTAGATCTTTTTGTGCAGGCTATGAACTCAACATTCGAAATGAGCATGATTGGAAAACTAACTTTTTCTTAGGGTTACAAATCAAGCAGACCGATGAAGGTATTTTTGTGTCTCAAGAGAAATACGCCAAGAATACCGTAAAGAAATTCGGGCTGAACACAGCTAAGGTAATGAAAACACCTATGGGATCCACACATAAGGTAAGTAAAGATAATGTTGGACAAAATGTTGACCCAACATTATATCGATCTATGATAGGCAGTTTGCTTTATCTTTCGGCTAGTAGACCAGACATTATGTATAGTGTTTGTGTATGTGCTAGGTATCAATCTGAGCCTAAAGTGTCCCATCTTAATGCGGTTAAGCGAATTCTTAGATATATAAGTGGTTCATATAACCTTGGATTGTGGTTCTCGAAAGATACTAACTTGAGTCTTGTAGGCTATAGCGATGGTGATTGGGCAGGAGATGAAGATGATCGTAAGAGCACAAGTGGCGGCTGTTTCTTTTTAGGTAATAATTTGGTTGCATGGTATAGTAAGAAACAAAATTGTGTGTCTCTGTCTACTGCTGAGTCCGAATATGTTGCTGCAGGTAGTTGTTGCACGCAACTAATATGGTTAATTAGTATGTTGTGTGACTATGGGTTAGAGTGCGAGTCTGTCCTCATGTATTGTGATAACCTTAGTGCCATCAACATATCTAAGAATCCTATCCAGCATTCGAGAACTAAGCATATAGATATAAGGCATCACTTTCTTAGGGACATGTTAGAGAAAGGAATAGTATGCATTGAGCACGTAGACACGAAACATCAGCTAGCTGACATATTTACAAAAGCGTTGGATTCTGAAAGGTTTTCGGACCTTAAGAAATCTATAGGATTACATCAGTCAGCATAAATGTTGGTCCAACATTTGGGTCAACATAGCAGAAGTCGAAATTGATAGTTACTGTTCTGATGTTTGATTTAACTTTCTTTTCTGTTTTCCTTTGAAATGACTTGATATTTCTTGATTAGTCTCTGGTATAAACCGAATTCCTCACAGGCTCTTGGTTAAGATCCCAAGGTACACGGCATTCGCAGTGACGATGTATACTTGGCGACATAAGACCAATCCGTTAATAAGCCAACTTATAAGCTCTTAGCAAGATATAGGTCCTTGGTAATAAGTTTCCTTAGATACACGGCATTCGCGGTGATGATGTATTCTATGCGACGAAAAACCAATCCTTGATGCTTTAAGTATAAGAGTTGTGCTGAATATCATAAGTGAGATAAAAAGGGTAAAAATCAAGAGAACTAGTTCAAGCAGTATTGAGCAGAAAAGTCTGGGATTACAGATTTAGAATGTTGGGTCAAATGTTGGGGCAACATGTGTAACTGTCATTTTGATAATGCTACATTTTTATGCTTTCGTTTATTCTTTGTGTCAGTGAGTGTTTCATTTGTTAGTGTCATGTGTCTAGTTTATTTATCTCTAAGAAGTGCATTAGAATTCCCGAAAGAACAGCCTGCTATGAGTATCTCAGATGGTCATCTCATAATCCTGAACGGTGAGTATCTCTAATTCCTATAATGATTTTTGACTTAGTAGATTTTTGGGAAAATTTTTAATTTTTTGACTCCTATTTTTTAGCATGACTAAGTATTTCATTTACTATATTAAGGGTCATGATTGAGTCAACATTTTTCCAAACCTCAAAATTCGGTCAAAAAGTTTTATTTTCCCCCTCTCACAACGGCTATTTTCTGCATTGACTGAGCATTTTTTTTTACCGTTGGGACTGATCTATAAATAAATTGGCCAAGCTTTATCGTTCATATTCAACTTTATCACTCAAATTTCCTTCAAGTCCTAACTCTCTGAAATTCTCGAGCAATCAGTTCTGGTTTATAAATATGTCGAACACACCTGTCAGACCAAATGTTGATCCAACATTCGCTGCCAACATCTATCCTCTCCCTGTTGCGATCGAAGACCCAGTAGATATGTGGGCGATTGTACCCTATATAGGTCCGGTTTTGCCCCCGAATGAACAGACAACCAACTTCGACGAGACCAGGGAAGAGAACGCCGAAGACCAAGGCACGACGGACCCGATTTCAGAGGAAATCCTGCAAAATCAGAGAAGCCCTCTTCCGTTCAGTGAACCAGCGCCGAGTCCACATTCTAGGTCTGCTCCTCGCGTTCTGAAGAGGCGTCGAAGCAACAGAATAAGGTATGCTGCGAATCCCACCTCAAATGCTGACAATCCCATCGATCTGTCAAGCTCATCCTCGGACTCCATTATCAACACCACAACAATTGACCACCTCGACTCCGAAAGTGATGACGAAAACTTCGTCAAGGAGCAAACTCCCACCTCGGTAGAAGAATCCTTATCTGCTTCACCTCCTTCCGAAGGTGAAGAAGAAGGTGAAGAAGAAGGAGAAGAAGCTGAAGAAACCCTGCAGGCGATGATGAATAAAATCAAGAAGAGAGCAGGGAAAAGGCCAGTCGCAGAAGCAAGAAGGCCTTCTAAGAAAACTCGAACTGAATCCCCTTCTTCAGCTCAACCGCTGGATGTTGCGCAAGATGTTTTCCCAGATGTTGTCCTAACAGCTGATTCTGATTGGGAAGCTCCCTTACCAAATCGTAAGTTTTACCGGGCAACAAATAAGGAGGTGTGGCGCTCACTAAGCCAGCGACCATTTCGTGTGGAGCGAGTCGTAGATGTCTCGAACTTCAGGAAGTATAACTTGATGGAATTCCTGGAGTCAAGACACATCGACCGAATGCTAAGGATGTTGGGGACTTACTGTGACTCAGTAGTCCGGGAGGTATACGCTAATCTTTTCTCTTCTATAGCTAATGTTAGTTCTAGGAAGTATGGGAAGGTCTTTTTGAGGGGGAGACTTTATGACATGTCTTCTCGGGCGATTAATCAATTTTTGGGGACGCCCGAGGTGGACATGGTGTCTGAATTTGATAATGATGAGGTTGTGAGGTTCATTACGGCGGGTAGGATGAGAGTTTGGGAAGGAAATTGTGCGGGGAGTGTCTTAACTTCCTTGTACTCGGTACTTTTCAAGGTTGGGATTTGTAATTTTTTGCCCACTTTGAACGAGACAAGAGTGACTGAGAGTATGGCACACTTGCTATACGCTCTTGGTCAAAATCTACCTCTTAATTGGGGAGAGATAATTTTAAAGCACTTGTCAACGCAAGTCGAGCGGAAAGGAATTCTTCCTTATCCCTCGATCATCTATGGAGTGCTTCTTCAAGGAGGTTTCCAGCCGAACTGCCGGGACAAAGTAATCTCTCAGAAGACGCCCTATCCTGTACAACCGAGCCATCTAGCTGGTCTAGACAGAGTGATAGATCTTCCTTGGCGCACTTCAGCACCGATCACTCAAGATGTTGGTCAGAATGTTGGACCAACATCTCAGGCTGCCCTTGAAAATGCGATCAAGAGCCTCGACGAGTCCATCGCTGCTTTGGTGGCTCAACGAGAAATTTTGAAGAGCCTACTTTCTTCCCAAAAAGGGGGAGAGACGGCAGAAAGGGCAGAGGGATTGAGAGATGCGACGGAGGCAAGAGCTGAAGCTGAAACAGGCCCAAGTGGATATGGCGGACAGGATGAAGAAGGAGCTGGAGATAGAGCAAGAGAAGGAGAAGAAGATCAAGACTCTGAGTCGAGTCAAAGTCCTCAGTTTTAGATCTTAGAGATCTAAGTCTTTTTGTGCTTACATGCTATTTTGCGCCATGTGTTTTGCATGCGATTTTTGCCTGTTTTTGGATTAAAGTTTTCTAAAACTCCTTATGGCATCTAGTACTTTAAATAGTTTATTAACTATTTAGTTTTCTGTTTACTCTAACCACCTTTCCTAATTTTTGTGGTTGAGTAGATTTGATCTTCAGGGGGAGTTTCATTTCTGCATTAGTTTTGGGAAGAAAGATAAAAAGGGGGAGATTGTTGATGTTGAGCACTCAACATTGACAATGTCAGGGCAACATTTTGGACAACATTTGTTGACTGAAAATGTGTGCTTTCTCCGTTTTATCTTTCATACCCAAAACATGTTTAATCCGTGTAAAGGCTGTTATTTGTGTTTTATAGGACTTGGATCGAGGTCAGGAACGGATCAGATTAAACGAGGATAATAGGGATAAGGAGGAACAAGTCTTGGAAGGAATTTACTAAAAATAGGAGAAGTAAGGACTAAGTCACAAGAGGCAACCAAGTCAAGACCACTAACTTCCAAGTGGACGTTGAGGGATTTCTGATCAAACTGGAATACTATAAATGTTCCCAGTAGGATATTCAACAGCAAGCAAGACAGAACAGTGCAGAAAAAAGAATAACTTGAAGAGACAACTTCAAACGTTATTTAGAGCTATACTCTTATCTCGTATTCTCCGTTATGCTTATATCTGAGAGATCATTATTAGGAGAGATTTACGAGGGTTGCTGTCTTTAGCCTAGATTAGTTTCTTGCAAAAGCCGAAGGATCTTTGCAAGCTTTTAGTATTTTTAGGCTTATTTTTTACTATCCTTTTTTATAGTTGTTTTGCCGTCCATTGCTATTAGTGGATTTTTCGCCTTGAGGCACGCAGCAAGATTATTTACTTGCTGCACAGAATTCGCATTTCGTGTTTATTGCTTTCGAAACTAAGTTACATATTCCGCTGTGCACTCAAGTGTTGGATCCAGTGTTAACCCAACATTTCATCCAACATTAGTTTATAACTTAGTACATTTTATATCCATATTAAAAGGGACCCCCGTCAAAGTGGAAGTTTGTTAAGACACTAATTGTGTTCTAATTAGTTATCATCTTTGTTCTGGGACTTAATTATAAATATATCAAAATATGTGTTGGTATATATATGTGTGTGGTAGTTGATGTAAGTATCGATTCATTCATTAACGAGTTACATTTTCGGAATACAAACACATAAGTGAAAAACGAAGATTAAGTTCATACGAAGATTCCCAAAGCTCTCAAATTCGGCAATCTCTTTCGGTAATATATCTTAAGATTCTTCATTAAATTCATTGATATTGTTGGATTCGGACCTCACAATGGGTACTAGAGCATAGATCATGATTGAATTACGTGAGATTACTGAATTTAAACTGAAATATCGTTCGATATCGAGAATTTTTCTGCAAAAACGCCGCGAAGAACATAGAATATAATTCGACTTTGATTTCGAGATTTACGATCTTTTTTTATCAACAACTACTATCAATAAAATTTTATCGAGAAAATATTAACGTAACTTCATCGTAAAATTTAATGTAAAATTTTTATCGACAATTTTTTTTCGGTAAAAATTTTATTGAAAATTTCTAATCGTAATTTTTTTTCTTGCAATCATAAGTTTTTTTTCGTAAAGTGTCATTCGCAAAACTTTATCGTTAATCTTTTATCAAAAATTTTACCAAATGTTTTATCGAAAATTTTCGTAAAATCTTATTGTAAAATTTTACAGCCAAATTTTATGAGAAAATTTTTATTGTGTAATTGTTTTTCGTAAAACTTTATCGAAATTTTTTATTGAAAAATTTTATCGTAAAACTTTATTTATACAAATTTTATCATTAAATTTTCTGACCTGTATCGAGAAATTTTATTGCAAAATTTTCTCGATAAACTACATTCGCTATTTTTTCTCGATATGTGAACTGTACTTACCGAAAAACTTTTGTTTCTCGGTAAACTTTCGCACAACACAATACGAGAATAGCCCGCTATCGCAAAGAAAAATTATCTATAACTTTTATTGATAAATCTACTAAACTCAAATACAGCTGATTCGAAAATTGATTATCGGTTCTCAGCATTTTTTACATTACAGTGTTACTACTTAACAATTTTTCTTTGTGGTGAAGTAGTATTTAATAAAATTCAATCTACACGAATTTGATCCAACAATCCAACCAAATATCTACAATGGATGCCTACACGATGAGTAATGATGTACGCCCTCTCACTCTCCAAAGAGGAGAATACAGTGTATGACGTAGCCGGTTCCTAAACTTCATTGAATCCAAGAAGCATGCATTCGAGATGTTAAAATATCTCAACGAGGGACCCGCAAAGTTTTAGGTGAGTATTGAGCACCACCCAACAACGTCCCTCCGGTTGTTGGACTCGACACCAAAAGGCTCCATCGGCATATACTCCCGAGGAGATAGCGCGAGCAAAGACCGATCTCACGGCAAAAACCTACCTTATTCAAGCTATTCCAAACGAAATCTACATGCAAATCGATAGCTTGAACACGACAAAGGAGATGTGGGATGAAATCAACAGGATGATGCAAAGAACGAAACTTGGTGCTAAGGCTAAGAAGGCCAACATCCTCACGACTTATGACAATTTTCAAAGCAAAAGAATGTGGGGATCTACATGACACATACCAACGGTTTCTCACTCTTCAAAATGAGATGAGAAAGATACAAGTCTTCAGAAGTAACATGGAGACGAACATCCGTTTTATTTCATCTCTTGCTCCGAAGTAGAAGAGAATTACCACTCAAATCCCGCAAACAAAAGACTTGGATGACTTGGACATTCACGTCGTATTTGATATAATTGCCCAACATACGGATGGTGTGATAGACATCCTTGCCAAAACAAAAGGCATGAATGCAGTGGACCCACTTGCCCTCATCTCCCAGACTCGGACAAGAAAGTCATCCAAAAAGGCGATTATCGAGCCTGCTCTTCGGAGGACGAATACTCCAACTTCGACTCCGATGCGGACATGAAAGATTTCCGCAAACAAATGGTCCTTATAACGATGGACAAACAATTTTTCAAAAAGAAATTTTCATCTACGTCGAACAAGCTAAGAACTTCAAGTTCAAGGTCGAGAACAAAAGGTCCCGAACCATCCTAGCCAAAAACGGAAAAAGAAACAAAGTGCTAAAATTGTGGCAAAATCGGGTATTGGGCTAAAGATTGCTTCGCACCGAAGAAAAAGAATGTGAACTACTATGTCAAAAGGATACAATTTCTCAAGCAAAAACAAAAAGGCGTAGCACTCATGGTCGAACAATATCATTGGCTCGAGGACTCTACGGAGGCGAGACGGTGAATCTCGCACTCATGGACAAAGCTGAGGAAGGGTCGGAGGATGAATCAAGTGCAACAGATGAAGAACCGATGTCCTCCGGCAAAGAGGTACAAATTTCTGACCTTCAAGAATTAGTAAGTATGTTACAATATAAATACTCTAAATTACGTAAGGAACATAAGAAAACTAAAGAATTAGAAACTCACTTAGAAAATAATCATAGTGTCTTATCAGAGTTAGTCAAAATATAGTTATGAAACGATGCACTTAAAAACGGCACGTGACAATGTCACGTCATTAGAAACTAAGGTACAGACCTTAGAAACAAAAATAAAAGAGCTAAGTAGAAGCTTAGAGGTTTTCGAAAGTGAGCGAAATGAAGGCTTATGCCGATAGATGCTCTAATCGAGGGAAGCAAGAAATTGTACTAAAAAATAATGATCTCGAGGATATTCTTGCAAAGAGGAGCCAAGCGGACCAAACAATATTTTTAATCAACCAAGGACACCCAATTTTACAATCCAAAAGAATGTCTGGGATTTCAAAACCCATGTAATCTAAAACGAATAGATGTTATGCAATTTTATGACATTAGATTAATGAACCTGGGACTTATCCAACTTATGCCTTTTACAAACGCCTCCAAAATTAATGCTCTAGAGGATGAGAAACGGCAAAAGAACAAAAAGGCTGAAATACCGTTCAACTATACGGTATTGAACGAAAGTTACAAGACACGAGAATTCCTTTGGCTTTTGACTATTTCTAAATTCCTATAGCTCCTAATGAAACAGTGACACAACAACAAGAAAATTCCTCTTAATTCAACTGCTAAATTTTGTTATATTTCAAATATTATTCAAAAAATTGCAGATTTACATACTTCTTTGGAAAAAGAAAGAATAGATTTTCAAATGGGGAAGGATAGATTTTTAGAGGAAATTTCTTTACTTAAGAATATTTTCATAACACACACGGAATTTTCCTCCTCTCCTATGACATTCCTTACGGAACAAACAAAAGTATGAGAGATTGAAGTAGTTCTCCGAAAATCTTCCACTTCGTCTAACTATCTACCTCCTTCTCCTACGGGTAAAATCATAAGTAGAGAACGGATGGAGAATACATAGGCTTTCACTTCTTCTAGTTGCTTCAAAAATACTAATTCTACGTCTTCACATATAATATCTAGTGTTGGCCATGTTTTAAGCACAAATAGAACATTTTTTCATCCACAAATGTTAAATATTTATGTGTTCTAGTTTATATTTGAAGAACGTAAATAAGACACAAGAAACAAAAAATGGATTCCAAAACAAGAATCCATTAAGCCAAAAGAACCCACTGAAGTGCCTCTTAAGGTTCAAGTACCTTCTAAGGTTAATCAAATGTGGATCCCAAAATGAACCCGCTAAAGTAACTTCCAAGGCTACTCAAAAGTGAGTCCCCAAAAATAAAGTCACTCAAGTACCTTCTAAGGTTATCAAAAGTGAGTCTCCAAAAATAAATCCACTAAATTCCCTCTTCAGGTGAAAGACAAGTGGATCACCAAAAGAAACCTACCAATGTACCTCAAGTGGTTACTAAAAAGTTGGTTGCCAAAAATAATTCCATCCAAGCCGTAAAGTACCCAAAAGTCCGAAAAGCTTGGATTCCCAAACTCTTCTACAGATGTTCCTTTCACGTGAATTGTCGTAGTCTTTTCGATTTCTTTTGCAGTGCTATAATTTCCTCCTATGAGTTTATCTTCTGAGAAGATAAGTTTCCTACTGACGATAACCTTGTGGGCAGTGGGGTCCCACAGGCGATACTCCTTGACACCATCAGCGTACCCCGAGAACAAACACTTCTAAATTTTGGATCCAACTTCGTAGTTTCTTGGGCGTTATACATAACGTACACAAGACTTTGAAATATATGAAGCTTTTCGGTCCATATCTCCATCGACGTCTTTTGATCAGCGACCGGTTGATCACACAGCAGGCGAGGTTGACTGCTTCTGCCCAGAACGACTTGTCTACACATGTCCAACATGGCTCGTGTCCTTTCCAAAAGAGTCTTGTTCATCCGCTCCGCCACTCCATTTTGTTGTGGAGTATATGTTGTAGTGAAGTGCATTTTGATGCCTTTCCGCTTGCAAAAGCTATCAAATTCTCAACAAGTATATTCTCCACCATTATATGTCCTCAAACACTTGGTCTTCTTGCCTGTATCAAGTTCCAGTCGAGCCTTGTAAATTTTGAAGACCGCAAACACATCTCATTTACTCTTGATGATATACACCCAACACCTCCTTGTAGTAATCGTCGATGAAGGACACAAAGTACTCGCTCTTCCTTGTTATGTAACTTGTGACTGCCATACATCAAAGTGAACCAATTTCAGAACATCGTGCTTCTAGAATTTGATGTGTTGAACTGTAGCCGGTGCTGCTTACTTCCTACGCAATGCTCACAGAATGGTAATGACACCTTCGAGAGACCCGAAAGTAGATTTTGGCCTGCAAGAATTTTGATGTCTTGTTCCGACATATGCCCCCAAGTTTCTGATGCCACAACATAATAGATCTTTCACTTGAACTTCCCGAAGCCACAGATGCTTCCCCTTCTCGCACCGTCTCTCCCAAAAGCATATACAAATTTGCAGCAATATTTTCACCTTTCATGACTACAAGCGACCCCGAACTATTTCCATGATTCGTTCCGAAACTTTGATTTTGCAACCAAGATCATCGAATTGTCCCTTAGACAATAAATTCTTCTCCTGACCTTCCGCATGCCGCACTCCTTGAATAATGCAAATTGTACCATCGTGCAACTTCAACCTCACGTAACGCCTACGATTTTCAAGGCATTATCTTTGCAAGTGTACATAGATCCTCCTAGAGGATTGGAATTATTCAGATTCCAGCAACCCTTCTTCATGTGACCCTTCTTTCCATAGTGGTAACATTTCATATCATTCTTCTTACTTCTGGATTTTGACCTGTCCTGAATGTGGTTGGACCACATTTCGTTGATCTCCGTCTCATCACCGCCAAAGTTTCGACTTGTTGAGAACCTGCTTGATGGCCCTCTTTGTTCTTCCGTCGACTTTCTTCTTCGAGAACAGCAGCCGCAATGTCATTGAAGACCAGAGTTTCGACTGTTTTCGTCAAGTTGATAATGAGTTGATCATACGAATCAGGCAGACTTTAAAATAGAATTTATGCATGTTCTTAAGGCTCTGTTTTACACCCCAACGACGTTAGATGGGAAAATAGAGTATTCAAGACATTGAGATGCTCCATCAATCACCGAAGTCGATTCAGACATCCTCAAGGGGAAGAATTATCTCTTTAAGAAAATTTTGTTGTGTAATGTCGTCTCGCACAGCTTGGTAAGGTGGTCACATATATACGTTGTTGTAGTATTTTTCTTCTATGCTGGACAATCCGCCAATGCCTGATGAAGATTTGAAATAGCACTTTTGTCCATCTCGTTCCATTTATTATCATTTGTGAATGTGGTCGGCTTTGCACTAATAGCCGCAAGGCATCCGTCATTTCGCAAAACATCGTTTATCTTTAATTTCTACAGTGAGAAATTTCTCCAGTTGAACTTTTCGATATCATGTTTCACCGTCATAATTTCTGCTCAGTGGTGAACGATACCTCCGACGGGATTGCAACAGATAATTATTGAACTCGTACCGGCTTTTCGTTACCGTACAAGGGCTATATAATATCTAAATTATTTTCCGATGCGGAGGGTCCACGTTAGTGACAACCACTAAACCGATATATAATACCCAAACTCGGCTCCAATACCAATTATTGGCATGGCAGCAGACCCGATCGAGTAACACTGCAGCTAAAATTTGAACAATTAAAGATAAAGTGGACACCGAGATTTAACGTGGAAAACCCTCAGACAAATCGGGGTAAAAAACAATGGTAAGGAAGAAGAATTCCACTATAGAAAAAGTATCGAAGCTATAACCTCTCAATTTATAAAGGAGAAAGCACTCGTTATCTCTCTTTGGCGAAAACACCTCAATTATTTTTCCTCTCTATTTTTCTTTGCATTTCGCTTCGATCTCTCTGGATGCTAAGGCTTCTCTCATTCGCTCTGCTTATATATGCAAAGCTGCCATCTAATAACAATTAAAATATAATTTTTTTTATTTAATGCACCATGTTGGCGTTGAGATGTGTGCCTATCTTCTAACACGGCTTGTCATATTATTTGGCTAAAACCATTTGCTGTGTCATTTAATGTTCACAAAAGAAATAAAATACATTACATAGGGAGACAAAATTATCAAATATTGGGACCCAAAATAAAAAGACTGGTATAGTTAGTGATCTAATTTAGTAATTTGGCTTTTATTCCTCCAATGTAAATCAATCTTTAAGCATAAGGTAACTAATACATATTATATACCTGAAGTTCCTGGTACGGGTGAGTAAATCCGGATATCCGGATTTTCGGATATCCGAAATCCGATATTCGAATTTTTGGATATTTAAAATTTAGAACCGTATCCGATCCGATTTTAATTGGATCCGAAAATCCGGATATCCGATATCCGATTTTTTATTTCGACTAAATTAATTTTTGAAAAAAAATTGATTGCAACGTATTCGATTTTATTTTCAACTCTCTATTTATTTTCACAAATGATATAAATACAATCCGATTTATTTTATTTGGGTCAAATTAGGTTATTGAGCTATTTTTCTTTTCTTTTTCTCTTTTTGGGCCTCATTTTTCTTTTCTTATATGATGCATGAACTAGATGGTCCCGTGTATGTTTGTTATCAACGTAGAACGAAACATTTGCGAGATTGCTTGCTCAATTGATTCGATTAAGTGCACATTTCGGATTATCCAATAAAGAAAATACGGTTTGATATGATGCAACATTTAATGATTATTGTATGTCTATTAGAATTGATGTTGAGCATCTCCTGCCACTGGCATATTCATACAAAAACGATCTCGCAGAATCGTTTAAACACTTGCAATTAATTGCAAGACCATTATTGATGAAGTTGAAACTTCCCTCGTCTTGCTGGGGACATGCTATACTGCATGCAACAACACTAATCTGCATCAGGCCAACAAGTTATAATGATGTCTCCCCATTACAAATGGTTCATGGTCAGGAACCAAATATTTCTCATCTAAAAATTTTTTGATGTGCGGTATATGTTCCAGTTGCTCCACCACAGCGAACAAAGATGAGACCTCAAATGGTGTTGGAAATATATGTCGGATATGAATCTCCATCGATAATAAAGTATTTGTAACCTCTAATTGAAGATTTATTTAGTGCCAGATTTACCGATTGTCACTTTGATGAATTGAATTTTCCGACATTAGGGGGATAAAAGAAACAGCTGGAGAGAACTGTTACTTGGAATGAATTATCGTTAAATCATTATGATCCTCGAACTAAAGAATGTGAACTAAAAGTTCAAAAGATAATTCATTTACAGAGATAAGCTAATCAACTTCCAGAAAGTTTTACTGACCTTAAAAGAGTGACTAAGTCATATATATCAGCTGCTAATGCTCCTGCAAAAATAGTTTTCCTGCAGAACATAGTATCAAGCCTAAGCCACAGCTAAAGCGTGGTAGACCTCGCGTTCCAAAGATAAAAATCTTCGAAAAAGAAAAGGAGCAAATAATAATAAGAATGGTACAACCGATGATTTATCGACTAGAGAAGAGTCGATGGGCATAAAAGATAATGAGAATGAAACTCAGGTACCTGAACGCTCAGAAAATAATGATAATGATAAGAGCTCTCGGTGTACTATGCCCGGAATATAATTACATGGAACCGAGGCAGATTCAACGTTGCCGATAAATTCTCATTTAACGTAACGCTACATGAAATGAATGAGATTAATGAGAATGAGGATCATGAACCAAAGTCTGTACAATGCAGACACAGAAATGATTGGCCAAAATGAAATGATGCAATTGAGACAGAATTGAAATTACTTGAGAAACGAAAAGTTTTCGGATCTGTAGTCCGTATACCAGAAAATGTAAAGCCGGTTGGATATAAATGAGTTTAGAAAGAGAAATGAAAACGTTGCAATTGTAAGATAAATAGCACGGCTTGTTGAACAAGGTGTTTCGCAACGACCTGGTATTTATTATGAGGAGACGTATTCTCCCGTGGTGGATGCAACTATTTTTCGTTATATAGTAAGTCTGGAAGTACGAGAAAGGCTAATATGCATCTTATGGATGTTTTCACTGCTTATTTATATGGAACACTTGACGGTGATATATATATGAAGTTTCCCGAGGGATTTCAGTTGCCTGAAAATTCAGGGTCCCGAAACGAGTGCTCGGTTAAGTTGAATAAATCGCTTTATGGATTAAAGCAATCTGAGTGAATGTAGTACAATCACCTAAGTGAATGTTTAGTGAAACAAGGTATTGGGATTATCAAACTTGTCCCTGCATATTTCTAAAAATTTGTAAAAATGAGTTTGTCATTATAGTAGTCTACTTTATTGATATCAATATAATTGGAACTCTTGAAGAGTTGACAAGTTGTTGATTGTTTGAAAAGGGATTTTGAAATGAAAGAACTCGGAAAAACAAAATGTTGTCTTGGACTGCAGATTGAATATTTGAATAGTGGATTGTACATCAACAGACTTATACAAAAAAGGTATTGAAAATATTTTACATGGATGAATCTCATCCACTGGATACTCCAATTATTGTTAGATCTTTAGACGTGAATAAAGATTCGTTCAGACCACGCAAAAATGATGAAGAGCTACTTGGTCCTGAAGTACCATGTCTTAGTGCTATTGGAGCATTAATGTCTCTTACGAGTCATACATGACCTGACATAGCGTTCGTTGCAAACTTATTGGCAAGATATAGTTCTTCGTCGACTCGTAAACATTGGAATGGAGTTAAATGGATTTTTGGATACCTTCAAGTAACAATTGATATGGGATTGTTCTATTCTAATGAGTCGAAAGTGAATTTAGTTCGGTATGCAGATGATGGTGTCTGATCCACATAATGCTCGATCGCAAACATGTTATTTGTTTATATATGGTGGAACCGCTATTTCATGGCGGTCAGTGTAACAAACTTTAACAGCTACTTCATCTAACCATGCAGAAATTCTCGCTATTCATGAAGATAGCCGCGAATGTGTTTAGTTGCGATCGATAATTGAGCATATCCAACATACGTGTGGGTTGCTTTCTAATAAATTGCTTCCAACGATCTTATATGAAGATAATACGGCATGCATTGTCCATTTAAAGGAAGGATATTTTAAAGGGGATAGAACAAAGCAATTTCACCAAAAATTTTCTTCTCTCATGATTTGGAGAAAAATGGTGATATTGTTGTACAACAAGTGTGATCAAGTGAAAATCTTGCAGATTTATTTACGAAAGGACTTCCCCTAATTATTTTCAGGAAATTGGTCTACTCGATTGGAGTTCGACGACTCCGAGATTTATAATGATGTTATCATCATGGGAGAAAATACGTGTTGTACTCTTTTTCCCTTCACTGTGGTTTTTCCCATGTGCTTTTCCAGTAAGGTTTTTAATGAGGCAACAAATGAAAGCGTATCAAAAGGAATTATGTACTCTTTTTCTTTCATTATGTCCTTATCCCACTGGGTTTTTCCTAGTAAGGTTTTAACGAGGCAAATTCTTTGAAAAACATCCAAGGTGGAGTATTATGAAATAATAATATGTGGATGTTTTTAATGTTGTAAAAGTTAGTTGATTGTTGATGAGATGAGATAAGATGTATTTAATGTAGTAAATGTTAGATGAAATAGTAGAAATTTTTCTAATAGACCGATGTATTTGTATTGAATCATATCGAAAACATCAATAATATTATCTCTCTACAATTCCAGCGTTTATATTTCTATTTTTGTCCTGTTATAATAGTTTTATAAGACCCCCTTCATTCTCGTTATCATTTGTATTGTTTAGTTTCATATCATATTATTTATAACACAAAATACATTTTTTATAAATAAATGGTCGATCACCTTGTTCTTAAATTCTTCACGACCTGCTTGGTGTGAAAGTCCCAATGGGCTCCGTAATCTCACCACAATCTTTTCGATTCCTCAATAAAGCTATCAAAACCTTCAAAAAAGGTATGGGCGCAAGTCCATGGCTCTTTTTCGCCGCAATATTAAAATATATAGGTCTATACTCTTTTATTAATGGTTAACACCTTTTAAAAACTGTCATTTTGGTGTATCAATCAACCAATCAGAATTTATTTGCAATTAATAATTAAGAAAAAATAATGCAATTAACCCCATTATTTTGTTAAATAAATAATAAAAAATTATTACAAACATAACCACTCACTATTATTATGATTATTGAAATAACCTTCCACACACGTTTACCTTCTCAAATTATTTTCATTTTAAATTATTTTCTTTCTCAATTTTCTTTGCACACACAACACACATTGGATGTGCACGTATACTAGTATATATATATATATATATATAAATATGAAGGAGGAGCCAATTTGAATTTGGGGGTGTTCGAAAAACAAGTCAAATTTTATAATTGCGGGAAAATGAGAACAAAGCATCGCCTAAACCCTTGTCCTCATTTTAGTCTTGCCCATATTAAATCGGAACCGGCGGTTCCGACCGGCCAACTGCCGGTTTTCAACCGCCGGTTCCGATTGGTAACCGGAACCGGCCACCAACTGCATCTGGCGGCCGCGGGTGGCCGGTTCCACGCGGTTTGGGAATTTCCCAAACCGCAAACCGCCGGTTAGCCGGTTCAACCGGCGGTTTATATAAAAAAAAATTTAGATAAAAAAAAAATATAGCCGTTTGATAAGTCAAACGGTTTGAAAAAAAAAATAGAAAAAATAGCGGTTAAAAAAAAAAAAAAAGAACTAGCCGTTGCAACCGGCGGTTGCAACGGCTACATTTTAATAAAATCTATAAATACCCCCCCCCCCACCCCTCCTAAAAAATCACAACTCAATTCTATCTCTTACTCTCAATTATTCACTCTCAAAACGCGTTATTCTCAGCATCGTTGTAGTCCACGAATTAAAAATAAACTAATTAAAATACTAGTCCCTCAATCCTAGCCCGGCTTTACTACCCTCATCAATCTCCGCCCGGCTCTACTACACGGCGCTCCGAATTTTACTCGCCTATTTTTTCGTAAGTTTACACATATTTTTATCGTACGTTTATTCTAATCTTTTATTTTAGATATGGATAGCCGTCGTCGAGGATCGAGTTCGAGGTCGAGGGGGAAACAAATTGTTGGTAGTTCATCGCAAGATGACTACCAATATGACGACTCCCCCGAAATTATGCTCGACCTAAGGGACGTTCTCGGTTCGGACACGCAAGGGGACCAACCGGAAGAAACTCCGATGCTGACGCCGCCGACCGAGACCCAAGCACGGGCCGCCGCCGCCGCTTACACTCGGATATTTTCGCGGTACACTTCAAGAAGGTACCGACCGAAAATAAAGATTTTTTTAGAGTTATATGTAATTATTGTGGTAAGGAGTACCCTTTTAAGAAGGGGGCGGATATGGCAATTTTACCGGCCATATCCGCTCAAAACATCCTACTAAGATAGGAATTAGTCAAAGTCAAAGTCAAATGCACGGGGCTACGGGTACGGGTTCGTCCGCTACCGGACAAGGACCCAGTGCGAGTCCGACGTCTTTGTTCATGTACAACGAAGACGTTGCGCGCAAACAACTTGCAAAATTTGTTTGCGCGAAACATCTTCCTTTTCGATTTGCCGACGATCCGATCTACGAAGAGTGGATCAGAAAGTCATATAACCCCCAAGCGAAGAAAGTTTCACGTAGCACCCTTACGCGAGACATTAGGAAGACGGTACTCGCGTATAAACGCGAGTTAGTAGATCAATTAGGAAATTTAGAGTGTAAAGTGTCCATTGCCTCCGATATATGGAGCGATCACTGGCAAGATCATCATTACATGGGCGTTACATGCCATTGGATTGATGACTCTTGGCAAGTACAGAAACGCTTAATTGCGTATAGGGAATTTGACACAGCACACACAGCTCAAAACATCGCACTTAAGCTTAGGAGTATCTTATCGGAATATAGGATACTCGAGAAGATTTTTTCGGTATCCTTTGATAATGTTAGCGCTAATAACGCGAGCATTGAAGATTTGATTAAGTATTGTCGACCGTCATTTGGCGGTCGATTCTTTCATGTGCGGTGCTTCTGCCACATACTTAACCTATGTGTTCAGGACGCACTCACGCATCTAAAGGCACACGTTACGCCGATACGAACGGCAATTAGTTACATGATGCGCCACTCTTCTGTACTGAAGAAGTGGAAGCGTCATTGTAAAAGTTTTGGAATTACGCCCAAGAAGTTTGCCTTAGATGTACCCAACAGGTGGAATTCCACCTACAAGATGCTAGAGACGTCGTACGAATATCGCCACACCTTGAGCGATTTCTACGACGAAAACCCCGAATTCGGAGTAGCATTACACCTACGATGTGGGACGGATGCAACGGCATATGTGAAATACTTCAAGTATTTCACGATGTCACGAGGGAGATGTCGGGAATATATTACCCGACATCTATCTTAGCATTAGATCATTGCGTTAAAGTCGCATGCATTCTAAACGCTTTTGTCAATGACGACATTGCAGGTCCGGCCATTTTAGCCATGAAGGCTAAATGGCTGAAATACTTTTGGGAACTACCCGATATCTTCATCATTGCGAAGATATTAGACCCCAGATTACGCGTAGAGGGGACAGATAATTTTCTGGGATTATACTACCAGTCCATTGCGACTAATTCTAGTGTTATCCCCGATGGCTACCACATTCAAGTTAGGAATGTAGGGTATGACGCTCTAAAGGCAGTCTTTAGAGCGTATAAGACCGATATTGGCTAAGACCCAACTCGATCGAGTTCGGGTCAATCCACTAGTAGTAGTAGTGCTAGCGGTAGTGATCGCTTAGCCTCCTACTACAACCTCCTCAACACGAGCAAACGCCAAAGGTCGACGAACCCGTTCATAGAGTTAGATAACTACTTGTCGACCACTTTTGCGTTCGCCGAGGATGAAGATCAGTTCAACGTCCTCCGATAGTGGTCGAAGATGTCGCCAACGTATCCAACGTTGGCGAAGATCGCTAGGGAAATCTTTGCCGTCCCAATTTCAACCGTCGCGGTTGAACAAGCTTTTAGCATGGGCGGCTTAACTTTAAGTGAAAGGCGTTCGAGGTTAACGGTAGAAAACGTCGAATACCAATGCCTTCTCGATGATTGGACGAGAGCCGAACATCGGACACAAGACGCCACGAATACCGATTCGGATGACGACGTATTCGACGACACCACCGGCACTAATTCTAGTGGTGGCGGCAATGGCGGCGACGACTAAGAGTAGAGATCATAGAGAATCTCCGAAAATGGCGAAAGATTCAAGCCCGAAAAAATATAAGTCCTTAAATTTAATACTAATATCATTGTATTAATTTTTTATTTTATATTTTTAAATAATTACTTACACATACAATCTTATTTTTCAGCCAACGTCTCCAAGAAATCGCTCGCGTGACGACATCCAAGCCAACGACAAAGTCCGAAAAAGTTAAGTCCTTAATACTAATTTAATTTCATTTTTTAATGGCGATTGTACAAAAAAATATTATCTAACTAACTTCTTTTGTATATTTTTTTTTCAGAAACCGATTATCGACTGGCATTGGCAAATGGCGATTGCGATTCAAGTATTCAACGAACAACGAATAAATTTTTTTTTTCTTACTTTGTATTTTCGACTTTGTAAATTTTAATTGTAAATGTAACTTCATTTTTGTAATGAAATTAATTTATGATGATTAATATTTTAAAATCGAAACCCTTGTTATATACTAAAAAACATAATTGTGTCCTGAAAAGTCGAGAACTATCGAAATATACACTATAAATTCAAAAAAAATTAAAAAAAAAATTTGAAAACCCGGAGAAATATACACTTTAAAGAACGCATGGGATCTCCTTCAGAGATATTGCGAAGGCGACGCAAGTGTGAAGGAGACCAAACTACGGCTTCTCTCAAATCAATTTGAGAATCTCAGAATGAAGGAAGACGAGGACATCTCTACCTACTTTGGAAGGATCCTCACCATTTCAAGCGAATGTGCAAGCCTCGGAGAAACAATCTCAAATAAGGTATTAGTTTCCAAAGCTTTACGTACATTAACTGAGAAATTCAATGTGAAGGTAGCTGCTGTGGAAGAAGCACACAATCTCAGCACCATGGACTTCAACACACTGATGAATATCATGAAGAACCATGAGATCAACCTAGAAGTCCAAAAGAAGGCTTCTCGCGGAAAAAGTCTTGCTCTAGTCAGTCAACCATCTAAGGTTAACACCGAGAATGACTCTGATTATGATGAGGATACGGCTTTGCTGACAAAAAGATTCGCAAAATTCTACAAAAAGAATAATGTCAGTCCAAATGTTGGCCCAACATTCGTGAAGGGTCCGAGTCCTAAAGAAGCAAATTCTGCTCCTCCGTTCTTCAAAAAGAGACCAGATGGAAAGAAGAAGAACATCAACTGGGAATCAGTAAGATGCTACGAATGCCAGGGCTGGGGTCATTTTGCCAACGAATGTGCCAACACACTCCGCAAGCATGGAAAAGCAATGTGGATCGATCTATCCGATGACAAGACACAGAACCGAGCCCGAGGGAACAGAAGAAATCCTCTGTGTCTATTCACTCATTCTCAGATTGCGAAGATGAGGAAGATCAGCAACTAGGCTTCACAGCCATAACCGATGTTGAGCCAACATCTGACTCAACTTCTAAAAAACACATTATTTTCGATTATGATGACACAAACAGTTTTTTGTACTCTAGTTCTGATGATGCAGATATAGGTACGGACGATTATGTAGAGATCAATGAAGCTGTCAAATTGCTTTACGAGAAAGAGAAGTCAAATAATGAGGAACTCAAAGTCGAGCTGAGAAAACTGTCTGAAGAAAACCAAAGAAATGAGAAGACGATTAAAAGCTTGCTAGATGGAATGAACAATCTGGAGGTCTGGCTCACTCGAAAGGACATGGAAATTGTCAAGCTCCAAAAGCAAGTTGATGAGGATGCTAAGACGTTTTCAAGAATGAACAAGGGTAGATCTACCCTTGAAGAGGTACTCTTTTAGGTATCACTGATAGACAAGGTTTAGGATATAATTCCTCTGTGAATGATAAACCTAAGCTCGTTTTTGTGAAGGAAAATGTCGAGCATGTTGTGAGTAAAGAGAATGAGAGTATATCTCTACCTGTTTCTAGTAAATCATATATTTGTGCCTTTTGTAAGCAACCTGGTCATATTAAGCCTTTCTGTTGGAAATTGAAGAAAAAGATTCCTGCGAAGGAATTGATGTTGGCCGAAATGTCATCCAACATCTCATCCAACATTGAGAAATCAGTGTTGAAAGGGGTGTCTGGAGAAATATCTGCCAGCAATTCTTTAAGTTCCAATCGTCCTAATACTGTTTCTTTATCTAGGAAAGTTTGGGTCCAGAAATCTGTCAATAAATGTCTCGTAGTCTATACGTCTTTGCGAGCTAATGTGACAGGATCTTGGTACTTCGATAGCGGGTGTTCTCGACATATGACGGGAACAAAACAGTTTTTAACTGATTACACTCCTTTAAAAAGCGGATCAGTAACATTTGGAGGTGGTGCGAAAGGAAGAGTTCTCGGTCGGGGCAGATTGAATGTGCCCGATTTTCCAAAGCTGAGCAACGTTCTTCATGTTGATGGTCTCGTAGCAAATTTGATTAGTATTAGTCAACTCTGCGACGACGACCTTGAGGTAAAATTTAACAAAGAATGTTGTGAAGTTTTTAATGACGACCGTGTTTTAGTTATGGCATGTAAAAGATCAGACGATAATTGCTATCAAGTCAGTAATAAATCCAATACAAGTGATGTATGCCAACTCTCGAAGGCCGTAGACGAGGTAATTCTGTGGCACTTCAAGTTAGGCCACGTCAACTACAGGACTTTGGAGCAGCTTATCAAACACGACGCTATAAGAGGCATTCCAAAGCTCAAGGAGTTTGGTAAGAACGTCTGTGAGTTATGTTTGAAGGGTAAGCAGGTACATGTTAGTCATAATATTGACCAACATCTTGCCCAACATTTCAAAACTGCTCACTGTTTTGAATTGGTTCACATGGACTTGATGGGACCGATGGAAGTAGATAGCATAGGAGGTCGAAAATATGCTTATGTGCTAGTTGATGATTATTCGAGATATGCCTGGATTTACTTTCTTAGGGAAAAATCCGAATCTTTTGATTTCTTCAAAAAATTCTGTGCTTTAGTCAAGAATAATTTTAAAGCCTCTATACAAAGGATTAGGTCTGATCATGGTAGAGAGTTTGAAAACCAATTTTTTGATGAATTCTGTGGTAAGAAGGGTATTTTACATGAGTATTCCTCTCCCAAAACACCTCAACAAAATGGGGTGGCCGAGAGAAAGAATAGGACCCTACAAGAAATGGCTCGGGTTATGTTGCAATCCAGAAATATATCTAAGCGTTTTTGGGCTGAAGCTTTACATACTGCATGCCATATTTCTAACCGTGTGTTTTTCCGTTTTGGTACGAAGAAAACCTCTTATGAGTTATTGAATGAAAAGAAACCCACTGTGAAGTATTTCCACGTTTTTGGATGTTATTGTTATATGCTCAATGACCGTGAATACTTGACAAAATTTGATTCTAAGAGTGACAAATGCATTTTTTTAGGATATTCCTCAAACAGTCGTGCTTATCGTGTGTACAATTTACGTATGAAATCTGTTCAGGAATCCATAAATATTGTTTTTGATGATGCTAGTGATTTTATCAGAACTGTTCCTCTGGCTGATGTCTCAGATGTTGTCCAGAATGTTGAGGAGACAGAAAAGGATGTTGAGGAAGATGTTGAGCCAACATCTGACCCAACATCTGAACCAACATCAGATTCAACATCCGCAACAGAACAGATTGATGAGGCCGAACAACTCGAAGTTCGTAGAGATCCTCCTGCTAAAATCCAGAAGGCACATCCTACAGACCTAGTGATCGGAAATATCAATGATGGTAGGAAGACCCGAATCAAACCACGCAAGGATTACAAGTCAATAGTAAGGAACGTTTGCTTGAATTTGACATACTCTAAGGTACGTTTTACTTGCTTTGTGTCTGAAATAGAACCAAAGAATGTACTTGAGGCTCTCAAGGACAACTTTTGGATAAATGCAATGCAAGAAGAACTTGTGCAATTTGAGAAAAACCAAGTTTGGACTTTGGTTCCACGTCCGATTGACATTAATGTCATAGGTACAAAGTGGATCTTTAAAAATAAATCCGATGAACTTGGTAAGGTTGTTAGGAATAAAGCACGTTTGGTAGCTCAAGGTTACACTCAAGTAGAAGGAATTGACTTTGATGAGACTTTTGCTCCCGTGGCTAGGTTGGAATCCATTAGGTTATTATTAGCTATTGCATGTTGGCTTAACATTACATTATATCAAATGGATGTTAAGGGTGCGTTTTTGAATGGCTATATTGATAAGGTAATATATGTTGAACAACCTAAGGGATTTGAAGATCCGATTTATCCTAACCATGTTTTTAAGTTGCAGAAAGCTCTTTACGGTTTAAAGCAAGCTCCTCGAGCTTGGTATGGTAGGTTGACCGCATTCTTGCTTGAATTTGGTTTTGTCCGAGGAGAAGCCGACCACACTCTTTTTGTTAGAAGAGATAGTTCACACATTCTGATTGCTCAAGTGTATGTTGATGATATAGTTTTTGGATCTAATTCTCAGTCCATGTTAGATCTTTTTGTGCAGGCTATGAACTCAACATTCGAAATGAGCATGATTGGAAAACTAACTTTTTCTTAGGGTTACAAATCAAGCAGACCGATGAAGGTATTTTTGTGTCTCAAGAGAAATACGCCAAGAATACCGTAAAGAAATTCGGGCTGAACACAGCTAAGGTAATGAAAACACCTATGGGATCCACACATAAGGTAAGTAAAGATAATGTTGGACAAAATGTTGACCCAACATTATATCGATCTATGATAGGCAGTTTGCTTTATCTTTCGGCTAGTAGACCAGACATTATGTATAGTGTTTGTGTATGTGCTAGGTATCAATCTGAGCCTAAAGTGTCCCATCTTAATGCGGTTAAGCGAATTCTTAGATATATAAGTGGTTCATATAACCTTGGATTGTGGTTCTCGAAAGATACTAACTTGAGTCTTGTAGGCTATAGCGATGGTGATTGGGCAGGAGATGAAGATGATCGTAAGAGCACAAGTGGCGGCTGTTTCTTTTTAGGTAATAATTTGGTTGCATGGTATAGTAAGAAACAAAATTGTGTGTCTCTGTCTACTGCTGAGTCCGAATATGTTGCTGCAGGTAGTTGTTGCACGCAACTAATATGGTTAATTAGTATGTTGTGTGACTATGGGTTAGAGTGCGAGTCTGTCCTCATGTATTGTGATAACCTTAGTGCCATCAACATATCTAAGAATCCTATCCAGCATTCGAGAACTAAGCATATAGATATAAGGCATCACTTTCTTAGGGACATGTTAGAGAAAGGAATAGTATGCATTGAGCACGTAGACACGAAACATCAGCTAGCTGACATATTTACAAAAGCGTTGGATTCTGAAAGGTTTTCGGACCTTAAGAAATCTATAGGATTACATCAGTCAGCATAAATGTTGGTCCAACATTTGGGTCAACATAGCAGAAGTCGAAATTGATAGTTACTGTTCTGATGTTTGATTTAACTTTCTTTTCTGTTTTCCTTTGAAATGACTTGATATTTCTTGATTAGTCTCTGGTATAAACCGAATTCCTCACAGGCTCTTGGTTAAGATCCCAAGGTACACGGCATTCGCAGTGACGATGTATACTTGGCGACATAAGACCAATCCGTTAATAAGCCAACTTATAAGCTCTTAGCAAGATATAGGTCCTTGGTAATAAGTTTCCTTAGATACACGGCATTCGCGGTGATGATGTATTCTATGCGACGAAAAACCAATCCTTGATGCTTTAAGTATAAGAGTTGTGCTGAATATCATAAGTGAGATAAAAAGGGTAAAAATCAAGAGAACTAGTTCAAGCAGTATTGAGCAGAAAAGTCTGGGATTACAGATTTAGAATGTTGGGTCAAATGTTGGGGCAACATGTGTAACTGTCATTTTGATAATGCTACATTTTTATGCTTTCGTTTATTCTTTGTGTCAGTGAGTGTTTCATTTGTTAGTGTCATGTGTCTAGTTTATTTATCTCTAAGAAGTGCATTAGAATTCCCGAAAGAACAGCCTGCTATGAGTATCTCAGATGGTCATCTCATAATCCTGAACGGTGAGTATCTCTAATTCCTATAATGATTTTTGACTTAGTAGATTTTTGGGAAAATTTTTAATTTTTTGACTCCTATTTTTTAGCATGACTAAGTATTTCATTTACTATATTAAGGGTCATGATTGAGTCAACATTTTTCCAAACCTCAAAATTCGGTCAAAAAGTTTTATTTTCCCCCTCTCACAACGGCTATTTTCTGCATTGACTGAGCATTTTTTTTTACCGTTGGGACTGATCTATAAATAAATTGGCCAAGCTTTATCGTTCATATTCAACTTTATCACTCAAATTTCCTTCAAGTCCTAACTCTCTGAAATTCTCGAGCAATCAGTTCTGGTTTATAAATATGTCGAACACACCTGTCAGACCAAATGTTGATCCAACATTCGCTGCCAACATCTATCCTCTCCCTGTTGCGATCGAAGACCCAGTAGATATGTGGGCGATTGTACCCTATATAGGTCCGGTTTTGCCCCCGAATGAACAGACAACCAACTTCGACGAGACCAGGGAAGAGAACGCCGAAGACCAAGGCACGACGGACCCGATTTCAGAGGAAATCCTGCAAAATCAGAGAAGCCCTCTTCCGTTCAGTGAACCAGCGCCGAGTCCACATTCTAGGTCTGCTCCTCGCGTTCTGAAGAGGCGTCGAAGCAACAGAATAAGGTATGCTGCGAATCCCACCTCAAATGCTGACAATCCCATCGATCTGTCAAGCTCATCCTCGGACTCCATTATCAACACCACAACAATTGACCACCTCGACTCCGAAAGTGATGACGAAAACTTCGTCAAGGAGCAAACTCCCACCTCGGTAGAAGAATCCTTATCTGCTTCACCTCCTTCCGAAGGTGAAGAAGAAGGTGAAGAAGAAGGAGAAGAAGCTGAAGAAACCCTGCAGGCGATGATGAATAAAATCAAGAAGAGAGCAGGGAAAAGGCCAGTCGCAGAAGCAAGAAGGCCTTCTAAGAAAACTCGAACTGAATCCCCTTCTTCAGCTCAACCGCTGGATGTTGCGCAAGATGTTTTCCCAGATGTTGTCCTAACAGCTGATTCTGATTGGGAAGCTCCCTTACCAAATCGTAAGTTTTACCGGGCAACAAATAAGGAGGTGTGGCGCTCACTAAGCCAGCGACCATTTCGTGTGGAGCGAGTCGTAGATGTCTCGAACTTCAGGAAGTATAACTTGATGGAATTCCTGGAGTCAAGACACATCGACCGAATGCTAAGGATGTTGGGGACTTACTGTGACTCAGTAGTCCGGGAGGTATACGCTAATCTTTTCTCTTCTATAGCTAATGTTAGTTCTAGGAAGTATGGGAAGGTCTTTTTGAGGGGAGACTTTATGACATGTCTTCTCGGGCGATTAATCAATTTTTGGGGACGCCCGAGGTGGACATGGTGTCTGAATTTGATAATGATGAGGTTGTGAGGTTCATTACGGCGGGTAGGATGAGAGTTTGGGAAGGAAATTGTGCGGGGAGTGTCTTAACTTCCTTGTACTCGGTACTTTTCAAGGTTGGGATTTGTAATTTTTTGCCCACTTTGAACGAGACAAGAGTGACTGAGAGTATGGCACACTTGCTATACGCTCTTGGTCAAAATCTACCTCTTAATTGGGGAGAGATAATTTTAAAGCACTTGTCAACGCAAGTCGAGCGGAAAGGAATTCTTCCTTATCCCTCGATCATCTATGGAGTGCTTCTTCAAGGAGGTTTCCAGCCGAACTGCCGGGACAAAGTAATCTCTCAGAAGACGCCCTATCCTGTACAACCGAGCCATCTAGCTGGTCTAGACAGAGTGATAGATCTTCCTTGGCGCACTTCAGCACCGATCACTCAAGATGTTGGTCAGAATGTTGGA
Organism: Linderniella brevidens; assembly: GCA_004919715.1. Lineage (NCBI taxonomy): Eukaryota > Viridiplantae > Streptophyta > Magnoliopsida > Lamiales > Linderniaceae > Linderniella > Linderniella brevidens. The sequence goes on along the minus strand of SWDC01000156.1, from coordinate 13,288,754 downwards.
CCAACATCTCAGGCTGCCCTTGAAAATGCGATCAAGAGCCTCGACGAGTCCATCGCTGCTTTGGTGGCTCAACGAGAAATTTTGAAGAGCCTACTTTCTTCCCAAAAAGGGGGAGAGACGGCAGAAAGGGCAGAGGGATTGAGAGATGCGACGGAGGCAAGAGCTGAAGCTGAAACAGGCCCAAGTGGATATGGCGGACAGGATGAAGAAGGAGCTGGAGATAGAGCAAGAGAAGGAGAAGAAGATCAAGACTCTGAGTCGAGTCAAAGTCCTCAGTTTTAGATCTTAGAGATCTAAGTCTTTTTGTGCTTACATGCTATTTTGCGCCATGTGTTTTGCATGCGATTTTTGCCTGTTTTTGGATTAAAGTTTTCTAAAACTCCTTATGGCATCTAGTACTTTAAATAGTTTATTAACTATTTAGTTTTCTGTTTACTCTAACCACCTTTCCTAATTTTTGTGGTTGAGTAGATTTGATCTTCAGGGGGAGTTTCATTTCTGCATTAGTTTTGGGAAGAAAGATAAAAAGGGGGAGATTGTTGATGTTGAGCACTCAACATTGACAATGTCAGGGCAACATTTTGGACAACATTTGTTGACTGAAAATGTGTGCTTTCTCCGTTTTATCTTTCATACCCAAAACATGTTTAATCCGTGTAAAGGCTGTTATTTGTGTTTTATAGGACTTGGATCGAGGTCAGGAACGGATCAGATTAAACGAGGATAATAGGGATAAGGAGGAACAAGTCTTGGAAGGAATTTACTAAAAATAGGAGAAGTAAGGACTAAGTCACAAGAGGCAACCAAGTCAAGACCACTAACTTCCAAGTGGACGTTGAGGGATTTCTGATCAAACTGGAATACTATAAATGTTCCCAGTAGGATATTCAACAGCAAGCAAGACAGAACAGTGCAGAAAAAAGAATAACTTGAAGAGACAACTTCAAACGTTATTTAGAGCTATACTCTTATCTCGTATTCTCCGTTATGCTTATATCTGAGAGATCATTATTAGGAGAGATTTACGAGGGTTGCTGTCTTTAGCCTAGATTAGTTTCTTGCAAAAGCCGAAGGATCTTTGCAAGCTTTTAGTATTTTTAGGCTTATTTTTTACTATCCTTTTTTATAGTTGTTTTGCCGTCCATTGCTATTAGTGGATTTTTCGCCTTGAGGCACGCAGCAAGATTATTTACTTGCTGCACAGAATTCGCATTTCGTGTTTATTGCTTTCGAAACTAAGTTACATATTCCGCTGTGCACTCAAGTGTTGGATCCAGTGTTAACCCAACATTTCATCCAACATTAGTTTATAACTTAGTACATTTTATATCCATATTAAAAGGGACCCCCGTCAAAGTGGAAGTTTGTTAAGACACTAATTGTGTTCTAATTAGTTATCATCTTTGTTCTGGGACTTAATTATAAATATATCAAAATATGTGTTGGTGGTATATATGTGTGTGGTAGTTGATGTAAGTATCGATTCATTCATTAACGAGTTACATTTTCGGAATACAAACACATAAGTGAAAAACGAAGATTAAGTTCATACGAAGATTCCCAAAGCTCTCAAATTCGGCAATCTCTTTCGGTAATATATCTTAAGATTCTTCATTAAATTCATTGATATTGTTGGATTCGGACCTCACAATGGGTACTAGAGCATAGATCATGATTGAATTACGTGAGATTACTGAATTTAAACTGAAATATCGTTCGATATCGAGAATTTTTCTGCAAAAACGCCGCGAAGAACATAGAATATAATTCGACTTTGATTTCGAGATTTACGATCTTTTTTTATCAACAACTACTATCAATAAAATTTTATCGAGAAAATATTAACGTAACTTCATCGTAAAATTTAATGTAAAATTTTTATCGACAATTTTTTTTCGGTAAAAATTTTATTGAAAATTTCTAATCGTAATTTTTTTTCTTGCAATCATAAGTTTTTTTTCGTAAAGTGTCATTCGCAAAACTTTATCGTTAATCTTTTATCAAAAATTTTACCAAATGTTTTATCGAAAATTTTCGTAAAATCTTATTGTAAAATTTTACAGCCAAATTTTATGAGAAAATTTTTATTGTGTAATTGTTTTTCGTAAAACTTTATCGAAATTTTTTATTGAAAAATTTTATCGTAAAACTTTATTTATACAAATTTTATCATTAAATTTTCTGACCTGTATCGAGAAATTTTATTGCAAAATTTTCTCGATAAACTACATTCGCTATTTTTTCTCGATATGTGAACTGTACTTACCGAAAAACTTTTGTTTCTCGGTAAACTTTCGCACAACACAATACGAGAATAGCCCGCTATCGCAAAGAAAAATTATCTATAACTTTTATTGATAAATCTACTAAACTCAAATACAGCTGATTCGAAAATTGATTATCGGTTCTCAGCATTTTTTACATTACAGTGTTACTACTTAACAATTTTTCTTTGTGGTGAAGTAGTATTTCAATAAAATTCAATCTACACGAATTTGATCCAACAATCCAACCAAATATCTACAATGGATGCCTACACGATGAGTAATGATGTACGCCCTCTCACTCTCCAAAGAGGAGAATACAGTGTATGACGTAGCCGGTTCCTAAACTTCATTGAATCCAAGAAGCATGCATTCGAGATGTTAAAATATCTCAACGAGGGACCCGCAAAGTTTTAGGTGAGTATTGAGCACCACCCAACAACGTCCCTCCGGTTGTTGGACTCGACACCAAAAGGCTCCATCGGCATATACTCCCGAGGAGATAGCGCGAGCAAAGACCGATCTCACGGCAAAAACCTACCTTATTCAAGCTATTCCAAACGAAATCTACATGCAAATCGATAGCTTGAACACGACAAAGGAGATGTGGGATGAAATCAACAGGATGATGCAAAGAACGAAACTTGGTGCTAAGGCTAAGAAGGCCAACATCCTCACGACTTATGACAATTTTCAAAGCAAAAGAATGTGGGGATCTACATGACACATACCAACGGTTTCTCACTCTTCAAAATGAGATGAGAAAGATACAAGTCTTCAGAAGTAACATGGAGACGAACATCCGTTTTATTTCATCTCTTGCTCCGAAGTAGAAGAGAATTACCACTCAAATCCCGCAAACAAAAGACTTGGATGACTTGGACATTCACGTCGTATTTGATATAATTGCCCAACATACGGATGGTGTGATAGACATCCTTGCCAAAACAAAAGGCATGAATGCAGTGGACCCACTTGCCCTCATCTCCCAGACTCGGACAAGAAAGTCATCCAAAAAGGCGATTATCGAGCCTGCTCTTCGGAGGACGAATACTCCAACTTCGACTCCGATGCGGACATGAAAGATTTCCGCAAACAAATGGTCCTTATAACGATGGACAAACAATTTTTCAAAAAGAAATTTTCATCTACGTCGAACAAGCTAAGAACTTCAAGTTCAAGGTCGAGAACAAAAGGTCCCGAACCATCCTAGCCAAAAACGGAAAAAGAAACAAAGTGCTAAAATTGTGGCAAAATCGGGTATTGGGCTAAAGATTGCTTCGCACCGAAGAAAAAGAATGTGAACTACTATGTCAAAAGGATACAATTTCTCAAGCAAAAACAAAAAGGCGTAGCACTCATGGTCGAACAATATCATTGGCTCGAGGACTCTACGGAGGCGAGACGGTGAATCTCGCACTCATGGACAAAGCTGAGGAAGGGTCGGAGGATGAATCAAGTGCAACAGATGAAGAACCGATGTCCTCCGGCAAAGAGGTACAAATTTCTGACCTTCAAGAATTAGTAAGTATGTTACAATATAAATACTCTAAATTACGTAAGGAACATAAGAAAACTAAAGAATTAGAAACTCACTTAGAAAATAATCATAGTGTCTTATCAGAGTTAGTCAAAATATAGTTATGAAACGATGCACTTAAAAACGGCACGTGACAATGTCACGTCATTAGAAACTAAGGTACAGACCTTAGAAACAAAAATAAAAGAGCTAAGTAGAAGCTTAGAGGTTTTCGAAAGTGAGCGAAATGAAGGCTTATGCCGATAGATGCTCTAATCGAGGGAAGCAAGAAATTGTACTAAAAAATAATGATCTCGAGGATATTCTTGCAAAGAGGAGCCAAGCGGACCAAACAATATTTTTAATCAACCAAGGACACCCAATTTTACAATCCAAAAGAATGTCTGGGATTTCAAAACCCATGTAATCTAAAACGAATAGATGTTATGCAATTTTATGACATTAGATTAATGAACCTGGGACTTATCCAACTTATGCCTTTTACAAACGCCTCCAAAATTAATGCTCTAGAGGATGAGAAACGGCAAAAGAACAAAAAGGCTGAAATACCGTTCAACTATACGGTATTGAACGAAAGTTACAAGACACGAGAATTCCTTTGGCTTTTGACTATTTCTAAATTCCTATAGCTCCTAATGAAACAGTGACACAACAACAAGAAAATTCCTCTTAATTCAACTGCTAAATTTTGTTATATTTCAAATATTATTCAAAAAATTGCAGATTTACATACTTCTTTGGAAAAAGAAAGAATAGATTTTCAAATGGGGAAGGATAGATTTTTAGAGGAAATTTCTTTACTTAAGAATATTTTCATAACACACACGGAATTTTCCTCCTCTCCTATGACATTCCTTACGGAACAAACAAAAGTATGAGAGATTGAAGTAGTTCTCCGAAAATCTTCCACTTCGTCTAACTATCTACCTCCTTCTCCTACGGGTAAAATCATAAGTAGAGAACGGATGGAGAATACATAGGCTTTCACTTCTTCTAGTTGCTTCAAAAATACTAATTCTACGTCTTCACATATAATATCTAGTGTTGGCCATGTTTTAAGCACAAATAGAACATTTTTTCATCCACAAATGTTAAATATTTATGTGTTCTAGTTTATATTTGAAGAACGTAAATAAGACACAAGAAACAAAAAATGGATTCCAAAACAAGAATCCATTAAGCCAAAAGAACCCACTGAAGTGCCTCTTAAGGTTCAAGTACCTTCTAAGGTTAATCAAATGTGGATCCCAAAATGAACCCGCTAAAGTAACTTCCAAGGCTACTCAAAAGTGAGTCCCCAAAAATAAAGTCACTCAAGTACCTTCTAAGGTTATCAAAAGTGAGTCTCCAAAAATAAATCCACTAAATTCCCTCTTCAGGTGAAAGACAAGTGGATCACCAAAAGAAACCTACCAATGTACCTCAAGTGGTTACTAAAAAGTTGGTTGCCAAAAATAATTCCATCCAAGCCGTAAAGTACCCAAAAGTCCGAAAAGCTTGGATTCCCAAACTCTTCTACAGATGTTCCTTTCACGTGAATTGTCGTAGTCTTTTCGATTTCTTTTGCAGTGCTATAATTTCCTCCTATGAGTTTATCTTCTGAGAAGATAAGTTTCCTACTGACGATAACCTTGTGGGCAGTGGGGTCCCACAGGCGATACTCCTTGACACCATCAGCGTACCCCGAGAACAAACACTTCTAAATTTTGGATCCAACTTCGTAGTTTCTTGGGCGTTATACATAACGTACACAAGACTTTGAAATATATGAAGCTTTTCGGTCCATATCTCCATCGACGTCTTTTGATCAGCGACCGGTTGATCACACAGCAGGCGAGGTTGACTGCTTCTGCCCAGAACGACTTGTCTACACATGTCCAACATGGCTCGTGTCCTTTCCAAAAGAGTCTTGTTCATCCGCTCCGCCACTCCATTTTGTTGTGGAGTATATGTTGTAGTGAAGTGCATTTTGATGCCTTTCCGCTTGCAAAAGCTATCAAATTCTCAACAAGTATATTCTCCACCATTATATGTCCTCAAACACTTGGTCTTCTTGCCTGTATCAAGTTCCAGTCGAGCCTTGTAAATTTTGAAGACCGCAAACACATCTCATTTACTCTTGATGATATACACCCAACACCTCCTTGTAGTAATCGTCGATGAAGGACACAAAGTACTTGCTCTTCCTTGTTATGTAACTTGTGACTGCCATACATCAAAGTGAACCAATTTCAGAACATCGTGCTTCTAGAATTTGATGTGTTGAACTGTAGCCGGTGCTGCTTACTTCCTACGCAATGCTCACAGAATGGTAATGACACCTTCGAGAGACCCGAAAGTAGATTTTGGCCTGCAAGAATTTTGATGTCTTGTTCCGACATATGCCCCCAAGTTTCTGATGCCACAACATAATAGATCTTTCACTTGAACTTCCCGAAGCCACAGATGCTTCCCCTTCTCGCACCGTCTCTCCCAAAAGCATATACAAATTTGCAGCAATATTTTCACCTTTCATGACTACAAGCGACCCCGAACTATTTCCATGATTCGTTCCGAAACTTTGATTTTGCAACCAAGATCATCGAATTGTCCCTTAGACAATAAATTCTTCTCCTGACCTTCCGCATGCCGCACTCCTTGAATAATGCAAATTGTACCATCGTGCAACTTCAACCTCACGTAACGCCTACGATTTTCAAGGCATTATCTTTGCAAGTGTACATAGATCCTCCTAGAGGATTGGAATTATTCAGATTCCAGCAACCCTTCTTCATGTGACCCTTCTTTCCATAGTGGTAACATTTCATATCATTCTTCTTACTTCTGGATTTTGACCTGTCCTGAATGTGGTTGGACCACATTTCGTTGATCTCCGTCTCATCACCGCCAAAGTTTCGACTTGTTGAGAACCTGCTTGATGGCCCTCTTTGTTCTTCCGTCGACTTTCTTCTTCGAGAACAGCAGCCGCAATGTCATTGAAGACCAGAGTTTCGACTGTTTTCGTCAAGTTGATAATGAGTTGATCATACGAATCAGGCAGACTTTAAAATAGAATTTATGCATGTTCTTAAGGCTCTGTTTTACACCCCAACGACGTTAGATGGGAAAATAGAGTATTCAAGACATTGAGATGCTCCATCAATCACCGAAGTCGATTCAGACATCCTCAAGGGGAAGAATTATCTCTTTAAGAAAATTTTGTTGTGTAATGTCGTCTCGCACAGCTTGGTAAGGTGGTCACATATATACGTTGTTGTAGTATTTTTCTTCTATGCTGGACAATCCGCCAATGCCTGATGAAGATTTGAAATAGCACTTTTGTCCATCTCGTTCCATTTATTATCATTTGTGAATGTGGTCGGCTTTGCACTAATAGCCGCAAGGCATCCGTCATTTCGCAAAACATCGTTTATCTTTAATTTCTACAGTGAGAAATTTCTCCAGTTGAACTTTTCGATATCATGTTTCACCGTCATAATTTCTGCTCAGTGGTGAACGATACCTCCGACGGGATTGCAACAGATAATTATTGAACTCGTACCGGCTTTTCGTTACCGTACAAGGGCTATATAATATCTAAATTATTTTCCGATGCGGAGGGTCCACGTTAGTGACAACCACTAAACCGATATATAATACCCAAACTCGGCTCCAATACCAATTATTGGCATGGCAGCAGACCCGATCGAGTAACACTGCAGCTAAAATTTGAACAATTAAAGATAAAGTGGACACCGAGATTTAACGTGGAAAACCCTCAGACAAATCGGGGTAAAAAACAATGGTAAGGAAGAAGAATTCCACTATAGAAAAAGTATCGAAGCTATAACCTCTCAATTTATAAAGGAGAAAGCACTCGTTATCTCTCTTTGGCGAAAACACCTCAATTATTTTTCCTCTCTATTTTTCTTTGCATTTCGCTTCGATCTCTCTGGATGCTAAGGCTTCTCTCATTCGCTCTGCTTATATATGCAAAGCTGCCATCTAATAACAATTAAAATATAATTTTTTTTATTTAATGCACCATGTTGGCGTTGAGATGTGTGCCTATCTTCTAACACGGCTTGTCATATTATTTGGCTAAAACCATTTGCTGTGTCATTTAATGTTCACAAAAGAAATAAAATACATTACATAGGGAGACAAAATTATCAAATATTGGGACCCAAAATAAAAAGACTGGTATAGTTAGTGATCTAATTTAGTAATTTGGCTTTTATTCCTCCAATGTAAATCAATCTTTAAGCATAAGGTAACTAATACATATTATATACCTGAAGTTCCTGGTACGGGTGAGTAAATCCGGATATCCGGATTTTCGGATATCCGAAATCCGATATTCGAATTTTTGGATATTTAAAATTTAGAACCGTATCCGATCCGATTTTAATTGGATCCGAAAATCCGGATATCCGATATCCGATTTTTTATTTCGACTAAATTAATTTTTGAAAAAAAATTGATTGCAACGTATTCGATTTTATTTTCAACTCTCTATTTATTTTCACAAATGATATAAATACAATCCGATTTATTTTATTTGGGTCAAATTAGGTTATTGAGCTATTTTTCTTTTCTTTTTCTCTTTTTGGGCCTCATTTTTCTTTTCTTATATGATGCATGAACTAGATGGTCCCGTGTATGTTTGTTATCAACGTAGAACGAAACATTTGCGAGATTGCTTGCTCAATTGATTCGATTAAGTGCACATTTCGGATTATCCAATAAAGAAAATACGGTTTGATATGATGCAACATTTAATGATTATTGTATGTCTATTAGAATTGATGTTGAGCATCTCCTGCCACTGGCATATTCATACAAAAACGATCTCGCAGAATCGTTTAAACACTTGCAATTAATTGCAAGACCATTATTGATGAAGTTGAAACTTCCCTCGTCTTGCTGGGGACATGCTATACTGCATGCAACAACACTAATCTGCATCAGGCCAACAAGTTATAATGATGTCTCCCCATTACAAATGGTTCATGGTCAGGAACCAAATATTTCTCATCTAAAAATTTTTTGATGTGCGGTATATGTTCCAGTTGCTCCACCACAGCGAACAAAGATGAGACCTCAAATGGTGTTGGAAATATATGTCGGATATGAATCTCCATCGATAATAAAGTATTTGTAACCTCTAATTGAAGATTTATTTAGTGCCAGATTTACCGATTGTCACTTTGATGAATTGAATTTTCCGACATTAGGGGGATAAAAGAAACAGCTGGAGAGAACTGTTACTTGGAATGAATTATCGTTAAATCATTATGATCCTCGAACTAAAGAATGTGAACTAAAAGTTCAAAAGATAATTCATTTACAGAGATAAGCTAATCAACTTCCAGAAAGTTTTACTGACCTTAAAAGAGTGACTAAGTCATATATATCAGCTGCTAATGCTCCTGCAAAAATAGTTTTCCTGCAGAACATAGTATCAAGCCTAAGCCACAGCTAAAGCGTGGTAGACCCTCGCGTTCCAAAGATAAAAATCTTCGAAAAAGAAAAGGAGCAAATAATAATAAGAATGGTACAACCGATGATTTATCGACTAGAGAAGAGTCGATGGGCATAAAAGATAATGAGAATGAAACTCAGGTACCTGAACGCTCAGAAAATAATGATAATGATAAGAGCTCTCGGTGTACTATGCCCGGAATATAATTACATGGAACCGAGGCAGATTCAACGTTGCCGATAAATTCTCATTTAACGTAACGCTACATGAAATGAATGAGATTAATGAGAATGAGGATCATGAACCAAAGTCTGTACAATGCAGACACAGAAATGATTGGCCAAAATGAAATGATGCAATTGAGACAGAATTGAAATTACTTGAGAAACGAAAAGTTTTCGGATCTGTAGTCCGTATACCAGAAAATGTAAAGCCGGTTGGATATAAATGAGTTTAGAAAGAGAAATGAAAACGTTGCAATTGTAAGATAAATAGCACGGCTTGTTGAACAAGGTGTTTCGCAACGACCTGGTATTTATTATGAGGAGACGTATTCTCCCGTGGTGGATGCAACTATTTTTCGTTATATAGTAAGTCTGGAAGTACGAGAAAGGCTAATATGCATCTTATGGATGTTTTCACTGCTTATTTATATGGAACACTTGACGGTGATATATATATGAAGTTTCCCGAGGGATTTCAGTTGCCTGAAAATTCAGGGTCCCGAAACGAGTGCTCGGTTAAGTTGAATAAATCGCTTTATGGATTAAAGCAATCTGAGTGAATGTAGTACAATCACCTAAGTGAATGTTTAGTGAAACAAGGTATTGGGATTATCAAACTTGTCCCTGCATATTTCTAAAAATTTGTAAAAATGAGTTTGTCATTATAGTAGTCTACTTTATTGATATCAATATAATTGGAACTCTTGAAGAGTTGACAAGTTGTTGATTGTTTGAAAAGGGATTTTGAAATGAAAGAACTCGGAAAAACAAAATGTTGTCTTGGACTGCAGATTGAATATTTGAATAGTGGATTGTACATCAACAGACTTATACAAAAAAGGTATTGAAAATATTTTACATGGATGAATCTCATCCACTGGATACTCCAATTATTGTTAGATCTTTAGACGTGAATAAAGATTCGTTCAGACCACGCAAAAATGATGAAGAGCTACTTGGTCCTGAAGTACCATGTCTTAGTGCTATTGGAGCATTAATGTCTCTTACGAGTCATACATGACCGGCGGTTGCAACGGCTACATTTTAATAAAATCTATAAATACCCCCCCCCCCACCCCTCCTAAAAAATCACAACTCAATTCTATCTCTTACTCTCAATTATTCACTCTCAAAACGCGTTATTCTCAGCATCGTTGTAGTCCACGAATTAAAAATAAACTAATTAAAATACTAGTCCCTCAATCCTAGCCCGGCTTTACTACCCTCATCAATCTCCGCCCGGCTCTACTACACGGCGCTCCGAATTTTACTCGCCTATTTTTTCGTAAGTTTACACATATTTTTATCGTACGTTTATTCTAATCTTTTATTTTAGATATGGATAGCCGTCGTCGAGGATCGAGTTCGAGGTCGAGGGGGAAACAAATTGTTGGTAGTTCATCGCAAGATGACTACCAATATGACGACTCCCCCGAAATTATGCTCGACCTAAGGGACGTTCTCGGTTCGGACACGCAAGGGGACCAACCGGAAGAAACTCCGATGCTGACGCCGCCGACCGAGACCCAAGCACGGGCCGCCGCCGCCGCTTACACTCGGATATTTTCGCGGTACACTTCAAGAAGGTACCGACCGAAAATAAAGATTTTTTTAGAGTTATATGTAATTATTGTGGTAAGGAGTACCCTTTTAAGAAGGGGGCGGATATGGCAATTTTACCGGCCATATCCGCTCAAAACATCCTACTAAGATAGGAATTAGTCAAAGTCAAAGTCAAATGCACGGGGCTACGGGTACGGGTTCGTCCGCTACCGGACAAGGACCCAGTGCGAGTCCGACGTCTTTGTTCATGTACAACGAAGACGTTGCGCGCAAACAACTTGCAAAATTTGTTTGCGCGAAACATCTTCCTTTTCGTTTGCCGACGATCCGATCTACGAAGAGTGGATCAGAAAGTCATATAACCCCCAAGCGAAGAAAGTTTCACGTAGCACCCTTACGCGAGACATTAGGAAGACGGTACTCGCGTATAAACGTGAGTTAGTAGATCAATTAGGAAATTTAGAGTGTAAAGTGTCCATTGCCTCCGATATATGGAGCGATCACTGGCAAGATCATCATTACATGGGCGTTACATGCCATTGGATTGATGACTCTTGGCAAGTACAGAAACGCTTAATTGCGTATAGGGAATTTGACACAGCACACAGCTCAAAACATCGCACTTAAGCTTAGGAGTATCTTATCGGAATATAGGATACTCGAGAAGATTTTTCGGTATCCTTTGATAATGTTAGCGCTAATAACGCGAGCATTGAAGATTTGATTAAGTATTGTCGACCGTCATTTGGCGGTCGATTCTTTCATGTGCGGTGCTTCTGCCACATACTTAACCTATGTGTTCAGGACGCACTCACGCATCTAAAGGCACACGTTACGCCGATACGAACGGCAATTAGTTACATGATGCGCCACTCTTCTGTACTGAAGAAGTGGAAGCGTCATTGTAAAAGTTTTGGAATTACGCCCAAGAAGTTTGCCTTAGATGTACCCAACAGGTGGAATTCCACCTACAAGATGCTAGAGACGTCGTACGAATATCGCCACACCTTGAGCGATTTCTACGACGAAAACCCCGAATTCGGAGTAGCATTACACCTACGATGTGGGACGGATGCAACGGCATATGTGAAATACTTCAAGTATTTCACGATGTCACGAGGGAGATGTCGGGAATATATTACCCGACATCTATCTTAGCATTAGATCATTGCGTTAAAGTCGCATGCATTCTAAACGCTTTTGTCAATGACGACATTGCAGGTCCGGCCATTTTAGCCATGAAGGCTAAATGGCTGAAATACTTTTGGGAACTACCCGATATCTTCATCATTGCGAAGATATTAGACCCCAGATTACGCGTAGAGGGGACAGATAATTTTCTGGGATTATACTACCAGTCCATTGCGACTAATTCTAGTGTTATCCCCGATGGCTACCACATTCAAGTTAGGAATGTAGGGTATGACGCTCTAAAGGCAGTCTTTAGAGCGTATAAGACCGATATTGGCTAAGACCCAACTCGATCGAGTTCGGGTCAATCCACTAGTAGTAGTAGTGCTAGCGGTAGTGATCGCTTAGCCTCCTACTACAACCTCCTCAACACGAGCAAACGCCAAAGGTCGACGAACCCGTTCATAGAGTTAGATAACTACTTGTCGACCACTTTTGCGTTCGCCGAGGATGAAGATCAGTTCAACGTCCTCCGATAGTGGTCGAAGATGTCGCCAACGTATCCAACGTTGGCGAAGATCGCTAGGGAAATCTTTGCCGTCCCAATTTCAACCGTCGCGGTTGAACAAGCTTTTAGCATGGGCGGCTTAACTTTAAGTGAAAGGCGTTCGAGGTTAACGGTAGAAAACGTCGAATACCAATGCCTTCTCGATGATTGGACGAGAGCCGAACATCGGACACAAGACGCCACGAATACCGATTCGGATGACGACGTATTCGACGACACCACCGGCACTAATTCTAGTGGTGGCGGCAATGGCGGCGACGACTAAGAGTAGAGATCATAGAGAATCTCCGAAAATGGCGAAAGATTCAAGCCCGAAAAAATATAAGTCCTTAAATTTAATACTAATATCATTGTATTAATTTTTTATTTTATATTTTTAAATAATTACTTACACATACAATCTTATTTTTCAGCCAACGTCTCCAAGAAATCGCTCGCGTGACGACATCCAAGCCAACGACAAAGTCCGAAAAAGTTAAGTCCTTAATACTAATTTAATTTCATTTTTTAATGGCGATTGTACAAAAAAATATTATCTAACTAACTTCTTTGTATATTTTTTTTCAGAAACCGATTATCGACTGGCATTGGCAAATGGCGATTGCGATTCAAGTATTCAACGAACAACGAATAAATTTTTTTTTTCTTACTTTGTATTTTCGACTTTGTAAATTTTAATTGTAAATGTAACTTCATTTTTGTAATGAAATTAATTTATGATGATTAATATTTTAAAATCGAAACCCTTGTTATATACTAAAAAACATAATTGTGTCCTGAAAAGTCGAGAACTATCGAAATATACACTATAAATTCAAAAAAAATTAAAAAAAAAAATTTGAAAACCCGGCGGTTGGTAACCGCCGGATTCACGTTGACCGGCGGTTTGACCAACCGCCGGTTGGTCAACCGGCAACCGGAGACGGCCAACCGGCATCCGTCTCCGGTCGATTGCGGCCAGTTGGTCATTTCGACCAACCGGCAACCGCCGGTTTAAACCGGCGGTTGGGCATAATAACTACATCGCCAGGTTGGCAATCCTCGCGAAACTCAATTATGGACGTCCACGTCATCGATCCGGGTGAAACCTCAGGGCACCAATCAAGCCAGCGACAGCCCCACTTTTTATTGTCAACACCCTTGTCCTCATTTGAACGTCAATTCATTGATTCATCATCTCGTGAATAACCAAACCATCACTATCACAATTTCACAATCAATGGCCGTCTCCGATGTATCATCATCACAAGCCGCGGCGGGCGGCCGAGGCAAGAGCAAGTCCAAGGCCGTATCCCGCTCGTCAAAAGCCGGTCTGCAGTTCCCAGTGGGCCGAATCGCCCGGTTCCTGAAAAGGGGACGGTATGCCGAGCGGGTTGGCTCCGGTTCGCCGGTTTATCTCTCCGCCGTTCTCGAGTACCTCGCCGCCTAGGTAATTAATTACTCACCACAAATCTATCTGTCCTGTAATTATGATGTTGGGTTGCTGATGTTAACTGGAATTGCAATTAGGTTCTGGAGCTCGCTGGGAACGCGGCTAGAGACAACAAGAAGAACAGGATTGTGCCTCGACACATACAATTGGCGGTGAGGAACGACGAGGAGCTTAGTAAGCTGTTGGGGTCTGTGACTATTGCGAACGGCGGCGTTTTGCCCAACATAAAGCAGAGCCTATTGCCCAAGAAAACTGGCAAAGGGAAGGGAGGAGAGATTGGGTCTGTTTCGCAAGAGTTTTAGGGTTACCCAGTAATGTAACTCAAAACAACAAACGAAGTTTCTTTATGATTGTTATTATGAAAATGCTTCTTTATTACATTACATTCGACATTTTTTTCTTTCCAAACTAATTATTCACGAAGATCAACTCAAACAATATGCTATAAAATTGAGGTAAAATGACTATGAAGAAACGCAATCTCAAAGTAAGTTTTTAACTTTTTCTCTCCGATTTAAACTCATTTTTGTGTTTGGGTTGGATTACGAAATCACTCGTATACAAAAATAAAAAATAAATAAAAATGGAGAAATGAAAATTGCATAGTTATTTATTAATAATTATGATTATTTAATTTTTTTGACAATTTATTACATTATAAACTTTATGAATTAATAATTGTGGGATCATCAAAATTTATTAATTAATATACATATTATTAATCGTTAGTTTATATTGTAATGAATATTTTATTAATTTTTAATGAAAACTCTATTTATAAACATCTTTCAACCTCCACTAAATTGTTGTATCATGTACATATCAAATGAAGAGTTAGATCTTTCAATCCCTAACCGTATGATGCTTCTTCTAATAAATGATAAAAAATAGTTAGAGACGAAATTCAATGTGTAAACAAAAAATATAAAAGGCAATGAGTCATTTTCAAGAAACCTTCATATGTTATTCATGTAATATTATGTATTATATAAGGGATTATTAGATTATATTTTATATGAGACCTATAGAATAGAAATGATAAAAAATGCATTCGCTTATAATTTTAGCAAATTTATTAATATAATAACGTCATCCACGAGTCATGATCGACAAAAAGTATTTTCTTAAAGAGAGTATTAACTTATCGAGTTTCTGTTGTATATCTTATTATTTTTTTGTTAATATTTTATTATATGTAATATAATAAAGTATTATTTTATAAACTTGTAAAATATATCGGAAGTATTGAAAAATTTTGAAAAAATTGGTTTAAATTTAAATATATCGAGAATATTCTTGTGAGTTTGAGAATGAATTTAATGATTATAGAGAAGTTATTGCATTTTAAGTTTGATGATAATAACCTTTTCAATTGAATATGGTCTAATATATGGTCACTATTAAGTAAATGTGAGGTTCATAGTCTAAAACTAAGTTGACAATAGGAGAGCGCATAAATTTATATGCATGTACTATTGTTTCATATACCATGTGGAACTGAGTTGAACATCCCACAGAAATAAAACAAGATTACAATTTGAACAAGCACAAAGTAACTTACTACAAATTAGCTTAATACGATCACTAAGGCCTTTTTCTTTTTGGAATTAGCAGCTTATTTTCTTCGACAAGACAACACACTCACTCAAGAAAGGAAACAACACATACAATGAGAAGACAAACTCTTTTTTGTTAGAGAGAGGTGAGGCTATCAGATCATATATACTCTCACCGCCGAAACAGATAAAATGATGGAAACAACAAATTTATAATTAGCCACTACAATAGTATGTGAAATGATCTAAAAGAAAACAGCAGCATATATAGTTGTATGTAATCATAGGACAAGATGATGATAGATACCTAACTTAAGCAAACTAATTGCAACAACACAACTGTTCAACCTTGTTAATTTACATTGCCACACAATCTCTGAGGTTTTGTCTGAAAATCACTTCGCTGCAACTCAGTTCAATCGCTGCTAACTGGAACCACCTACGAACCAGAAAATAATTGAGATGAGTTTTTTTAACTTAAAATTTACACAACTCAGCAAGAGGAAGCTAATTTAGTTGCTATCACCAATTTATTCAGCGTAAGGTAAGAAGTAATATTACATATATTATACCTGAAGTTCTTGGGGTGGTGGTGAATTCATCGGTCTTGTGTGCTGCTGATTTGGAAACTTTCAGAGATCTGAGCTTTGCAGATGCCTTAAACGAACGTATTAGAGGAGCATCCTCTTCATCATCATCCTCATCATCATCAACGCCTTGCTTTTCTTCAACTCCTGCATCATGATCCGAGTCACTGATGCCTTCTTCCTCTTCACTAGAACTCTGCTCATCAAAAAGCCTCTTCCCTTGCATATTCTGATTCTTACGCGGCCGACCCCGACGCCTAACAGTTGACCCGTCTTGACCAGCATCTGCCAGGTCATCACAAAATCAAATCCACAGAAATGAGATTATTCTGTGAAAAATTTTTTTTGATGGAAACGAACTATATTTTGCTTTGAGTGGGAACGGGTGAACGAACATAAACGTACCTTTTACTATGCCATCATTTTTCAGATACTTCTCTCGAAGGGTTTCTATGAAGGTGGAGTAGGGGCGCCAACCACTGGGATCTGCCACTTTTCTTATATTTTCAGGTCGGCTCTCCACCACTTTAAGACTAGTAAGACACAGAGAAAGAGAATATCATCAATCAATATCCTTAAGCTATGATGGAGAAGAAAGGCCCAAAAAATAGAATATCTGAAAATGAAACGAGAACATATCGTAGATGAAAAAGCTGCATGTATTCAGTAATTGCATTATTATATTGTACTTAAAATAACCACAATATGTTGATTGTAATAGTGTTTATGGACCCTGAATGCAGGCATGTTTCTGCTGATTTACCAGCTTCACAAAATATTGCAGTTTTGAACTAATGTCTAAAACCACCCCACTTGGTCCATTTGCCAATTTATTATGATGAAACAATTCGTATGTAAGAGCTCTTACATGTCGAATATGTCGGGAACTGGAAGCTTGGTGGCAAAATGGAGCACAACAGAATCCAGGAACGATAGCTGCTTCGGAGCACGGGCGAAAGCGTAATTGATACCTTCTTTCACAACATTCAGAATCTCCGATCTATACTTGTTGCGAGCAACACCAATATATGATCCAGCTAACCGCGTTGCAAGACTTTTGCAATCATCAAGTGATTCACTAGTCAATGGCTCATCAGCTCCAGAGGATGCAGAGAGACACCTTTCGTAAGACTAGACAAACAACAAGAAGAAAGAATGAACGAGCATTAAAGGTATTATTATGCATCTGCATACTGCATATCATCAAAAAATAACATTATCCTCAGACAGTCACGTTCAACCTTTTTCAGTGCCTCGAGAAGCAGCGGTGAGATATCTCCCTTTTTCTTCAAGGCTGTCATAAGATGTTTAACAATCTCGCCAGAGCTTTTTCCATACTTGTTTAGATTAGAAATGATCTCAGGGGCAAGATGTTCCTGCAGAAGTTATTGAACTCCAGATTTAGAATTAACAACAGATAGGAAATGAAACCGAAAAGAGATATCAGTCCAGATAAATTGCGTATAAAATTGCTAAGATTGGTTATGGGAAGATAAGCATGTGGCATAACCTTGGGAACTGATTCAGTGGCCACTAATTTGGCCAGAGCAAACATAACAGCATCTGCATTAGTCTCCTCCACGTATTCTCTGTTTCCTTCTTCGTCATCAGCATCATCTGCAGTGGTTCTAGGTTTACGAAATAGAGCTACGCAAGAGAACAAATGAGAAGCTAACATGTATATACAGAAAGCTCAAATGATCACTTAGAAGTTGAACAAGCGAGGCACACGGTTTATAAGGAGTAAACCAGAAAGAAAATAAAAGTGAATCTGAAAACTAACCTAAAAGATTTTCAACACAACTTAGTTCTAAAGCGGGTGATGTTTCTAATGGCAAAGTGTCTCTTTTGCGAAGGATTATGAAAATCATAAATGCTGGTGAGGAAGCCACTGTTAGGTGTAATTTTATAATATTTGCACGTCAAAGTTCCCATTTGAGCCGGCAATTAGTATATTAATTCTCAATGCCGAAACATCAAGAGTGTATTCCACTGCTTTTATTTTCTCTTTAGTCGTTTGAAAATTGGCGTATCTTATGGTTAAAAGATCCACCATCAATAAAACATATATGGCCAATCTGCAGAAAACATCTAACATTTTTAAGAAAATAGGCCATAGGGAATAAATCATCATGCATTACTTTAACGGATACTATTTGCCAAACCATTTACACCAAGGAGAGGAAGTATAATCAATTTTAAAAACTTAAGGTAGGTATTGAGAACAAATAATCACCCATCTGGTAAAGTAAACATTATTAAGTCACAATTGTCACAACATTTATACCAAACAGCTCAAGGAGAGGAACACTAATCAATTTAGCTTTAAAGTCAAATATAGTTCATTTGTTCCTCGATGACGAGCAATGGCAATAAAATCTGAGAGACCTATTTATACCCACACATATTATATTCATTGTTTAAAAAGACATTCTGATCACCTGAAACCGTGAGAAGCGGTTCACATATTCTCCAGTACTTCTGAACAAGAGTTTGATCTGGACTGTAACCTAATATTTCCAGCGGTGTGGAAGCGAATTTGGTCCTCTTAAACAAACACCACGCATCTGCAAGTATTCCACAGACCTGCCCACAAACTTCACATAAGCTAGAGCGTCGAATCTAAAAACAATCATATCTAAGTCAAGGTTCAATGCATAAATTTCTCTAGGACAGAAATAGGTAGAATAAAGAAACATGTGAGCACGATTAGTTATATGTCAAAGAGAGAAGACTGTTTACCCTATATGCCAGGTGATTTCTACTTCTGTCGTCACCATGAACAGGATTATCAAGAAAATACTCAAGCTGTTCAAAGAGTGAATCCCGCTTTCCTGACAGGGAAGCTATAGAAGCTTCTGCAACTGTTTCACTGGATATAACAGAGTGTAGGCACCAAGAAACATGAAGGAACATGTTGAGAAGCAGAAAAGCAACAACCTGGATAGGCAAAAAGGGGTTGAGATCTGTTATAAAAAATAGAGACAATATAAATGCAGACATTAACTTTGCAAACCTCATCCTCGATGTTTCTGAAACTACGAAGAATATGGACTAGGTCATCATACAAGCTTTCAAGAGGGATTTTGTGTGATAACTGAAGTTCATACAACCGTTTTAAATTAACAAGAAGTGAATATTCATCGCCACCATTCTGCACAAAAAAGACATCAAAACTCAGAACCTCTTAATATATAGTCAACAAGACATGGCATTGACCATACTCATACCACAACATCCTTTATTGCAGATTTCAATCGGCTGATCAGCTCATCTTCAATCTCTTTAACCTGATTTTGAGCGAAGTCCTGCAGCTCTCCTCGGCTCTCTGCAGCACAAAACTTTATCGCTTTCACACATGATCTCAAAGCATCCTTTTCCCCATGCTTGAAGAACGATTCTTTCATAAGTTGAAGGGTAGTTTTAAATTTCTGAAAAGAAAACAAAACAAATTCAACCATATGCCCTTAAGTTGCAAGTATATTAAACCAAAAAAAAGGTTGATAAATCCACCTGTTCCTGCCTCTTTAGAGAATAAAACTCAAGGTTCATAAGCACAATAATTTCAACAAGAGGCGCTACTTTGTCTTTGTCAGACATATACTTCCGCAGAAGTTGAGGATAGGTCTTCATCAGCACAACTGTGACATCACGCTTGTTACTTACAAAAGCTTCCTGGTAATTTGTCATAATAACAAAGTGATCTTAATCCCATAGTAACATACAGAAACTCGTGAAGAAACAATTGTGAACATATAGAAATGCATTCATAAAACAACTGATATCACACACCTTTTGAGCTTTAGTATAGTGTGGGTTTCTATTATCAGTTGCAGGAACAATCCTTTCTCCTATCGCCTTCTTTATGGAGGAAAACAGGAGTCTAATCAAGTTTGTTGCATCGCCATCATCAATATCAGTTGTTGGCTTATCCGCTAGGAGCATATTTACAATGCACTTCCAATCCTGTGAGGATATCAATCTTCTTTAAAGAGGAAAATAACTAGGACTCTCTATCAATTTAAGAAATAATGAATATGATTTATGTAGTCATTGTTCCATTTAGAGGCTTCCTATGTCGATATAAACAACCCAATCATTTCAGTATGATTTGTACAAATACAAAAATCGCAAATACTAGCTATGTCCATGTCACATAAAAAGAGGCAACATTCAAGCTGCCGAAGGTGCCCAAAACAATATGCAATAGATACGCATATTACACTGATGTATGACAATACCAATTACTTTTACAAAATGTACGCGAGTAGAGTTTCAAATGAACTAGGAGATCAAGGCGCTAATATGCTGCTACTGAAAGAAAAATGTTTTTCCAAGTAAGAACTCATTATGGAAAAGGAAGAACAATTAAGCCATTCACAGTGCGAATGCCATTTAGTCATCTCTCTCACTTCTCTCATGTAAAACTTAGATTTCTCCTCAAATGATGAATCATGTTAGATTACTGACCATGGAATTCATGACATATATTCTACGGCATCTCAAATAATAAACATTGTTAAAGTGAATATAAGCCTTTTTCATTTACATACTTTCATGGCCCCCATGTAATCCCAGACATCATCAATGACGTAAGAACTCAAGATGGGATCAGCTGAAAATTCTTTCAGAATCTGCAGCATTCTCTTGATATGAACTTCTGAAGATTCATCGCCATTGCCTACAGAACAGAATCCAGTCAATGAATTATTACTTAATCAACCTAAAAACAATAAAGTGAAACCTGTTGACCGAGACTGCGAATCGCTGAACTTTTGGGCAATCAAATGATCATACACCAGGCCTCCAATAGCATGTCTAACATCTGCTGGATCATCAATTAACAAGTCATATAAAGGCCCTAGTTCTTCATCGGGTACAAGCTGATGCCTGCAACACAACATAGTACTTAAGCACACAATATATAGAAGGCCTAGGGGACAGGATAACAATATTGAAACTCTGTCCAAGATACCTCAATAACTGTTTTACAAGTCCAATTGCACATACGGATACTGAAATGTCAATGTCATCAGCAAGCTCAAGCATTCGCTTGTAGAATCTCTCCGTGAAAAGGTTAAGAGAAGGAACATTATCCTCCGCCTCATAAAGATTTTGCAATGCCAGAACAGAGGTCTTTCTGACACCAGCACTCTTCAGAGAAACATAAATGAAAACGAGGAAACTTAAGCTTTAAAAGGAACAGTATCTCCCATGCCACAAATGCTAGAAAATTATTTGCTACTTACTTTGTCATTTAACGTCCACCCAAGATATTTCAGATACAAATCTTGCAAGAACAAAGAGGGATAAGACAGCACCCACACGCCAAGAGACTCTATACATGACATCCGAATATCTGAATCGATGTCTCGATAGCGATGGACAAATAACCTACAAAACAATTGGATGACTTAGACGACTACGAAGTTATCAATTACAGAAGAAAATTTAATCAATGAGACTTTTCATGTAATGCCAAACAGAATAGTGATAGTACCCAGTAAAAATCTTCCGCATCATTTCTTCTAAGGCAGTAATTTTCTCATGGGTCATTGATAGACGTTTTGTGAGAGACTCCACTCGAGGTCCTTCAACATCTTTCTTCTTTTCAGCATTTAACTGTCTCTGAGTAGTCTCTCGCTGGGACCCAAGCATTTTAGCAATATTGATGAAGGATGTGACAAGCTGAAGCCCCATCAACGACGCAATCCGACGGTAATATCTGGGAGGGGTACTACATACAGCCATTCAAATTGATGAGTACAATCAACAACCAACAACAGTAGCCTTTTTCGTGTTACTTATAAGTGCTTACCACGACAGGGCAATTATGTAGTCCAAACACTTGTCAAACAACGATTGATCAAATAGAGGTCCATTCTGACATTCACTGACCAAATTGTCCAAGAAATAAACAAGGTTGTCTTTCAAATTCTTGAAGCCTCTTTTTGAACTCTGATAATCTTCAACTTCACCCTTTTCCAAATTGTCAAGAAAAAACTATGGAAATTCATGATTAGAAAACCAAAAAACTATATGCTTAGTAATCACACAGAAGACCATAACAACTACAAGGTAAGGCTCACAAAAGAATAAGCTCGAGCAATTAAGAGAAAGGATACTCTTCTGGCCTTGTTAACAAGAGAAACTACAACATCATCAACATCAGTCTCATCTATATCCTCTTCTTGTAGATGATATGTTGCTCCACATGCCTGCCAAGTGCCACGAGAATTAACAAAGGTATGCAAATCACTGGATCAAGTCCAATAGAAAAGATAAAACAAGATGTAAAAAATAAAAACCTCAAAAAGCAGAGTCAACAATTCCGCCATTGCTGATTTTTTATTAGTCTCGTATCGTTCAGCCCAGCGTTTGACGACATAGGGGATGTCCTTCCCATCACCTTTAATAACCTCTGCAACACAGACATGTCATTTCATCAACGATGTATGTTCATGCCTCTATTAATTAATGCACTATCAAAGGAATTATAGCATTTTCGATTTAAAAGACACGACTCTTCGTAAATCGGAAGAAAACAGGCACAGCAATTAATAAAGAATAAAGTCAGTCAAAATCTGATTTTCAGGCACTAAAAAGGGTATCGTCTAACATTCAGCACCAAAAGGTGAAAAAGGATTGAGCCAAAACATACTGAAATCATAATTACAAAAATAATAATCAAACCGAAATCGTATAAAAACAAAGAAATTTTAAATCTCAAAAAAAATATCTTGAACTTAATAATTACCTCCCAGTTAATTAGATCAAAATTATTACCAAAAGGCAATTAAAAAAAATATATTGAGATAATGTTGAATACAAGCACAAAAATATACTAACCGAAATAGGAGGAATAAAAAGACAATTCAATGTGATTGACCTACTTAATTGGAAAAGAGCTTCAGATTTAATTCTTTTAATAATTTCTAAATCCGAAGGGTAACCTTCAAATGTAGACATCATGATACAACAAGTATAATAGGCAAGACAGGAAATTAAGCTACCGATCAAACTCAGGTCATTCCTCCTCGCTGCCGCACCGGAAGTTGAAGCACCACCTTCCGCAGCCTTAGTTCTCTTTCCTTTCCGTCGAGGTTCTTGAAAATCATCTGAAGATTCTTCTCTCTCTTCCTCCACTAAATCTTCAAGTTTGTCTGTGCGGGTAAAATCGGCAGGCTCAACTGGAATCCTGGGCCTTTTCTACTCAAACGCATAAACAGGCGATGATAGTGGAGTTTTGAGAAAGCAGAAGATAAAAAAAGGGATAATAGAACAAAAAAACCCTACAACAGTCCACTAGCAGTCCAAAATGCAGCGAAAATACAAGCCAGCAAAAGGAAGCTCAATAAGAAGAAAAACAAAACTTAGGGTTTCTCAGCTCTCCGCAATTGAGAAGTTTAACATACTAAAATGAAGGTATGGAAAATTAGGGTTTCGCGGCGATAACTATGGCTTTAAGCAGCAACGGTGATAGAGATTTAAGGGTTAAAGTTCACTAACCGAACGCCGATTTGATGGTTCCGGTACCACTGGTTCGTCTTCCATTTGAGCTCGATTGCAATTAGCAACTGCACTAGAGATGGAATCGTATCAACGACGTGAAGACAACACAATTCAGTGAGTCGTAATGAATACGATATCAATTCCCGCCAGGGAGGGTAAATGGGTCACTAAACTTCCTGAATATCCGATTCATATTGCATTATTTCCTTTTTACTAAATAATAATATATTCTTTTACATGCTAGATTTAGTTTTTCTCTTTATACTATGTTCAGCACGCGATTTCGTTAAGAAATGATTGGACACAATTATTTGAATACAATGTTATTAATCAACTTCTATGAATGAATTATTTAATCTGTAACTATAAGCATAACAAAGTAATCATCAAGCTTTGTTGCCCGCTAGATATACTGATAGCCTCTGGATAGTATGTTTTCGATAGTAGAAGTACTGTGAATATTCTCCACATGGCCTCGCAAACCAATCAATACCTACAATCAAGGTTGTTTATTATTTCGCCGCCCTTCATCGGGCAGTTTTCGTTTTGCTTTGCTAAGAAAGCTAGCGCGCAACTCGTGTGTCTTCCATGATCATCATAGCCGCCTTGTCCTTACCGTACCATATTGCACAGAAGAAGCCCATTATGATAACTTTCCACCATATAGTCATTTTCCAATCCATTTCTTCCTACACAATTGCATCCCAGGTGTTGCTGTAAACGTCAGCCATCAACGTTTTTTGAATTGGTTCATAGCATAATCATTCTTGTTTTATGACAGTATATGCATCAACAATTTACTGATAGAGAAGGTGATTCCCTCGAATTCCCTTGTCGTGAGACATTCTATTTTGTATCTGGTATGCTAGGACTAGCATTGTCATGTACGACCGCTTTTATGATGTATATACGGCGCTGTTATACTGAATTTAGTAGTGGAATCCAGCCTCGCCAAATAATAACCAAATAAAATTTTATCTTCAGCATGTGACGAAACAAAATCGCTTCAAGTTCATTGTAGTTCACAATATTAGAGTTAACAATAGTCTTACACTATCAATAACTATATTTTCATTACATGGAGGCCAATGTCATTTCGAATTTGATATAGCATAAATCCAAGAAAATACATGAACCAACATATTTTTAATTCCCAACAAAATTGATCATTTTTTTTAATTCTTATTCTAAAAAAAAACCAATATAAATCCAAGAAAAAAACCTTCAAAGAGAAAGCAAGCACAAATCTAGTGAATAGTTGCCAAGCACCTTGTTTTTTCCGCAATGCGACACAACTGGTCTTGAACTCCCTCACTAACCTTGTGCTTCTTCTCAATCTCTTATTTCTTATCCTTGAAGGTAGAGAGAGAATATTGGAGATCTCTCCCTCGTATTTGGATCAAGCTCAAAGAACCCGAGATTTGACCACTTAGAAAAGATGGTGGATGAGGACGTTCCCTACAATATGATAAATAATTGTTGATCGAGACGGAAAAATGAGTTGAAACTCTTTTCATTGTGTGCTCTTATGTTTTTTCAAGACTTAAAATTCAATACACTGGATGGGCACACTCGATTGTCAAAGCATGCAAATACTAAGAACGGCAGGTGTTATTATTTCAATTTACATATATTACTTTCTTGATTTTTAACGTGGAAAAAGGGTAAAATGACAGGAAATTATTACCTCTTGCTTTGTCCTTTGTCGAGTTTCCTGAACAAACCCGGAGTCTTTCTAAGTATGGATCCAAAAGATATGTTTAATTCGTCATGTTGGAAATTTTTGCAATCGTAGGTTTATCATCGTATGTCAGAAATACTTACGAGAACTTTTCTTTCTTGAAGTGATTGAACCCGGTCCGGATCCTATTTGGTCTCCTAGGGAAATGACTGTTGTTGCATGTATATTGATAAAGTTATTGTTATACGACATTTATGATTCATTTTTTATTTTTGTAAGACCGTTATTAGTAATAATGTTGACCTCTGAGGTAAGGTTGTTGTTCCTGTTAACAAACTGTAAGACTGTTATAACAGTATGTTAAGACTGTTGCTAAGTTTTATGTATTTCGATAAGGCGGATATTAACAGTTGTAGCACTGTTATTGAACTTCCATATGTACCATCGGGGAGCCAACGCGTCTAATTAATAATTATTATTAGAAGACGAACCTAGGGTACCTTAGCTGTCTGTTAGAATTAAGTTTACACCACAAATCCTTCTTAATTTATTTCACACGTTCCAAATTTCGGCTATATTATAAAATTTAAGAATGAATGTTGAACTCAATATATAAATCAAAGAGAGCTATCATCATATCGCCAATTGATTTTAGAAAGGAAACCTCAATTAACATGGTATCAGAGCGGGTTTGATTTGCGTGTTATCACGTATGTTTGACTCACCGCCACCCGATTTGATATGTCCCCACGTTAGACTTTAAACTATGCCACATATGAGGGGACGTACAATCCTACATGTTGGCAGTAATACAACGTATAGTTCCTAAAGATACCAGTCTTACATCAGACAGTCAACAGTCTTACAAAATTCAGTCTTACATTTCAATAGTCTTACAACTCGACAGTCCTACACAAACACCTGCAAGAATAATGAAATATATTTAAGTGATAAATGGTTCAAAATCAAGAAATAGAAATCCTAATAAGTGTTTATACAACCATGAACAAAGACACCAAGCAAAGTCAGTCTTACATTTCAAGAGTCTTATTACTCGACAGTCCTACACAAACACCTGCAAGGAATAAATATACTTAGGTGATAAATGGTTCAAAATCAAGAAACTGAAATCCTAATGAGTGTTTATACAACCATGAACAAAGACACCAACCAAAGAACACAAATCATCAACCCATCTGCAAAACTAACGCAGAACAACTTCTCAAAGTAACAAAACATAATTAAACAATCATCAAGAATGCATCCAAGAAAACTGAGACAACATATAACTTGATCGAATTCAATTTTAAAATAGATCAATGATTTATTCAAATTTCTATATACCTGTACAAATTAACAGAAGGTCAAAATAATAATAATAATGATAATAATGATGATGATGATGATGATGATGATAATATTAATAACGGGTTCTCCTCGATGCGTTGTAATTTTCACAATGTTATCCCGAAAATAGTATATAGAGCGACAAATGTGGCAAGCGTAGATGGTCCTCTAGTAAAAAAAGAATTTTCGGGAAAAAAAGATAAAAAAAATTAATTGATTAAATATCTATTGTGGGAAATTAGGCGTTGCCCGATGTCTCATATTCAGTCGTAAGCAAAACATTCATACACTGAACATTATCAACCGTCTTACCATTATATAATATAGTAGCATAGTCTTATCATTATCAACAACTTAGTTATGGGGTCAAATTACTATTTTTCTCCTCTTCGTGCTGCAATTTACTTGTCGTTCGGGGGCACAATTTCAGCGACACAGATATGCAAGACGAATATTATGAAGATAATATAATTTAACAATCATTCACCTTTTGCAATCGTAAAAATTTGAGGTGGATTAAGGCCATACCATAAACAGTCTTGCATCGATGTATTCTTACAACATGAACATTAATAACAATCTTACGATACTATATTATAAAAGTCATCACTTTTGTAGGTCGTACAACTTCAAGGTTTAGAAAAATCTAACCATAATAAGCCATGCATGGATCCAACCTTACGGTATGAACATTGCTAACAATCTTACAGTCGATCACTTTGCAATCATATAACTTTGAGGTTGAAAATAGTGTTATCATAATTCCTCGTTGTCGTGTATCACCGCAGTCTTACAACACCATCATTACTAACAATGTTACAATAATATAATATAACAGTCCATCACTAACAATCGTACAAATTTGAGGTTCAAAAAGATCTTACCATAATAATGATGATGATGATGATGATGATAAAATTAACAATAATTTAATAGTTAAGGCAGTAATTAAAAATGTTAATAACAGCTTCTCCTCGATGCGTCGTAAATTTTACAATATTATCCCGAAAATAGTATATAGAGCGGAAAATGCGGCAAGAGTAGATAATCCTCTAATAAAAAAAAGTTTCGGGAAAAAAGATAAACAAATTAATTGATTAAATATCCATTGTGGCAAATTAGGCGTTACCCGATATCTCATATTCAGTCGTTCAGCAAAACATTCATACACTATGAACATTATCAACCGTCTTACCATTTTGTAATATAATAGTACAGTCTTATCATTATCAACAACATAATTCTGGGGTCAAATTACTCTTTTTCTCCTACTTGTTGTTCGGGGGCACAATTTCAGCGATACAGACATGCAAGACGGATATTATGAACATTCTTGAGATAATATAATATAACAGTCGTTCACTTTTGCAATCGTACAAATTTAAGGTGGAAGGAGGTCATACCATAAACAGTCTTGCACTGATGCAGTCTTACAACATGAACATTAATAACAATCTTATGATATTATATTATAACAGTCATCACTTTTGCAGTCGTACAACTTCAAGGTTTTAAAAAGTCTAAACATAATAAGTCATGCATGGATCCAGCCTTACGATATGAACATTAGTAACAGTCATACGATCGATCACTTTGCAATCATACAACTTTGAGGTTGAAATAGTATTATCATAATCACTCGTTATCGTGTATCAACCCAGTCTTACAACACCATAATTACTTACAATCTTACAATAATATAATATAACATTCGATCACTTACAATCGTACAAATTTGAGGTTCAAAAGGATCTTAACATAATACTAATGATTATGATGATGATGATGATGATGTATTAATAATAATAATAAAAATATAATTATTAAGGGCAATAAATAATTAAAAATGTTAAGAACAGTTTCTCCTCGATGCGTCGGAATTTTCACAATGTTATCCCGAAATAGTATATAGAGCGGCAAATGTGACAAGAGTAGATGGTCCTCTAGTAAAAAAGAAAAAGAGAAACAAATTAATTGATTAAATATCTATTGTGGCAAATTAGACGTTACTCGGTGTCTCATATTCAGTTGTGCAACAAACATTCATACACTATGAACATTATCAACCGTCTGACCATTATATAATTTAGTAGTACCGTCTTATCATTATCAACAACTTAATTTTGGGGTCAAATTACTCTTTTTCTCCTCTTCGTGCTGCAATTTACTTGTCGTTCGGGGGCACAATTTCAGCGACACAGACATGAGACAAATATTATGAACAGTCCTAAGATAATATAATATAACAGTCGTTCACTTTTGCAATCGTACAAATTTGAGGTGGAAAAAGGTCATACCATAAACAGTCTTGCACTGATGCAGTCTTATAACATGAACATTAATAAGAATTTTACAGTCATACAACTTCAAGGTTTAAAAAAGTCTAACCATAATAAGCCACAGATGGATCCAGCCTTACGATATGAACATTAGTAACAGTCATACAGCCGATCACTTTGCAATCATACAACTTTGAGGTTGAAAATGGTCTTATCATAATCACTCATTGTCGTGTATCAACGCAGTCTTTCAACACCATCATTACTTACATTCTTACAATAATATAACATAACAGTCGATCACTTACAATCGTACGAATTTGAGGTTAAAAAAAATCTTACCATAATCAGTCGTGAACGGACGCGGCCTTACAACATAAAATTATTAACAGCCCGACAATTGCCCAGCCGCACAACATTAACCTTATAAGTAGTCTTATTACTATATATTATTATAGTAGGTCAGCAAAGCAGTCTTTACAACATGCAATAGTTGGCTTCATCTGGCACAACACAAACTCAACAACTAAAATATTTTGTATAGAATATGAATAAGTTAATATATCAATAATTACTTTAACATATGTGATAAATCCACGCGAGACCGTAAGCTAATTTCTTTCTATGGTCGCAATGAAAAAGACTACTTCGATGCCCAATCTTTCTGGGGGTCGAATGTGTAGTTGATATCCAGGAAACACATGATGTAGTCATGGCGAACTAAGCAAGAACACAATGATAATGAAAACAATAAACAGATAAATAAATAATAACTTCCTACCTTTATCCTAGCGTGTCGCAGATGGGTGCAATGTCTTTTGCAATCTCATGCATGTATGACTCTAATGGTGAACCCCATCATCTGCTTAGAGGTGTCCCAGGTAATAAATAGCATTGGTTATTATAATCAATTATTTCTTGCAGATAAATAACGATGTTGTAAGAATGCTCCATTAACCGACTGTTATATTATGCAATGTAAAGGCCATCTCCAACCCACAAAATAAAAAATACAGTTGTATCTACACAAAAAAGTTGCTAAGTGTTTCCACTCCAAAACTACAGTTATATTTACATGTATTATCCCCTGAAAATTACAGAGAGGAAGCTCATGGAAAGGCATAATGGATTTGACAGTATTAAATCAAGAACTATTAGCCGCAAGATTGCAATCAACAAACCAAACCTACATCGATGTCTTCATTGTAGATGAAGCTGTCGTGAAAAATGATGCGGCAATCATCCTTGGTAACCTGCATAAATCAAGCATGTCGTTTTTCACTTCTCCATCTCAAGCCTCTTGTTTTGCAAGTGCGGAGATCATGAATCGTAGTAGTTCTTTTACATCCGATGACGCTAATCCTTTTGCTTTTAGGTGTTGTAAGAATGCTTGGCGTCGTGGAACTCGCCACCATGAAACAATTGTTTTCGTTTGATGTCTTCCCCTCTGTATATCATGTTTAATTCAACAATTGATATCCATTGATCAGAAATACAGTGCATGTCATCCCAACAGTCCAAGGAGGTAATAAGCCCATATCACATCCCAATGTATTTGCATTATTGAAAAATGTATGAGTGTCGAGCTAAAATATTAAATATATCATCAAATATTAATCTATACACATATTTCTCTTCATATTGTCCCATTGGGTACCAGACCCATAAGAATATTCAGTTTATTTAAGGTGTACTTTGAAGGTGTTAGATGGTGACTGTTGTATTCACTGAATGGAAGCTGCACAAACCTGATAAATAATGAACGGAGAAGTACTTATTTATACCTCAACTAAATGTCAAAATCTGAGTTGTAGCCATTGACTGAACCCAATCCAAAGCATCCTTTTTTCGTACATCCTCGGCTTCAAAAGAACCACGTCCTTCTTTGAAGCCCAATTGTGCATATCATCAGCTCTCGATGAAGAATCCGATAAGAATCCACATCTCTCCCTCCTCTCGAACCCACCAAAAGCCGTGGTATGTTTCTTTGCCGCAACTCAATTGTTGGTTTCATTTGTAAAGGAGGTTTGATGAATGACACTCTTCGTTGTCTTCTTTGATGATAAGAAGGTACATCATGTTATAGACAATTAGTGGCACACATCCACAAAAAAAAAAAAAAGGCCAATAAAAAAAAAACATAATGTTGAATTAGTAATAAAAGGAGAGAAAATATGGCTTTGACCATTAGAAGAGCCGGTGAATGTGGAGCTCCTTGCAACATCTCAAGGTACGCTTTCTGCGATACTCTGAAAAGACATTTATCACATGAGTTAAGAGGATATACAGGTCGAATGCTTTGAAGAGTAAGTTAGATACCTCTAATCCCCTGAAATCGATAATGAACATGAGCCATTGTTCTTGTAGACTAACACATAAATAGATAATGTACAACAATTCCTTTGGATTAGATTACAACTGGTCATTTAAAAAGGATGAAAAGATTGGAATAGTGTTTTTTATAACCTGGGAGATAGAGCTAACTTTTCGGTCAAGAGCAAAGCCCAGATAGCCTCTAAGTCAACAAACTCCGGTTCATCTGCAGAGTTTGAATCAGAATCAAACTCGTTGTAACTTTGCATATTACCTTGTCAATGATGTATGTAATTATACGTAAAGTAAGCGTGTGTTGTATAAATAAGATATATACTATGATCTTTCTTGATGCCTAGCCCGAATTCCCGTAGATACTAATCAACGACACTACATAGATTGGACATGGATTTCCATAAAACCCTTTTTATGTTACATTGTAGGGAAAAAAATCATATGTTGGTACCCTTAAAGAATACAAAATCGAGCAGACCAAACCCAAGCGTGCTCATGTTAGCTTCTCAAGCCCACGTACGCAGATAAATATTGTACGATCCAGCATGATTGGGTGAAATCAAAGGTAAAAAGTTAAAGCTTTTAAGAAATCAAAATGGAACTGAATCAATACACTACATAGTAAAGAATGACTGCTAGTGGAGAAATTTTGACTGGTGTTAGGAACAGTCTTACACTATAAACTTACAATTATTAATATAACAGTCGATCAGCTAAGTATTCATGCAACATTGATGTTAAAAATAGTCTTACCATAAACAGTATGATAACAGTCTTTCAACATTAATGTTAATAACTGTCTTACGTACTCAGTGGTGAACCAACACGTTTGGACAATATGAATATTAGTAACAACCATACAATATATAATACAAAAATCATTCAGTAGATATTAATCAGCGATAACACATAGGTTGGTCTTTGAATCCCATAAAACCCTTTCATGTTAAACTGTAGAGAAAAAAATCACAAGTAGATACCCTTAAGCATACAAAATTGAGCATGACCAAACCCATGTGGTGCTCTTGGTCACCTCTCAAACCCGCATATGCAGATAAACGTTGTAAGATCGAGCATGATTGGTTGAGAATCGAAGGAAAAAGGTTAAAGCTTTTAAGAAATTAAAATGGAATTTAATCATGCACATCACAGGAAGAATCATTGTTAATGAAGAAATTTTGACTTATATGCATATCTCTAAATTACCAATAAAGGACTATTCGCTACACCTTGAGCAAACTATTACTATCTCATTCGAAAACAAATAGGATCGGGCTATTTCTATATTTTCCTCTTATTTTCCCCTTTGCGACCCATTTTCCTTCATAAATTTCCAAATTTATAAAACCGAAAATAGTAAATGATAAAAAATCATCCAAAAAATAAAACAGATATTAACACTGAGCAGATCTCTGGGAGGTGGATGGATAGACTCATTAGGCCCATTTCTATTATTGACCGTGAACGTCATCTTCAAGCCCCATGTCGTATGTACTTCCAAATGGCAGTGCATAGCCAAACACCTACTACTAAATTTATTTTTATTAAAAAATGATGAATATCCAATATATATAGATGAATTAATTAAATAAATAACAGAGACTCACCGGGATTATTGGCGGTGAACCTTATAGCTACCCATCCACCGAGATACTCATATCCTTTTGTGGACAAACATTGATTGAAATAACAAAGGTGGTGCGGTGTATTAATAATCGTTCAATTTGATGTTGAATCCAATAGCATAGTTCACTTTTTCGAAGGCCTCTTTTAAGGTGCAAGCCCAGTCATCGCACTCGACGTTTCAGTTAAGTAGTTTCCCTTCATTTGCTTTCCTCAGTAGCTTCTTTCCAGCCACACCGCCTTCTGTCTGGGGACTATAGGTGAGGAACTCAATAGAGACAATTGCGTTACCCTCTTTTCAAGTATTATCCCCTGGAAGAAGCGCAGAGTAATGCATAATGGATTTGATACAACATCAAATCAAGAACTATTAATTACAACAAAACAAACCTAATCGATGTCTTCATTGTATATGAAATTGTCCTGAAAAATGATGCGGCGACTATCCTTTGTACCCTGCATAAATCAAGATATGTCGTTTTCACTTCTCTATCTCAAGCCTCTCGTTTTGCAAGTGCAGAGACCATGAATCATAGTAGTTCTTTTACATCCGATGACGCTAATCCTTTTGCTTTTAGATGTTGTAAGAATGCTTGGCGTCGTGGAACTCACCATCGTGAAACAGTTTTTTTTGTTTGATCTCCCTCCCTCTCTTTGTCACTTTTGAGTACAATAATTGATATCTGTTGATCAGAAATACAGTGCATGACATCCCAAAAGTTCATGGAGGTCAAAAGCTCATATCACATCCCAGGTATATGCATTATTAACAAATGTATGACTGCTGAGTTGATATTTGTTGATCAGAAATACATTGCATGCATTCCCAACAGCTCAAGGAGGTCGAATGCCCATATCACACACAAGGTATATGCATTTATTAAAAAACGTATGACTATTGAGCTGAAATATTAATCAAACGTGTGACTGTTGAATACAGTGTCTCTAACTTAAAATTTAATGTCAACAGTCCCAAAATGGTAATTTGCACATGTCATGTTGGCGTGTCATGCAGGGGTTGAATGTGGTGCTGACGTGTCAGCTCAAGACAGTCTGAATCCTTCTTTTATATATATAGATTACTATTATTATTATTATTATTATTATTATTATCTTTTCTCTTAATAAAGCCTCATAAGTTGATATAAGATTTTAATTTCAATTTTGATTATTAATCAATTAGATTAAATCTATAATTAATATTGAGAAAAAAGTAATAATAATGAACCCATGTTAACAAAAGAATAATTGATCCATAGATGTTCGTGCATTCGTGATCTCATGTATATAGTGCGCATTTTACTAGTCTTATCCCGAGACGAAATATTGGCTTTGGAAAGTGAACTCCAAATGCGATTCTAGAGAAATATCCGGTCATATAAATCAGAAATACTTACCAACAATCAAAGACAATAGTCTGCTGATTTTATGGCTGAAACGGTGGGAGAGTTGACAACGAAAATCTGCAAACTTGACAAGTTCGAGGGCGTAGATTTCCGTCGCTGGCAAAAGAAGATGCACTTCCTCATGATGACCCTGAAGGTGGTGTACGTGCTGAGTACGCCCATGCCTGAGATCGTTGAAAACGAAACACTGGAGGATGCCCGAAGGAGGAGAAAATGGGAGAACGATGACTACACTTGTCGGGGCCATATTCTGAATGGGATGTTGGATTCATTATTCGACATCTATCAGAACTTTGAATCTACAAAAGACTTATGGGATGACCTCGAAGCGAAGTACATGGTAGAAGACGCTTCAAGCAAGAAATTCCTGGTTAGCAATTTTAATAACTATAAAATGATCGATGCGAGACCGGTGATGGAGCAATACAATGAACTACCTCGTATTCTTGGCCAATTCGCTCAACACCAACTTATGATGGATTAGGCAATGTCTGTTTCGGGCATCATTGATAAGTTGCCACCATCATGGAAAGATTTCAAGCACACTCTCATGCATAAAAAAAAGGAATTGTCCTTGGTACAATTGAGTGGTCATTTGCGTATAGAGGAATCTCTAAGGGAGCAAGAAAATGACCAACCAAAGGGCAAAAACAGTGCTGGAACATCTAGTGTTCACATGGTGGAGGAGCGTGTCAAATACAACAACAAACGCAAGGGACATGGTGATAACCATGGAGGTTCCAACAAAAAGCCTGAAGCGGCTTGATGGAAATGTGGAAAACCTGGGAATTTCAAAAAGGATTGCCGGGTTGGAAAATGTGGTAGTCAAACAAAGAACACCAAAGGAGCAAGCAATTCGGGTAACGGGCCTAAAAACCCTAACCCTAAACAAGGTCAGGATTTAAACGTTTGTTTTAATTCCGGTATACATTATGTATCTACCAGTCCTGAGGCATTTTATGTGCAGGATGATGATGAAGCATGGTGGATTGACTCGGGTGCCACAACTCATGCATGTAAAGATCGAAGCTGGTTTAAAGATTTTTGACCAGTTGAAGACGGATATGCTTTACATATGGGCAACGAGTCAAGTGCTCCGATATTTGGTGTGGGAAGTGTAGTTTTAGAATTTACTTCTGGAAAAGCTATTACTTTAAGTAATGTTTTGTTTGTACCAAAGTTGCGTAAGAATTTAGTGTCTGGTCCTGTCTTGAACAAATGTGGTTACAAGCAGGTGTTTGAATCAGACAAATTTGTATTGACAAAGTCCGGTAATTTTATCGGTTTTGGTTATTACAATAATGGCATGTTTAAGTTAAATTTAAATAAATTGCGCTCTTACAATGATTCTGCATTAATGACATGTTCTAAAGTGAATGATTACGTGCTTTGGCATGCTAGACTAGGACATGTTCATTATAGACGAATTTATGAAATGTCAAAGGAAGGTTTAATACCAGCTTTTGACATTAATACTGAAAAATGTAAGACTTGCATGCTAACTAAGATCACGAGGCAACCTTTTCATACGGTGACGCGTTTCTCGGTAGTATTTGATCTTATTCCTAGTAATTTATGTGATTTGCATGCTACTCATTCGTTAAGAAATAAACGATATTTTGCTACGTTTATAGATGGTGCTTCTAGATTTTGTTACGTTTACTTGCTGCAAAGTAAAGATGAAGCATTATAAATTTATTATTTATGATAATGAAGTTGAATTGCAACAAAATGACATGATCAAAAGACTCAGAACGGATAGAGGTGGTGAATACTTTTAATCCGACCTACTTTCAATCAGTAGGGATTATTCATGAGACTACCGCTCCATATACCCCACAGCAAAACGGTGTATCTGAGAGAAAGAATAGAATCCTAAAAGAAATGGTTAATTCCATGTTATCGTACTCGGATTGAGTGGCGGATTCTGGGGTGAAGCTATGCTGACGGCTTGTTATTTGCTTAATAGGGTTCCACATAAAAGGAACAAGTTGACTCCTTATGAACTTTGGTTTAAAAAGAAACCAATGTTGAACTATCTTCGTGTTTGGGGTTGTCGATCAGTTGTAAGACTTTCCGAACCGAAGAAGAAAAGTTTAGGTGAAAGAGGTATAGATTGTATCTTTATTGGATATGCTGAGCATTCCAAGGCTTATAGGTTCTATGTAATCGAACCTAATGATTCTGTTTCGGTTAACACCGTGATTGAATCGAGAGATGCAATTTTTTATGAGAATCGTTTCTCAAGTATACCTAGACTTAAGGACCTCATTTCCATCACAAGTGGTAAGGAGGAAAGTTTTGATTTGACTAGTAATAAGTCACTTGAACTTAGGAAAAGCAAAAGGGGAAGAAAACCAAACTCGTATGGACCTGATTTTCAGTTATATTTAATTGAGGGTTCCAGGGATGAGGTTTCAACCCAATACCTATATTGTTTCAATGTTGAGGATGATCCAAAAACATTTGATGAAGCAATGAAGTCTCAGGATGTTGCTTTTTGGAAGGAAACAATTAATGGTGAGATGGATTCCATCATGGGAAAGAATACTTGTTATCCGATTTACCACCAAGCTGCAAACCTTTGGGTTGCAAATGGATCTTCACAAGAAAGATGAGAGTCGATGGAACGACTGAAAAGTTCAAGGCGAGATTAGTCATTCAAGGGTTTAAACAAAAACCGGGAATCGACTATTTTGATATGTATGCACCTATTGCTCGTATCTCGACTATTAGATTACTGATTGCATTGGCAGCTATTCATAATCTCGTAAGTCATCAAATGGATGTGAAAACTGCATTCTTGAATGGTGAATTAGATGAGGAAGTTTACATGAAACAACATGAACGCTTTATCATGCCGGGAAATGAAAACAAGGTGTGTAAACTTGTTAAATCCTTGTATGGATTAAAACAAGCACCTAAGCAGTGGCATCAAAAGTTTGATGAAGTTGTCTTGTCCAGTGGCTACAATTTGAAGCAGACAAGTGTGTATACAGCAAGTTTGATAACTTGGGTAATGGAGTAATCATTTGCTTATATGCTGATGACATGTTGATCTTTGGCACTGATCTGAAACAAATCGACTTGACTAAGGAAGTTTATTCATTTAGATTCTCCGAAAGATATGGAGGAGGCTGACGTGATCTTAGGTATTAGGATCAAACATGAAAACAAAGGAATTGCTATTACACAATCTCGTTATATTGAGGAAGTGTTAAAGAAATTCAATTGTTTTTATTGTACTCCGGTGAGTACTCCTTTAGATACAAGTATGAAACTTTTGTCTAATAAAGGTGAGCCCGTTTCACAACTTGAGTATTCTAAAGTGATTGGATGCTTAATGTATGCCATGACGAGCACAAGGCCGGACATTGCGTATGCTGTAGGAAAACTCATTAGGTTTACTAGTAATCCTAGTACACATCATTGGCAAGCAATAAGGCGGGTGTTTAAGTACCTAAAGAAAACTATAAATTATAGTTTATTATACATTGGATCTCCTTCAGTACTAGAAGGATATTGTGATGCAAGTTGGATCTCGAATCCGAAAGATCATTCCTCGACAAGCGGATGGGTATTCTTGCTTGGAGGAGGAGCAATATCGTGGGCTTCTGATAAACGTATTTTTATACGTTTATCTCTATCATATTTAGGCCGTAACTTGGTTTATTTGAGTTATCATGTACTTATATTCAAGATTTTACCTATGTTTTGATAGTGAAGTAACATAAGATGTCAATAGGGACCAATCAAGAAAATATGGGGCAAAAATGACCAAGTACACCAGAAATACGGCTTCTCCAAGTAAACTACACGGCCGTGTCTCATCACTCGAACAGGATAATAAGCATCGGCAACTTAACACGGCTTCTTACTACTCACAACACGGCCGTGTTTGTCATATCAGCACCAACGTAAGCCTCGGCAAGTTAACACGGCTCCAACCGACAAACAACACGGCCGTGCTAGCATCATCAGTATTCAACGGAAGCCTCGGCAATTTCACACTGCCTTGAGCGATATTTTATACGGCCGTGTGATCATAAGTGAAAGAGGGAAGCCTCGGCATCTTTACACGGTTTATGGCGTGAATCTACACGGCCGTGTGGATATTCAGTGTCGGCAAACGAGGCCTCAGCATTGTTATACAGCTGTGTCTGTCGGTGGAACAAGCCGTGTTTCATACCACTTTCTATATATGTCGCACTTCTCAACCCAGATCTGGAACTAGATCGACATAACTTACTTCCAAAAGATAAAATACACCTAAGGGACGTCTCAAAACCCATAGGAATCAATCAAAACGATTCCTAGGTGCTAAACTGAAGATCCGAAGCTCATTTTATCCAAGATCAAGCACAAAGAACGTTGGATCTGCGTGGCCTCGTAAAATAGGGAAGATCTATGTATTCTCTCTGCTTTATTTTGTATACGATTCGTACATCTCTGTTAAACACGAGTAGCTAAGCTTTTTATGTGCTCGGAATTCAAAATCCCGAGCACATTCTTCTTTACTTGAAAAGTTACTCTAAAATCTTCAGTCGTGTCTTAAGTTCTTTCATCGTATTAGTTTAAGTTGTCGTGATCAAGTTCAAATATACAGAAAATCACAAACTACTTGTTAGGCTAAATAACGAATTGATAGGTAATTACTAGTAATCAATGTTATTCCTCGTGTTCGATACTCGGATACTCGCTAAGCTATTCTACAAACGATAGGTACACTACCTATCGCGCGTGGTGCTAGTTTAACGTATTCATTTTAATTATTACTTGACGTATATGCACGAATCTCTACACCATAATTAAGAGCACACGCCTGCGCGATCAAGTGTTTGGCGCCGTTGCCCGGGAATAGATTGATATTAGGAAAACCCGAGTTCGGTAATTTAGCCATTTATTTATTTGTGATTTAATTCTTGTTAATCAACGTTTCTCATCTGTAACTATCTTTTGGTTTTTGTTCCGTTACCCAGCTAACGTGGTTCGTCGACTTTTTCAGGTACACTTATACGGTGAATGACCCGAAGCCATCCATCGTATCCACTTGTTGAAGGATCTCTAAATTTTGAGCCTATATTGCTATGAGTCTGAGACAAAAACTTTCGAAAGTCATTCGTCCAACGAATCAATTCAGCTAGTCGATTACTCTCAGGACACCGCAAGCACCTCTCACCCAGAGAGGTCAGTCGATAGTTCGGGAACACCGAAGGAGATGGCAGATCAAGAAGCTAATAACGAGGAGCAATCACTGCAAGATTTGCTCAAGAACTTATGGCTTCAAATGATATTTCAGACGGCTCAATTCGAGGGCAACTCTGAAGATGATCTGTACAAACACATCAAAGCATTCTTGGCAATTACGGACATCATCAAAATCAATGGGGTGTCGAATGATGCAATCAATCTTATGTTGTTTCCATTCTCTATCAAGGATAAGGCAAGAGAGTGGTTGGAGCTACTACAACCGAAATCTATCACTACTTAGGACGAACTGCGCGGGGCTTTTCTTGGCTACTTTTTCCCACAATCGAAGGTTCTCAGGTTAAAGACTGAAATTTCACTCTTTCATCAGAAGGACATGGAGAATGACGAAGTATGAGAGAGGTACAAGCGTTGTTGAAGAAATGCACGCAACATGGAATGACGAAGGTAGCAATCATCAATAGATTCCACGAGGCACTCAACGATCAAACGGCTCATATGCTAGCCGGTGCCGCAATCGAATGACTTGTGAAGCTTAGTGCCACTGAAGCCTGTAATCTAATAGAAGAATATACGAGAAATAGCTTCATGCAAGGCAGCCCAAGAATGAGGGCGCCTGGAATGTTCGAAGTGAACAACTATACAGCGATGAACGCTAAGTTTGATGCTCTTCAACAGCAAATGGCCACGACGCAAACCCAACTTCAAACGGTGTTAAATGCTCTTATACCAAAGGCCGCTCAACCGCAAGCCGTCAATGCTGTGATAACCCCGATGGCCGCAGCACCACCTCAACAAATACCATACATACCTCACTGCGGTAATTGTGGCAGCTCACGAGACTTCGGAATGTCAATCCATACCACCTGTAAAGCATGTTGACTACATGGGCAATTACCAAGGCCAGAGGAGTTTTCAACCTCGAGCACACCCGAACATGTCCTGCGGCAATCAAGGCCAGCAAATGCAGAGGCAGTCCGGATTCCAGCAAGGGTCACCACCGGGATTTCAATCTAGCGGATTAAGCAATCATTATCAAAATCCAGCTCAAGGGTCAGGACCTAATGACATGAAGGATATGAAGGGTATGATGGAGATTCTCCTCTCAAACTTCAACAAGACTACTCAAGCCCATGAGAGCCTATTAACGAAGATGGAAGAACATTTCCAAACCATCGATCTATGAGCTCAAAACACTGATGCTTCAGTACGGAAATTGGAGCAACAACTGGGCCAAATAGCGAAATAATTGGCGGAACGACCTCAAGGATCGCTCCCGAGCTATACTGAGACGAATCCAAGGGAACATTACAAGGCCGTCTCCTTGAGAAGTGGAAAGGAAGTGCAGGAGCAAGAGCAGCCCGTGATGAACAACCCACATAAAAGGTTGATATCGAGGTCCACAAAGAGCAAGACATTGAGAAAACCGAAGAAGAGAAACTCGAGGCTGAAGCTGAAAACGGAACGGAGAAGGAGATCAATCGAGCACCGGTGAAGCCATATCAACCGAAGATCTCATATTCGGCTAGGTTGAAAAAGAATCGAGACGAGGAGTAATTTGGCAAATTTATGGGTATGTGTAAACAAATGCATATAAACTTAACGTTTGTTGAAGCTATTACACATATGCCTCGTTTCGCGAAGTTCCTCAAGGACTTGCTCACCAACCGAAGGAAGCTCGAAGACGTTTCTACTGTGTGCCTACGAGGAGAGTGTTCAGCAATTTTACAAAGCAAGATGCCGAAGAAGCTTAAAGATCCATGGAGTTTTACTATCCATGTCGTATATGATATGTTGTTGTTGAACGGGCATTAGCCAACCTATGAGCTAGTATAAATCTGATGCCTTATTCTATGTTTAAGAGATTAGGTTTAGGCTAGCCAAAACCCACTAGGATGAGCCTCAAGTTGGCTGATAGATCCTTAAAATACCCTCGAGGTGTTATCGAAGATGTCTTGGTGAAAGTGGACAAGTTCATAATTCCCGTCGATTTCGTCATTTTGGATATGGAGGAAGATGAAAATATTCCTCTTATGTTAGGTCGACCATTCTTAGCCACTGGTGAAACCATGATAGATGTTAGAAATGGTACTTTGACCTTATTGGTTGATGGCGAGAAAGTGACTTTCAACATGGCAGATTCTATGAAATGTCCTAGCTCACTTGACGATAAGTGTTATTACTTGGATGTCTTTGAACATGACTTTATCTTTTCTGTGCAAGGTCTGTCGCAGGTTTTTGGCGGAGGCGATACACAATCATCCATGATGGTGGCCACCGATGAGTGCGAAGAAGATAATGACGAGCCTGTGACGACAGTCCACGAAAATAAAGAGGAGGACAAAGAGAAGAGCTCGATCGAAGAGCCACCTGTCCTAGAGTTGAAACAACTGCCTGAACATCTCGAATATGCATTTCTAGAAGGCGAGTCGAATCTACCAGTGATAATATCTTCAAGCCTCAGCGACAAGCAAAAAGATCATCTGCTGAAGGTGCTGCGAGAGCAC
Source organism: Linderniella brevidens (assembly GCA_004919715.1). Lineage (NCBI taxonomy): Eukaryota > Viridiplantae > Streptophyta > Magnoliopsida > Lamiales > Linderniaceae > Linderniella > Linderniella brevidens. Next base: position 13,246,534 of record SWDC01000156.1, on the reverse strand, counting down.
AAAAAGGCCTTAGCATGGAAGATATCCGACATTCTGGGTATTAGCCCAAGCTTCTGCACACATAAGATTCTAATGGAGGATGACTTCAAACCTGTCGCCCAACTGAAAAGGAGGCTAAACCCTAACATGAAGGATGTCGTGAAGAAGGAAGTCATTAAGCTACTAGATGTCGGAGTGATCTACCCGATTCCTGATAGTGCATGGGTGAGTCACGTCCAAGTGCTTCCAAAGAAGGGAGGCATGACGTTCGTCCCCAACGAAAGGAACGAGTTGATTCCGACGAGAACAGTAACTGGATGGCGCGTGTGCATCGACTACGGAAAATTGAACGATGCCACAGAAATAATCATTTCCCTCTACCCTTTATTGATCAAATGCTTGAAAAGTTATCAGAACATGCATTTTACTGTTTTCTTGATGGGCCTGTCAGGTTACTTGCATATTCCAATAGCTCCGGAGCACCAAGAGAAGACGACATTCACCTGTCCGTTTGGTACGTTCGCTTAACGACGGATGTCGTTTGGTCTTTGCAATGCCCGAACCACGTTTCAGCGATGTATGATGGCGATCTTCGATGAATTGGTGGGCGAAATCATGGAGGTGTTCATGGATGATTTCTCAGTTTTTGGTACCTCTTTCGATGCTTGTCTAATTAATCTTGAATGTGTGTTAGCATGCTGTGAAGAGACTAATCTAGTCTTAATTTGGAAAAATGTCATTTCATGGTTCGAGAGGGTATAGTTTTGGGACACAAGATTTCTTCTAAAGGAATCAAAGTGGATCGGGCTAAGGTAGAGACAATAGAAAAGCTACATGTTCCCTCGAACGTGAAATCTGTTACGAGTTTCCTAGGTCATGCAGGATATTATCGAAGATTCATTAAAGACTTTTCAAAAATTGCACGACCTATGTCTAAGCTGCTAGAAAAAAATGATCCATTTGACTTTAATGATGAATGCGTTAATGCTTTCAATTTGCTTAAGGAAAAGCTGACCTCTGCACCTATTATGTTTGCTCCCGATTGCGAGTTACCCTTTGAACTTATGTGCGATGCTAGTGACTACGCAGTTGGAGCTGTACTGGGACAGCAGAAGGATAATCACTTTCGGCCGATCTACTATGCGAGTAAAACATTGGACTCGGCCCAATGCAACACCACCGAAAAGGAGCTTCTCGTTGTCGTATTCCCCTTCGACAAATTCAGGTCATATCTTATTTTGACTAAAGTTGTTTTTACTGACCATTCTGCATTGAAGTACTTGCTAGCAAAGCCAGACGCCAAATCGCGGCTCGATGGATCTTGCTCCTCCAAGAATTTGATATTGAGATCCGCAACAAGAAGGGTACCGAGAATGTGGTAGCAGATCACCTCGCTCGACTAGACGAATCCGAGATACTGAACCCCGACAACTAAACGATCCACGACACATTCCCAGACGAACATCTATACGCCATAAAAGTGGTAAATGAAGAAGTCTCGTGGTTTGCAGATTTTGCTAATTATCCTGTTGCGAGGATCCTACCAAAAGAGTAAACAAGTCAACAAAAGAAGAAATTCATTTCCGACCTCAAATACTGCTTTTGGGAAGACCCTTTTCTTTTCAGTAGATGTGCAGACCAAAGTCATTCGACGTTGTGTTTCTTTCCCCGAAACAATGAAGATTATCGAGCATTGCCACAGCGGACCTGCCGGAGGACACTATGCAGCCAATCGCACTGCTCAAAAGGTGTTAGAATGTGGATTCTACTGGACGACGATCTTTAAGGATGCTCATAGGTACGTTGACACATGTGATCAATGTCAACGATGAGGTAATATCTCAAAACGCGATGAAATGCCCCGAACTTTATTTTAGTATGCGAAGTATTTGATGTTTGGGGCATAGACTTTTTGGGCCCTTTTCCTAGCTCGTACAATAACAAGTACATTATTGTGGCTGTTGATTATGGTTCTAAGTCGGCCGAGGCCCAAGCCTTACCCACTCTAACGATGCAAGAGTCGTTGTTAAATTCTTACGAGCGTTGTTTACACGGTTCGGGGCACCTAAATGCATCATTAGTAATATGGATATTCATTTTTGTAACTTCCAATTTGAACGAACCTTAGAAAAATATGGTGTTAAGCATAGTGTCTCTACCCCGTATCATCCTCAAGCTAGTGGCCAAGTAGAGGTTGTAAATCGGGAGCTGAAACGCATCCTAGAGAAAACCATAGATGGGAACTGACGGAAATGGGCAAGTAAATTGAACGATGCACTTTGGGCTTATAGAACGGCATATAAGACACCCATAGGTACTATACCGTATAGACTAGTTTACGAAAAGGCGTGTCACCTTCCCGTCGAATCAGAACATAAAGCCAATTGGACAATTAAGTCAGTAAATCTTGATTTGGAGCGAGCCGGTGAAAAACGTAAGCTCCAAATCAATGAGCTTGATGAGTGGCCTTTGTCGGCATACGATAACGCAAGAATGTATAAAGAGCGTTCAAAGGCTTATCATGATAAAAAGATTAAGCAACGGAGAGAATTTCGAGAAGGGGATCAAGTACTCCTCTTTAATTCTCGATTTAAACTCTTTCCCGGAAAGTTGATATCGCGTTGGTCTGGACCATTCATTATTACTCGTGTTTTCCCTTATGGTACTGTCGAGATTTATAATGATGAACAGGGAACTTTCAAGGTTAATGGCCAACGTTTGAAGCACTATTTCGGAGGCAAGAATGCACCAAGTGATAACGAGGTCATGTACCTCGACTTCAATCTAGCGTAAAGCGTGAAAAGGTACGTCCGACTTACGACGTTAAAGAAGCACTTCTTGGAAGGCAACCCAGGTATTTGCATTCACGTTTACTTTACTTTATAACTTAAGATCAGTTGCATTTCACGTTTATTTATTGCTATCGAAAAAAATAACAATAATAATAATAGTTATATTTATATATAGATAATAATAATAAATAATAAAATAAAAAATAACAATAAAAAAATTTAATAATAATAATAAAAGGGGAGCTGAATGATAGAGATGCGAAATGAGCGTGGTGACATAACGATTACATCGATGGACATCATGTTACAACCCAAAACAAAAAAGCTTGGAAGTTAAACCTTCCTTGCTTTAGTAAGCACGATTACATATTGATTATATGCAAGCACAATGGGTAACGATCCACGCCACAAAAGCGGCGATTGCAACCCCGAGCAAACCCAAAAGGATGAACAACTCAAACTTGAGTCTTTCTAGACTTTCCATCCTGAAGGTTTCTTGAGGGATGTTCTCACGTTCCGCATCTTCTCCAAAATTATACATTGCGAAGCTTAAAGATATAGTCGGAGAAGATTTATGTTGTGGTGCAGTAAAGCCTACATCGAGCACCACTTATTTATAGGCATGAGTGCAACGAAATGATAAGACATCATTAATTTCGCAATCCGATTTTTTCTTCAAAACGCCGTCTTTTGATTTGTGGAATACGGTGCCATTATGAACAAACTCGGATTTGCCTTTTTCGTTACAAAATCATATCCATAATCCCTATAAAAGATTTTGATGTCCCTGCGTTATGTCATACCTAACAATAGTTCCGCTCAAGTTTATGTCAGTACAATATTTACGTGCCTAACTATAGACCTACGTCAATGTTGGCTTAGCGTTGTAACATCGATAGAGCACGGTACGATGAAACTTAAGCACAACCTCTATCTTATATGAAACGGCCGTGTTTTACAAGCCAAGCTTTTTGCAAAGATTAGTTAGGCACAAACACGGCTAGGAGCCAAAGAACAACGGCCGTGTAACAACGCATAAGACCGTCCTTCGGCAACCAAAACGGCCGTGTTAGGATCTACTTGACAATTTCAAAGCCTTGGCGATGAAACACGTTGTATAATTTTCACACAGGTCGTGCTAAATCACTAACATGGCTTTATGTCACAAAACACGACCCTGTATCGTGTCGCTTAAATTTAATTGCGCCTCGGCAAAATCACACGGTTGGTTCTGAAGCCCTACACGACCGTGTTGCGTCAAATGAGAACATAATTTGTCACACGGTCAACTTAGGGAGCGACACGGCCGTGGTGCTGCCGATTGAGCACGTTGAAGCCTCGGTGGTTCTACACGGCATTGAACACGGCCGTTCTGATGGTACACTAAGCAAGAAAGACACGGCTTATGCATGTCGAGCCACGGCCGTGCTTCGATTCAAAAAAAATTATTATTATTATTTAGTTGCCACGCGCTTTAAACACGGCCTGGTGAATGGTCTACACGGCCGTGTGTGTGGCGAATTCAAAAAAGGTCGATCAAGCTCATTTGACACACACACATACACACAACCGCCGCATACAACATCCCACACCCACAACACACACAAAAATCATAAATTTCGAGTGTCTTAGGTCCGGAGACACCACCTAGAACGTATACACACAACTCAACTTCGCAAGAAACTCAAATCTAAGCGGGAAAGGTATGATTTGCTCATGAACCCTAAATTTTCAAATTTTAAGATTTCGTGAAATTCGCCTAAGTAATGTCTTGATTAATGATTGTTAAGTTAAAGCTACGTTGTGAACACCTTGGGCTAACCAATTTCATCGATTTTGTTGGTTTGATTTTGTCTCTTCTCATACGCATTGAAGGTGTTCGATGAAATGTCTTACCCAAAATTTTTATGCTGATGCTCATTCACGAATTTCTTATTTCATGAATGGTATTGTTTTCGATTTGGAGTTGCCTAATTCCACTTGAATGCTTGATATGCTCATATGATTTTGATTTTATATATATATTGGAATTTGACGTTCTCGTTCAATGTTTACGAAAGTTTGGTCGAGTCGAGTTGGTTAATCTTTTATGTTATTTCTCGCGATTCATTTTGAGTTTTGCAGGTACAATGTCTCGTAGAAATCCCTCTCGTGCTAGCTCATCTCGTAACCCAAACACTAGTCCACCACCACGCAGTAGGCGACGAGCAAATACCGAAACGACCGAAGAATTGCTTGCCGCCATGACCAACTTCGCCGGTGATCACCGAGAGCAACGTTACGAGAAGCTAAAGGGAATGGCATTCATGTACACCGATCGACTTCACCGAGAGACGCTCGAGCACCTCCACATCGTCCAACAAGTCGATAACTACCTCTCTAATAGTAGTTGGGACGCCCTCTTCAACATCGACGAAGAGGCTTACGAAGAGCTCACCCTCGCGTTCCTCACCACCTTCTCCTTTAATGAACACTCCTATAGAAACGGAGTCAAATTCCGTGCATTCAATAGGGAGATGGTGACGGACGTCGACTCTCTTTGTGAGGCCTTGGGATGTGAAGTTCCAAGAATCCAGAATGCCAATGACCCCCATCCAAAAGATCACTACAAGCATGTTCTAGATAAGAAAGTCGAGAGGAATGCGCGTTGGCACGCGATGATACGCCCGAGGGGACCAAACGAAGTTGCGCCCGAGTATAAAAGTACACAATCGAAGGCCTCCTCGTTGCAAGCATCGGGACTAAGGTACATTCATCGACTCTTTTCTACCTCTGTCACCCCACGAGGAGAGTCCAACGGCGTCGTCACCCTCCGGGATCTCTTCTACCTTTCCCGGATGTTCAACGGGCATAAGGTCCACCATGGGATCGCCATGGCCCTCGGCTTTAGGAAGCAGTCCGAGGCCCACGAGAACGGGAAGATTGTCGTGGGTCCGTTCATCACTAAGGTGGTGAAAGGTTTGGGGAATTGGCCGGCGAATGCTCCGGAAATGACGAAAGTTGGCGGTTGGAAGTCATTGAGCGCTGCGATGTTGTGTAGGATGAGGATGATCTCGAAGCTACCGGGATGGGTCAAGGAGAACTACTTCTATCAATGGCACGAGAACTATCGCGACCACACCGACATCCCACCGGCCTTTGCCATCGAAGGTCCGATACCGGCGCCAATCGACCCCACATTCGGCAGACCTTCACACTCAGCCGGACCTTCCTCGTTCGCTCCCGGAGGATCATCGGGCGTCGAGTCCTACATGAGAGCTGCAGACTTCGACGACCGTTTCAATGCCTTCCGCGAAGATATAGCCCAGCAGCGAGCTCAGGATCGACAGTACTATGAGGAGACACGAGCTCAGGACCGACAATACTACGAGGCGGTTCGGAATGCGGATAGGCAAGAGAATGCAGCTGCTCATCGCCACCACGAGAAGGAGCAACGAAAGCTCCAAAAGAGGCAGGACCGTCAGGAGAAGGCGATGAAGAAGGTACAAGATGCCTTGAGTTGCTCGTGGAGTCCCGTAAGCTCGTTGACCAAGGAGATGAATCATCATCCAGCGACGATGATTCCCACGAGTCATCGTCGGAGCCTGAGTCCTAGTTTTATTTTATCTTTATGTTGTTTCTTTTGTGAACTTTACATGCTTGAATGTACTTTTCTTTGATGTATACTATCACTTGTTAGACCATTACGCTTTGGTAATATTTGTTTTGACGTCTTTTTATTTCTTTCCAATTTCCACGTCATGAAAATGTCACGAGTGAACGTCCAAACGATACCTATGTGAAGCAATATGTTGAACCCACTCAAACCATCAAGTGTGGGGAGGAGGACTTGCTGCTCAAACTCAAACAACACACAATGGTCATGGATACATCAATTCAGGGGAGTTCAAGCATTTAAATAAATTCATCTTCCCATTTGTTCTTTTAATTAATACGTCTGGGGCGACGTATTTCTCAAGTGCGGGGAGGGGGAATTTATATGCGTAAATAAAAAATTTTTAGTGTGCATGAATCATTGAGAAATGCATGTTCTTTTAGTCCTTGACATGATTATTAGCTTCTCGTCATATTGATAATTTGCATGTTAAGGAATTTTGTGAGTAATTAGGACATGCTTCTGCTTGATTTCTTTCGATACGAATTACTTTAGTGATATTATAAAAGATTCGTACGCATGACCCATTTTGTGAGATTTTTGAGCTAATTGAGCTTTTTGCTAACTTCTTTGCTTGTGCGAGTAGTGCATAGTTTATTTCTACCTTGAACTTTCTTGTGTGATTTGTGTTGATACTGCTAAAGGTGTTGTTGTGTGAAAATGATGAAGGCAATAGGAAGTAAGTCCATAGCCAAAGTTACTGACCACGACTGATCACCGTAGTAAGCCACTTGGAGCCTAAACCTGTTTATTTGCAAAAACCTGGTATTATAAACCACTGACCTAAGTGACACCGAAAGTGGAAGTTGAGTGCCCAAGTGAAAAAGCGTAGCTCGGCCATAAAAAAAAAACAGAATGGAGAGAGCCTCATTGACGATAATCTCTCGCTAAGAACTCCTCCCTCGATAATCTCTATCCCGCAAAGGGACTAAGAGAAGAGGAGCATAGCGGCACAAAGAGGAGTTTTGATACGAAAAAAAAATTATCATGTGAAGAGAATTCGGATGGCAAGAGTTAGCCACGATATATGCGGCGCGCTATCGTACAACGGCACAAGACCAACACGACCTCTATGATTTATCCGATAAAAGTTTACTCCTCACTTGTGTCAGCTGAACCTAAACAAAACTCGGAGAAGACCTTATGATTCACGCCCTAGCACCGAGAGTAGTAGATTTACAATCCACTAGCAAGATTTTGGTAAGGGCTAAGCTATTGCATGAATGAGTGAATTCACCGACATATTAGCATATACACCGAGTGATTTGAGTGAATCCCAGCGAGGTACGAGTCTTGAGTAATGTTGCTAGGGGAATTCATGTTGTTACGAGTTAAGCATTAGTGTAGTGTTTCTAATTTCTTGCACTATTTTCATGTTTTCTATCTTAAATGAGGAGCTGCAAAGAAGTTGTGTCACGTTTTTGTGTCATTTCTCAGTTCTAATTTGCTTGAGAACAAGCAAAAGCTTAAGTGTGGGGAGGTTTGATGAACGTATTTTTATACGTTTATCTCTATCATATTTAGGTCGTAACTTGGTTTATTTGACTTATCATGTCCATATATTCAAGATTTTACCTATGTTTTGATAGTGAAGGAACATAAGATGACAATCGGGATCAATCAAGAGAATATGGGGCAAAAATGACCAAGTTCACCAGAAACACGGCTTCTCCAAGTAAACTACACGGTTGTGTCTCATCACTTGAACAGGATAATAAGCGTCGGCAACTTAACACGACTTCTTACTACTCACACCACGACCGTGTTTGTCGTATTAGCACCAACGTAAGCCTCGGCAAGTTAACACGGCTCCAACCGACAAACAACAAGGCCGGTTAGCATCATCAATATTCAATGGAAGCCTCGATAATTTCACACGGCCTTGAGCAATATTATACACGTTCGTGTGATCATAAGTGAAAGAGGGAAGCCTCGGCATCTTTACACGGTTTATGGCGTGAATCTATACGGCCGTGTGGATATTCAGTGTCCGCAAACGTGGGCCTCAGCATTGTTACACAGCCGTGTCTGTCGGTGGAACAAGCCGTGTTTCATACTACTTTCTATATAAGCCGCACTTCTCAACCCAGATCTGGATCTAGATCGACATAACCCACTTTCAAAAGATAAAATGCACCTAAGGGACGTCTCAAGACCCATAGGAATCAATCAAAATGATTCCTAAGTGCTAAAGTGAAGATCCGAAGTTCATTTTATCCAAGATCAAGCACAAATGATGTTGGATCTGCGTGGGCTCGTAAAATAGGGAAGATCTATGTATTCTATATGCTTTATTTTGTATACGATTCGTACATCTCTGTTAAGCATGAGTAGCGAAGCTTCTTATGTGCTCGGGATTCGAAATCCCAAGCACATTCTTCTTTACTTGAAAAGTTACTCTAAAATCTTCAGTCGTGTCTTAAGTTCTTTCATCGTGTTAGTTTAAGTTGTCGTGATCTAGTTCAAATATACAGAAAATCACAAACTACTTGTTAGGCTAAATATCGAATTGATCGGTAATTACTAGTAATCAATGTTATTCCTCGTGTTCGATACTCGAACTCGAATACTCGCTAAGCTATTCTACAAACGATATGTACACTGCCTATCGCGTGTGGTGCTAGTTTAACGTATTCGTTTTAATTATTACTTGACGTATATGCACGAATCTCTACACCATATTTAAGAGCACACGCCTGCGCGATCAGCTTCTAAGAAGCAAACATGTATCACGAACTTGACAATGGAATCTGAATTTGTTGCCCTCGCAGCTGCTAGTAAAGAAGCTAAATGGCTGAAAATTTAGTCTATGAGATTCCGTTGTGGCCTAAACCGATATCACCTATCTCTATCCATTGTGATAGCTCTGCCACTTTGGCAAAAGCTTATAATCATATGCACAATGGAAAGTCAAGGCACTTAGGTGTTAGACATAGCATGATTCGTGAATTAATTACGAATGGGGTGATATCTATTGACTATGTTAGATCGCAACAAAACTTGGCAGACCATTTGACGAAGGGGTTGGCTAGAGATTTAATTAACAAATCTGCAATAGGGATGAGATTAAAGTCCGTCTGATTTCTAAAGGTAAGATACTCAATTCCCCTCTGATTTAAACATTAGAGCATGAATTCAATGTGGAAAGCTTACACTTGGAACTTGGAGCACATAGTATTTTACATATCATCTCGGGATATGTGCTCGGATCTCCATGACAGTAGGTTGAAGTATGATCTTAATAGCTTCTTTGAGAAAGTGCAGGTGCAGATGCACGACGAAAGAAGCTACATATGTGAATGGGAAGTTTTGTTGCTTCAAGAAACTTTGGACTGAGTTTATATACATTCATAAATGGATATGGACACAAGGCTTATAATAGTGTCGGGTTTAGTTTGTTTATTCTGAAGACTTGTGCGTGCATTATCTTCATGTATTCAAATGGGTCGAAGGGTTCAATTCTTAGAACACCCTATCATCTTGAGTATTTGGAATGTGTAGTGTACTAAGATGGAAATTCAATCTTTTATGACATTTTCATTTACGCATAAATTTTTGTTTTTGTTGTTGTTTGTCTTAAATGAATTTCACCAAAATGGTGGAGGATTGTTATATATTTTAGTGTAATTGGGAATAAAGCGTACACGAGTTAGGAGGTGCAGAGTGCATGCTCGGAAAACGTTTCTTCCGGAACCCAAAACCAAGCGGGGGTCAAGGGGGCCGCCCCCTTGCGGGGTCCTAGGAGCAGCGTCCCTAGCGGGGTTCCACCCTCACTGCATGCACCCGAAAGGGTTTGCATGCACCCACCCGAATCTTCTTATCACACGAAAGGGTGTGCTGAGACCCGAAAGGGTATATGAGTTCAAAAAGGTGGTATTTGTTGGTAAACAGACACTATCCTTAAAGTGTAATGTCCACTCATGAATGGACACAACTGATCGAACTTGGTGTTATAAATAAGTGCAGAGACATCCAACTCAAACACATTGAATTTACAAACGAATCAGAAGAAATATTCTTTAGTCTTATCCCGAGACGAAATATTGTCTTTGGAAAGTGAAATCCAAACGCGATTCTAGAGAAATATCCGGTCATATAAGTCAGAATTACTTACCAACATAGTTCCTCCCTACAAAAATCGAAACTAACTTCAAATAACTCGTTTTAATTTATAATTACTGTCAAATAGAATATGTTAATATACATTAAGATTTATCTGTCTGCGCATGTCTTCCCTACAAAGAAGTCCAAAACATTAAACAGTTCACAATCGCATTAAAACATCACGTCCATTTTCTTTAGGGATCGTTTGATATTTATGGGTGGGTATGAAGTAGGTATAAGTTGAGTATTATAAAAACATCTCGTGTTTGTTATCTATGTATAGCCATAAATGCATTGTGTTTGTATGGCTATACACATCCATTATAAGGATTTTGTTTATAAGTCTTTCATATTCACACCCATCATATAAGTGTGTATCATTAATCCAACATAGCTTAAATATACATATCACACAATATATATCATTATCCAAATAATTAATACACACGTATGTGAAGATTGACGATCAATTTCAGAATTCGGAATGAATTTGGATGCGGGAATTCAGAGAGAAAACTCGATAGGGAAAAATCAATTTTATTATACACATGAAAAAATATGAACAGCTCGTCTTCTTTAAATAGATACTAACTGAAATACCTAAAGTACCCTTACTAATGCTAACGTCTTAAAAGAGAACACAAAAAACGTATGTACAAAGGTGACAACTTTTAGCTACAAAACAACAAATATGAACTGTAACAGATTCTTCAACCTTGATGTTTCGTGCTGCTTGATTTCTCTGCATCCCCCCCTCAAGCGAAGACCGATGAATATCAGAGAGGCCAAGCTTGCACAATAACTCATGAAATCGAGGAGCAACGAGAGACTTCGTGAAGATGTCAGCTGGTTGAAGAGATGAAGGGATGTAATAAGAGCGAATGAACCATCTTTGTAATGATTCTGCACGATATGATAATCGATGTCAAGATGTTTCGTCCGTTCATGAAACACCGGGTTAGCCGTGATGTGAGTGCAGATTTAATATCACAGCCAAAAGGAATAGGAACTGGAACTGAAATGTGCAAGTCATGAAGAATGTAAGAGATCCAAAGCAACTCGCACACAGTAGTACCCATGTTGCGGTATTCGGCCTCACATGAGGATCTAGAAACTGTAGCTTGGTTTTTTGTCTTCCAAGAGCCCAATGATCCACCAAGGAAAATACAATAACCGGTGAGTGATTTCCTAGTGACTTGGCAAGAGCCCCAATCAGCATCACAGTAAGAAACAAGCTCAAGATTTGTGTTGGCAGGATAGAAAAGACCCAAAGAGGGATAACCCTTCAAATACCTGAGCACATGTAGGGCTGCTTGCCAATGAGCAGTAGTAGGCCTTTGTAAATACTGAACAAGTTGTTGAGTTGAATGGGAGATGTCCGGGCGCGTAAAACCAAGGTAGAGAAGTTGACCAACCAAGCTTCGATATGGTCCTGGATTAGAAAGAGCAGGACTTGCACTATCATTCATGTTGTCCCCAGTAGGCAGCAGAGTCGCAGCAGGTTTGCATCCAAGAAGACCTACATTATGGAGTATATCAAATATGTATTTTCTTTGATTAAGATGAAGTCCCTGAGAGGTTCTAGCCAGCTCAATTCCCAAGAAGTATTAAGCATGATGCATATCTTTAATAGTGAAGGCGTGATCAAGAAACTTCTTGGCCTCTTCAATGAGAGCCTCACTAGAACCTGTAAGTAGAATATCATTTACATAGACAAGTAAAATAAAAAAATCAGCACCATGTGTTTTGAGGAAGAAACAGTGATCATGAGTCGATTTTTTGAAACCAAAAGACTGCAGTTGGGTGGTAAACCCCAAGTTCCATTGTCTTGACGCCTGTTTTAGCCCATATAAAGATTTGTTCAACTGACAGACCTGGTTTGGCAAGGCTTTAGCATAGCCAGGGGAGCCTTCATGTACACTACTTCATCTAAGTAACCATGAAGAAAAGCATTATTTATATCTAGTTGGTGAATTGGCCAATTCTTGGCTGCTGCAACAACCAAGATTAATCTAACTGTAACTAGTTTTGCCACGGGGGAAAAAGACTCAAAATAGTGTTCCCCTTCCACCTGTGTATACCCCTTGGCTACTAAGCGGGCTTTGTATTTATCCACAGAACCGTCGGGCTTGTACTTCACCTTAAAAACCCACCGACAGCCTATGGCCTTGTTTTCTCTTGGCAACTCTGTTAGGGACCAAGTATTGTTATTTTCCAAAAGCATCTAACTCTGCTTTCATGGCCTGCTGCCATTCTGGATTAATCTTAGCCTGATCATATGAGAAAGGTTCCTGAATTTTGGATACATTGGCTAGAAAGGATAGATAGGGCTGGCTTAGGGAAGGGTTTTTATTGAAAGAAAAAGTTTGTGGTGACAAAAAAGTAGGTTTATGTATAGGCTTAGAGGAGTAGACAATATATAGTCTGACATCCAGACAGGGGTTGTTCTATTTCTGTTGCTGGTCCTTGTTGATGGAATCATTGGTTGAGGATCATTCAGGTGAGAAGTACCATCTACATTCTGTTGCGTTACAATTGGAATACATGCAGTATCACTTTCAGTACAGTCCATAGAGTAAGTAGAATCTAGGTTAGGCTGTGTATTTTCAAGTGGCGCAGAATATGAATCAGATACATCATTACGCGAATATATCAAAGGAGACTCATTGGGATCTATGACATTGCCTGGGCTGGGATCTGTCATGTTTTGGGACAGTGAACCTGGGAGAGGTGTTGTGGTCTTGGAATGTTTGGGTTGATGAAATTAAAAGAGATGTTCCTTGAAAATCACATCCTTGGACACATAAGTGGTTTGTTTTTCAAGATGAAAAACTTTATAACCCTTTTGTTCACTAGGATATCGTACAAATACAGCTTTATATGATCTAGGTACAAATTTATCCTTGAATGGATGAGGATCAGTCACATAGCACATACAGCCAAAAACTTTAAGATGAGCTAAATCGGGTATCTTTTGAGTGCAGTATTTCATAGGGAGATTTCCAATGTAGAATGGGACTAGGTAGTCTATTCATAAGATATGTGGCAGTTAAAATGGAATCACCCCAAAACTGTTTTGGTAATTTGGATTGAAACATGATGGCTCGGGCTATTTGTAGGATATGTTTATGTTTTCTTTCAACCACACCATTTTGCTAAGGTGTGTAGGGGCAAGATTTTTGGTGTATAATACCAAGAGACTCTAACGATTGCGAACAAGAAGTGTCGATAAACTCAGCGCCATTATCGTTTCTCATTTTCAGGTCTTTTGAATTGAATTGGTTTGAGATAAGGAAAAAAAAAAACCTGACAGAATATTGGTGACTTGTGTTTTATATCTGAACAGGTACGTCCAATTGGATTTGCTATAATCATCCATAATTGTTAAGAAACAATGATGATCGGAGTATGTGGGGTAAGAATAGCGTCCCCAAAGGTCAACATGAATAAGCTCAAAAAGTTTTAGCTGTATGGCTGTGACTTACTGGAAAGGCTAGTCTTTGTTGTTTTGCAAGAGGGCATATCTCACAATCTTTGTCAGAACGAAAGTCATAGTTGACATCAAGAGGAATATGTTTCAGTACTTTAATAGAAGGATGACCTAAACGAGAATGCCAATCTATATTATTTTTGGGAACAACAGACTGAAACAAAGAAGACACATCAGTATCATTATTTGCATTCTTAAACAGAAAACGAGGCATATATGATTATAAGGCTTCTGAAATTTTCTGAGGCTGAAAAGAAGACTTGGTTAGGATGTAAAGTCCCTTGATCACAGTCCAAACACCAATTATTTCTCTAGACCGAAGGTCCTGTAAAAAGGAGCCTTCAGCTAAGAATCCACAATAGATGCCAGAGAACTGTACAAGTTTCCTTACAGATAACAGATTGTATTTGAATTTAGGTACAAAAAGGGCATTTGTTAGGGTTATTTTGGGAGATAGAATAACTTTCCCTATGGACTGTACATCCTGTGAACTACCATCTGGCAATGTTATCGGTATTGTGGTATTAATTGGTCTCAGGTCAGTCATAAGATGAAGGTCTTTACAGGTATGGTTTGTAGCACCCGTATCCAATATCCAGTAATACTCACTCATAGACTCAGTACCAGAGATAAGAGAGTTACCTACAAAGTCACTGCAGCCCGCAAAATGCATTGAGTTCTAATGCTGAAGAGTGTTGCAGTTGTACTTCTCCTTCATTAGTTTGCTTAGGTTTCCCTGCAGCTCTGTCATCTTCATCATGATCGACCCCAATCTGTCTGCAATGAGCCGTTGGCATCTCTGTTCGAGGTTTCATGTAGAAACAGAAGAGTCTCAACTACTTCATTCATGTTGGTGAACACTTTCTTAGGTTGTAAGTCTCTGCTTCCTTTCCACCAATCAGGGAATCCTTTTAACTTGAAGCAGTTTTCACGATCATGTCCGACTTATTGCAGTAAGTACAAAAAAGTTTAGCCTTTTCTCTCTTCCTTTTCTCTGCCAAACTCAACAAATTTCCTGACACTTCCCTGTCTTGAGGAGGAAATTGCTTATCTGAGAACATAACAACTTCCTCTGCAGGTTTATATATTGGAGCTAGTGGAATGATTTGCTTCTCTACTCTTTGAACCATAGAGTACGCCTTGTTCACCGAAGGTAACGGATCCATCATCATTATATGATCTTCAACTGCTTGGAATGAATCATTCAGACCAAGAATGAACTGAACCAGCTTATCTTCCTCTTCCCTAGCAATCAACACCTTTGCCATTTCAGCTGGACACTCCGGTAAAGGTCTGAAATGATCATACTTATCCCAAAGTTTCTTTAAAATGCTATAGTATTTGATCAAAGGCATATCACTTTGCTTTATATTGATTAATTCCTCTCGCATTCTCAGCAACATAGGACCATTAGTAGTCCCATACCTCTCAGCCAATTCATCCCATAACTCCTTCGCAGTACTTGCATATAGGAAGTTTTCCATAATTTCAGTTGAAATAGCAGCACTAATCCATGATTTTACGATACTATCAACACTTTTCCATTTCACGTATTCAAGTGTATCAAGTCTAGGTTTAGGACACATTCCATTAACAAAACCTAGTTTCATTCTCGACTCTAAAGTCGTAGTCATGGCTCTATTCCAGCTCCAATAGTTCACCTCGCTCAATTGAAAAGAAATCAACAACATACTGGAATTTATCCCATCGGGTAGGTTAAAAACCTCCTGACAACTCATCAACTGTTTCTCCAAGCTATTGTTCTTATTACTCTCCTCCTCGTCATCGCGATTCTCACGGTTGTGATCCTCCTGCGAATCCTGTGAATCCATTACACGTTTCTTCTTCTGAAAAAAAATCGCCATCTCAAGTGCAGTTGCTTCGCTCGGCCAATAAAACCTCCGCTTGGCTCAATTGAGCTAAATCTGCTCTGCTACCATGTTGAATTTTCATCATCGGGGGCCCGCGCACATGCGCCGCATGGAAGAGGGAGTGACCATATAAGCTTGATGAAATTTCTTCCTAAAACTAATTGGTGATAGGAGGAATGACTCATCAGCTTATATACCGATTAATTTTTCTCGTCGTAATCAATGTGTGACATTTGACCCTCACATGTGATATTCTTCACACTCACCCCTCACATGTGAGCATGTTTCTTTTCTTTTTATCCGACGGGAACGCCATTCTTTTTGAACCCGCCGTATATTATTTCTTTCAAATTCATCCGGATGAGGAACGCCAATTTTTTTCGAACCTTAAGGATCCGCTCGGATCTTCCGCTCTGACACCATGTGAAGATTGACGATCGGCATTGAAATCGTCGATCAATTTCAGAATTCGGAATGAATTTGGATGCGGGAATTTGGAGAGAGAACTCGATAGTGAAAAATCAATTTCATTATACACATGAAAAATAAAATATGCTAAAATATTCTAACAACATTGTGTGTAGTCATATACAAATAACTTATACTCAAACATGGATATCAAACGACCCCGGTAAAGAAAATAAAACTAAAAAACAAATTATTTTTTCTATTTCTCATTCAAAGAGGTAATTTGGTACCAAACTAGCAAATCAATAACTCCAATACGTCAACAGTGGGAAATCTTTGTTTTTCTCTTCCTGTGGGTAAAGGACGTGGAAAATTCACTTTGCGGGATCATACTTACTTCCCATCACGCCTGCTATGTTTCGTATAGGAATCCGATAAAATACTCCATTAGAGTATCTCCAACGGATACTCTATTATAGTATAAAATGTTAAAATAGAGTACATTGCTTTTCTAACGGGTACTCTATTTTAACACTATTATAGAGTTTGCAGACAGTAATATTCTATATTTAGAGTAACTTTATTTCTCAACTCTAAAATAGAGTTATAATTTAATTTTTATTTTTATTTTTCTTAAATATAAATTTATTTAGTTATGTTTAAAATATTTTATATCATTAAAATAATAAAATTAAATTCTATAAACGTATTTTAATATTCTATATGTTTCATTTTTATTTTATGAAATAATAATAAATATTTTATTTTAAAATATAAAATATGAGTTTGTTTAAATTAACATGTCAATTATACAAATAATACGATTACTTTTTAAATATATAAATAAAAAATAATTTTTTAGGCATAATTTAAATTTATTTTATATATTTTTCGTTTTATAAATTTATTATAATAATAATAAGTTATAATATGTATATAATATTATTTTTAATGTAGAAAATAGAGTTAATGGGTTGGCGTAAAATTTAGTGTAGAAAATAGAGTTAGTGGGTTGGAGTAAAAACACTATAGCAATTCTATTTTTGTATAAAATTAACTGTATTTTTGTATTTTAGGTTGGAGATGGCACGAGTAACGAGGACGTAATATATTTCATTTCTCACAACACATCATACTCTTGTTATCTCTTCAGACTTCATTAAAAAAATAAAAAATAAAAAATTACATACTAAAAAGTAGATGGATGGAAACGGGAATATCTCTCCGGAGACCTATCTATGCCCAAAATAGGGATAGGGGCATGAAAATTTTCCTTTTGTTTGCTTAGGGGCGACTAGAGAATAATAAATTAAATAAATAAATAAATAAATAAATATTTAAAAATATTAAATTGAACACATATCTTCATCTATCTGGCCAAACAAGCCTCCCAAAACAGCCTATCTTGTTCTCTCTCGCTCATCAGCGCCTCTTCTTTAACAGACTCCTCCGATTTCTTACACTGATCAACCACCACCGCACCTTCTTCATCTTCATCGAATTCACAACCGCAATGATATTCCTCTACGTCTTCTTTTATACCACGAATGTCATCATCGTATGAATACATCAACTCATCGTTGCTCGATGATTGAGCGTCGTCGTCATCATCCACCGTAGGATCCGAATCGAAAAAATCATCACCGTACGTTTCCTGTCCGGCTTCGGAGTCCCCACTTGCCTCAAATAGCACGTAATAAGGCACATCGAAATACAACCTTCCATCTCTATTATTCATTTTTAGTAATGATGAGTATGTAGTCTGCAAGACAATTCCTATATATATATATATATATATATATATTAAAAAAAGCTTTGTCCAAGTATTTCGTTGACCGAACGTGTTTTATGAATTTAAGGAGCGAAGAAGGTGCAATTATTTAGTTCTAGAAGCAAAATGACTCGCATGGCCTATAATTCATGACCGCGGCGCGGCTTTTCGTTCATGTCAAATGCTAATATATATATATATATATATATATATATATATATTATCTCAAATTCAAGGAACTTTGGACAAGTGGGAAGCCTTTTCTTCGTAAGTACGTCCGAACAAAAATTGCTGCGGCTGCTATCGGCATTTGTCTCGTGCAAATAAAATAACTCTTGTTGTTGTGCGGAAAGTTCCATAACTATATTTTGTCGTAATAGGTGATTTGACTTGAATATAAGTCTGGATTGGTTTGCCTTTTGACGAAGCCTATACAGCCACTTTGTATAATATTATATTAGTAAACAGCATCTTTGAGGCGTGACCAGAAATCTAATCCTTCAAACTTCAAACTATGAATTATGCCGACAATGATTAAATAATAAGTTGACATTTTTGACCTTTTACTTTTCTTTTTTAATTATTGTCAAGGAAAAAAAAGGGCGCAATAATAGCCTAGGTCTAGCAAAGAATAGTAGGGAATAGCATCATGGATGTTTGTTTTGGAGTTAAAAGAGTGATTCCAAAAGTGATCAAAGTGACAATGTGTTTGTTTAGATGATAAAAATAGGGTGATAGTTCAAATTTTGAATCATTCTAGTAAACCACACTAATCCTCTATTGGATGTTTTTAATTTTTTAAGACAAAATTACCTCTTATATTTTAATATTTCGGTTGATATACCCTTATCAATAAATTTAATTACATAATTAACATTATGTTTAATGCTTAAAAAATGTAGCTTGACATTGACACACAAATCTATATCACTTCACCCGGAACTGTACGGGGGTGGTATGGATATGATTAATTATGAAACAATATCACTTACCGACACAATATTCTAATATCCCCTTGAGATAAAAAATGAAATATAACCTCAAAACAAAATACACATTGATGACATATATACCATTGATCTATCTACATTCCCGTGAGCTCACATTATGACGACGTGATTTTGAATTATCTCAAACAAATACAACGTAACAATTAGCATCTTGAGCAGAGATCAGCCACGAACAAGCGACAGAAACAGAAAATCGAATGGAAATTAAAGGAGACTGAGGAACAAGAATAATGCCGATAACAAATAAATAAATGCAGTCAAATCTAATTAATATATGGTCCACGTTAAATTACAAACTACCAAGTAGTTAGTTAGAGGTACAAAAATCATCGTGAGGAATTACAACTATCACATTATTGTCTCAGATCCATCAATGCGTTTAGCAGCAGTTTGTCCACATTTCATCCCCAGCCAATCTCTTACCTCGATTAGCCGGTTCTGTTTTGCTTACTGTTATCTTTTTTAAGCTGAACCTTGAGCTTTTTATCCCCGAGCTGAGCCCCGTTCATCGCGTTAATGGCCATTTTTGCCGATTCCGGTGAATCGTAACTGACAAATCCTGAAATTAGAGGAGAAGAGAAGCCACTCAATATTCCCAAAAGAAAAAAAAAAATTGAAATTAAGGAGCAGCCCCACGCAATAAAATCATATTAACATAATTCGTACCAAAACATTTGCTGGCACCAGTTACTTTATCGACGTAAACTTTAGCACTCAACATCCTCCCGAAATGTTGAAATGCCCCCGCAAGATCCTCGTCACTAAATTCTTGAGGAATGTGGTAGATAAACAAATTGGCTCCCGGTGGACCTAATAAATTTACAGACAATTAATTCTCTCCGATAAGGTCTTATCTTAAACTACTAATTTCATTCATGGTAATATAATTAGGAAAAAACAAACTACTAATTTCATGTTAATATGATTAGAAAAAGAACAACTATTAATTTCATGTTAATATGAGTAGAAAAAACACCTTCAAGTTGGCTGCTGGAGCTCGGACTATTTGCAGCCGAAGGAGACACAGAACCCGAAGAAGAAGAAGGGCCGCCGCCGCCTCCCATTGGTTGATTACTCGGGATTCCACCGGGGAAAGCCACGGGATATCTAAACCCAGGTAAAGAAGCTCTGTAAGCAGATCCAAGGTAACCGCTCGACGGTGAAACGGGATAATTTCTATGGACCATTGGAGATGAAAGATCGGGTGAGGAAGCTCCATGGAGAGCGTTTCCTTGGTTTAAAGGTGGAATCAGGTTGGGAAATGTATGTTGACTTTGTAGGCGCGGTAGGCGATAAGGCACGAGACCGTAAGCTCCAGGATTCTACAGACATATGAAATTTGAAGAATCGTAAGGAAGAATCAAAAGCATGCCAAGG